>QLNU02013614.1:14059594-14079939 GCA_006491805.2 Dysdera silvatica
AAAACAGGGTAATCGCATGTATTAAAAAGCCAGTGGCGAGTTACACAAGGATTTCAAAAGCAATGGAAGTCCATCGATTCAAAAACCAGTGGTAAGGGAAGTCCAAACCCAGGCGATGAAATGCAGAAAAATGGCCGCATACCTTGACTTATCGGAGGGCGCGAATCTTTGCTCATGAGGGCGCACTGCCCCAACGGGCCGGTGCGCCCTCATCTAGTCCGCCCCTACAAACGTGAGTGTTAATGCATAAATTAAGACTGCAGAGAAAGTGAAGATTTGGTTGGAAATAGAACTAACGGTTATTCAAGAAATCATTTTTCCTGCATACATATTGTTTTATGTATATTTCCCGTCAATGTTTAGCAATATTGGACTTCAAAAAATGTGAAGATAGGAATGTGCTAAAAAAATAAAAGCTGTTTTTTTACTTAAACAATCGTATTCAAATATTTTGTTTTACTTTTAAATTATTCTGCATGCCATGTATAGCATAGATGCGGCAGGTTGTCTGTGCCTAGTCTAAAGTTTCTTCTCGTCAAAAAAATCTTTACTTTTAAAGATTTTCTACACCCCGCGAAGCTTCGTTTTTCTAGGGCATTCCACTTCCTTTCTTTGTTATGGGTTAGGTCTCATAATCTTCTTAAATATTCTAGCTTCTCATATCTTTCTTCATGTCCAACCATAGGCGTTCGCAGAAAGTTCATAAGGGGGGATATAAGCTCAATGGGGGGTTACAGAGCTACAACTCACATATTCCTATGTTAAATATACATACAAAATTCCATTGCAATGGGCGTTACATCTCCCATCAACACTCTCCTGCGCACGCCAACGTGTTCAACTCGTCTTTTCCTTATTTCTGACTCAAACCCTAGCTTTCTGGAGATATTTACATAAAGGAAATCGTAGTATTAAAAATGTTGATTCCAACGCCAAAATTAAAAACATTAATAGCGAAAATGAAAATTTACTGGCCAAATATGTTTAAAGTGTCGTCGTGATCTAGAATATTCTTAATTTTATGATACTAACAACAAATATATTAAAAAAGATTAAACTGCAACTAATATAGTATTTTTATAACTAGTAAAATTCTATTACCGGTCATTATTTGCATCATTTTATCAAAACTGTCTTACTTTTGAAAGTAAATTAAAAATAATATGACGGTATATTTAATAAAAAAAAACTTCCTTCGCGTATTTAACATCCCCATATTACCTTCCTTATGTTTCGATTTAATCTCGAGCTCTGATTCTTCTTCTTCTTTCCGTGTCCAGATCAAACTTTACAGTTCCAAAAATTTGCCGCCATTACGGCCTTGTCATTGGCCTGAAGCAAGTGGTCCGTAGTACATATTTCCGGTAACTGTGGATAGATTAGCAAATGTGCTGGGATCTTAATTTCTCCATAGTCTCACTTCATGTCTCTGTAAATTGACAGCCCCCACATAGTCAGGTTCGTCTGACATTTCGGCACCCCAACCCTCGTCCTATCCAATGTCCTCCAGACCGTATAAGGGAGTTCATGTCCCGTACTCGTCTCTTTTTTCGGTTCCATTTCTCTTCTGGTAAATTCCTCCCTCCACTTGGATAGTCAGCTTTCTCTTGTAGAGTCCTGAAGGGCTTTCGTTCTTGACATAAATCTCCTCCTTGACTTCTGCAGACGAACCTGGGGAATGTATCCAATTAATGGGTGTTGTGTGTCATTTTCTTGTGTGAATCTCTCAGCATCCTCCTCCACTCTAATTTCTAATCTAAGTTGAGTCCTGGTTAATATAAGCACAATGCCAGATACAATGAAATTGAAATACATGGAATATAAAAAGAAATTTACGTACTTTACTAACACATTTTATTACCTGTTAGTTCTGTTTTTCCCATTTCATAACTGTTTGTATCTTAATTTAGTAATTGTTATCATAATTTATTATTTTAGATCTATTCTGGGTCTTTTAGTACTTCCTGTTCTAGTAGGCACAGCAGGAGAATTTTATTTTTCGATGTTTCCGGAAGATTTTATAACGACAAAAAGTAAGATGTTCAAATGTCCTTCCAAAATACATCGTAATATTTGTATCATTTTATGTTTTCAAGCATTTAAACGAAATGTATTTAGATTAATAGAATTATTTCAGACAAAATAGGAATGCTGTAATTAATTTAATTTGTTATAATTAATTTCATTTGTTATAATTAGTTTTATCTGTTATAACTGGTTTCATTTCCTATAATTAGTCTTATTTCTTATAATTAGTTTCATTTCTTTTAATGAGTTTCATTTCTTATAATAAATTTCATTCCTCATAATTAGTTCTATTTCTTAAATTTAGTTTCATTTCTTATCGTCAGTTTCATTTGTTATGTAATTAGCTTATTTTATTAGAATTAGCTTAATTCTTTTTTAATTAGTTAAATTTTTAAGAATTCGTTTAATTTATTACGGTTAGTTTAACATTTTATTTATTACAAATATTTAAATTTATAACAGCGAACACGCAGGTACACTTTAACTCCAAAGCATAATGAAGAACAAATACATTAGCATCTTGAGAAGCAGCCATTAAAAGTATATAGAAAAAGTTGAAGGCAAACGTTTCGAAGCTATTGCAGCTGTATCTTCAATGGGAAAATTGTTGAAACGCTGGAATACTATTTAAGTGTTACATGTTCAAGGAATATTCGTCTATTATAGTTATGAATATTTTTGTGCAAGATTTTCGCATTATGCCAGCATGGGACATGGCTCTGTTCAGCGCAGTGTCTGACAAGAAGTGAACTAAAATCTTGAGTTCTAAATTTGTTTTCATACTCTTAGAGTCTAGTTTTGAGGGTTATTTTAGTTTTACCATAATATTTGTTGACACAGTTACTGCAAAGGTATTGAATAAATAACTCCGGTGATTTGATCTGCTGGAGTTGGGGATTTTATATGGGGGAGGGTATTAGCGAGCTTAATAATTGGTTTGTAGAAAACTGCAAAGTTTTGGTTTCTGAGAATCTTGGCGATGCGTTCAGAAATGCCTTGGTAATAAGGAAGTATCTCAGTTTCCCTTCTTTCTTTCTTTCCTACCGGTATGAAGGGAACATAAATTGGAGGAAGGTTGGAAACTGTGAGTTTTTATGAATTTTGGGGGGTTACCCATTTTGAAGAAGTTGGGTGCGGATATGTTTGAGTTCTGTACTAAGCTTGTCTTGAGTGCGGCAATATCTGTGAGCACGGTATGTTAAGTTATTAACATAATGTATTTTTTATGGGAGAGAGAATGATGAGACTGGGAGTATAATAATTGTCCGGAAATAGTTTCTTTTTTGAAGACTGAAGTGATGAGCTGACCGTTCTGTCTGTGGATAAGGATATCAAGGAATGGAAGAGATGAATCTTTTTCTTCTTCGTATGTGAATTGGGTCAATCTATTGATAGAATTGCCAACGTTGAAGATGTGACTTATTTTGCTTTTTTGGACAAGAATCAAAATGTCATCCACATAGCGTTTCCATAGGACTATAGAGTTGACAGACTTTTCAAGGATCTGGTTTTCGATATGTTGCATGAGGAGTTCAACGACAGTTGTTGATGTAGGGGAGCCCATAGCAGTTCCATGAATTTGTTGGTAACTTGTGTTATTGAATTCGAAAGAAGTAGCACTGAGTCACAACTTCATTGATTAGATGATATTATCGGTGGTTAATGTTGAATCAATGAAAGCCGGGTTGGAATCAATTGGAGTTATTTATTTAATTGGAGATATTTATTTAATTGGAGATATTTATTTAATTGGAGATATTTATTTAATTGGAGATATTTATTTAATACCTTGTAGTAACTGTGCCAACAAATGTTATGGCCAAACTAAAAGAACCCTTAAAACTAGACCCCAAGAGCATTAAAAACAAATCTAAGATTCAAGATTTTAGTTCACTTCTTCTCAGACACTGAGCCGAACAGAACCACACCCCATGCTGGCATAAAATCGAAAACCTTGCACAAAAATATTCATAACTATAATAGTCGAATATTCCTTGAAAGTTGGCAATCTATTGTGCTTTCGCGCTCAGTTGGCGTGTGATACCGTTAGCAGACAGGTTAGTCCATTGCAGTTTCGGGAAGGGCGTCTTGCCGAAACTGGTTTTTCGCGCCAGAAAAACCAGTTCCTCCAAGACGGCCTTCCCTAAACTGTAATGGAATAACCCGTCTGCTAACGGTATCACGCGTCAACTGAGCGCAAACGCACCATAGCAACAATAGATATCATAACGCGTAGAATGGATTCCACATTCTACCAGCAGAATATGCAACGCTCAAATAATATTCCAGCATTTCAACAATTTTCGCACCGAAGATGAAGCTGCGATAGCTTCGAAACGTTTGCCTTCAACTTCTTCTATATACTTTTAATGACTGCTTCTCAAGATGATAATGTATTTGTTTCTAATACATGTCGTAATTCATTTAATTTATTTCGTATTAAATGATGAAGAACGTTAACACGATATCCTTTTAATACGAAATTTATATATGGTAGCTCAGTCAAATATTTACACTACGTTACACTTTCTAAACACGTTTCCAAATTCACTGCTGTCATTTTATCTAACGCGGACCTTACGTCCTCCACCTCCGAAAGTCTACCTGTCTCTGGCGCGTCGATGAGGTCATATCACCCCTAAATTCACATTATTCCCATGGTTCATATGCTGCCATCTATTGATAAAAGAAGTAAATGTTAAACAGTTCCATTACAAATATACAACTATTAAAATTTACAATTCAAACTTTTAATTTGTCTGTTATGATTAGTTTTTGATTTGTTAAAATAGTCGAAAATTTATTTGTTAGACTAAAATATTGCTGTTTGTTCAACAAATTTTGTTAATTGATAGTCAATTTTTACAATTTAGTCAAATCTCGTTAAGACGAACCCTCTTAATACGAACAGTTTTCTGAAGTTCCGTCAGATTGTATAGCATACTACCCTTTCCGGATAAGACGAATTACTGTTAATAGGAACAGATTTTCTGTTCCCCTTGGTGTTCGTCTTAACGAGGTTCGACTGTGTATGTCAATTCGACGAAGCTCTATATAGATTAAATTTGTAGCAACTGTCCAACGTCGGAGGCGAAATTGTAAAACAATGTTTCAACGCTCGTTTTAGAATGTCTTGGTAGTTACTCTTCATTCTGACTCAGACTACATGTATGCCTGAGGAAGTACAGCGTGTGATCCGAAACGTGCTTTGTAAAGTTATCCAATTACGCTCCGAAGTTGGCTAATTATTAGTAAAGTAATTTTCATATTTAAAAATAATTTTTTACTTAATCAACAGGTACTGCAAGAAAACTATGCATCAAGCTGTCCATAATTTGCAATACCAAGAAGTTATTTGATGTGAATGAGAAAAAGGAGCATCCTTTCCCTGTTGCACGCGGGCTGCTATTTCTTACTGTGGTGCTAAACATTTTTGCGCACACCTATGCCCTGGCGAACCAATTATTTTTCTTAAAATATAGTAAGTAAAAGAGCTTTTCCATGATTAGAGTCGACATGTTTAAATCTACGAAAATATTTGGAATGGATTTTAAAAACCATAATTATAAATGAATGCTTGAAAATAATGTTATTCATTTTAATATCCACTTAAAATAGTGCTTTATCAAATGGAAATATTTCTGATAAATTTTTCAACACATATTGTTCCAAAAAAAATTTAAATGTCTGTTTCTTCTTCTTCTTCTTCTCCTCCTCCTCCCAGCCTTTTTCGATTCGGAGATTGGCAGGCAAGATGGACGACCACAATTCCCTATTTCTGAGAGTACGAATCAAGGGCATAGCAAAAGGTGGGGAGAAAGGGAAGAGCTCAGAGTGTTCAAGCCCCCCATTGAATATCGAAACACACACACACATACACGTTATTTTCTCCGAATCCGCATCACACACAATCCTCTTTAAAGCCACATGAGCAACTCACCACCACCCCATAAGTTTGAAATTGCTGCGTTACTGGCACATTAATTCGTTTTGAGAACGTTAAATTCATTATTTATTTCTTCCGACGATGCACTGTTTTTTTCTTTTTTATGGATAACTTTAAAATTTTCTTTATCATGTGTCAGCATCTTTACAAACAGATGTAAATTTTCATAAAATTTATACATAAAAAAATTATTGCGTTTTCTATGTTGCAGTGTCTTATAAACCGATACGTTGCGTTTCTATTTTATATGCACAATGTTTATTATATATAATTTATTTTAACTTTTATGAGAGTGTGAAATATTGATATATAAGGTTTATATATATATATTATCCTGAAGGGGAAATTGCCTTTGTGTCTAAAAAGAAAGGTCTTCAACCAGTGTGTATTGCCAGTCCTCTCTTATGGATCAGAGACATGGAGTCTAACAGTTGGAGCAATACGAAAGTTACAGACAACGCAAAGGAGCATGGAGAGGTGCATGCTTGGAATAACTAGGAGAGATCGAAAAAGAAACACTTGGGTGAGAGAGCAAACTAGAGTAGAGGACATCATTGTTAAAGTAAAAGGGCTGAAATGGCGATGGGCTGGGCATATTGCAAGAAGAACTGATCAACGATGGACAACAGAAATTCTGAACTGGATTCCAAGAGACCACCGAAGACCTAGAAAACGTCCTCAAACTAGATGGGTGGATGAAATAAGAAAACAGGTTGGGGTGACGTGGAAGCGAATTGCTCAGGATAGACTTGTGTGGAAAGCATTTGGAGAGACCTTCATCCAGCAGTGGATAGATAATGGTTGAATATGATGATGATGATGATGATATATATATATATATAAACATTGAATATCGTTTCTAACAATAGTGAAGAATCATCCTTCGATTTCTTGTTTCGGTGAAAATTTTGAATGCTGACATTAAATTGTATATGTCTTTTTATAATCATATTTAATTGATTCATTTATTTAAATTTATTGTTAAATGGGAATTTTAATTTTATTATTTTAACATATTTAAATGTTAATCGTTTAATTAATTTTTATTTACATGTGCATATTTAACACACGTTTTTGTTACATCACCATAACAAAGTTTCCTACCCACAGCATTCATCTTGCCAAGTCTTGCGTCATTGTAAATGCGTTATTTTTTTTATTTATTATATTTTCAATGGTACCGGAATCTTTTAATTAAAAATTCAGTACTGAATTTTTTATTGAGGAGGTAGTTGGCTCCTTTTTTTAAAAGACTACGGAAAGCGTCATTCATTTCTGAAAGTTCTAAGGCCACCTGTAGTGATATGCCCGAATTCCTTATCGATGAAGTCTACATATTCTTTTTTGTTTCACAGAAGCAAACATCACATTCGATGTTAAGATTTTTGCTAAACTGATTGTGATTGCAAAGAGAACTTTTAAGTACTTTTTCATATTTAAATGTAATTTGTATATTCAAACGTCTTTTAGAGGAAAGGAGTAGTTGTTTTCAGACAGAAAATGATTGAAACCAATCTGATCAAAAAATTTGTTTGGGAAGCTGATTACACAACACTCTCTTGGCCGCTGATCAAAGCTAATGATTAGAATGTTCCTATTAATGCTAAGTGATAATTTAAATTTAACAAGATCCTTAAGTAACACTTCGAGCTGTATGTTTTTAAATCGAAAATTCAAGCTTTCAGAAAGTACTTTAATTTTTTGTTTCTAAGGGAAAAAATGAAGTTTCTGCATTCCCAGAGGACATTGGAGCAGAAAAGTTTTTCATCGACGCCTTTGATCCAGAGAAGAAAATCCTGTAAACCAAAACTGTTCTTTTTTTTAATCTACCTCTCCCCCGATTTCCCTATTTCATGGTCTTGCGGTAAAAAAAGTTTTTAGATATTATAAATACACCGATTTTCCAACTTTCTGCTGAAGTTCTCGCCGTTGAAAAAGCTATTTAAACCATATGGGTAGATGGCGAAAAGAGCTGCAATAAAAAGATTTTCTTGCTGTATCCTATCAATTTCATTTCGATGATCTTAAGGATTGTAATCAGTGGCGGCTCGTGACTTCAAGAACGGGTGAAGCGGCGAGCCCCTCCTCCACCCCCCAAAGAAACACGAAAAGTGGTTAATAAATTTCCGTTTCCTAGCAAAATAATTATATTTATTATGATATATAATTTAAAAATATGGATGTATTTAAATAATTCAATTATTTACGCATAATAGACCTTTCAATACAAAAATTGCGCATGCACTAGTAATTGTATGAAATTTAAATATTATCAAAATATATAAAATTATTCATTATATACATAAAATTGTTAAAATATGTCAACAATATAAACGTTTTAATTTAAAATTTCAATAATCTGCCATGTATAATATTCCAAATATTCACAATATGTATATACCGGACCTGATATGGTACTGCATGGTGTACAAACAGAGATAATATGTGGAGACAACAAACAAAATAAAAATATGCAATATATGCTTACCCAGTCTTTATTTTTTGAATATAAGTTCGATTCTTTTAGACTTGCAAACTTGTCGATGATGTGAAAAAATGGTTGAGTTTCTATTAACTCTTTTAGTAGTTCCTTTTCAATTGAAATTTTTAACAAGTTTCTAAGTCTGTCTTCAAACATCGTATTACGTAGACTGATTTTGATTCTGTTTAAGCAAGAAAAACTCCGTTCTACGGAAACACTAGTGGACGGAATAGTCACTATTAAGCAAAAAAGTTTATAAGCTTCTTTAAAAATGTATCTGTTTTCTGTTAAAATTTCCATGAATGTTTGTAATTTCATATCTCTATACTGCTTATCCAGATATATGTGTTTTAATTCATTTTTCAATCTTTGGAAGTCAGTAAATATATTGGGGTAGTACACATTTAAATTATTTATTGTTTTTGTAAGAAATTTATTGGAATACTCTACAAATTTTGAAGTATCCATTAATGTAATAAAATGAAGCTTTTCCATATCTTGAAAACGTGTAGTAATTTGTAAAGAAATAGTATCTAATATTTCATAAAATATGAATTTTATATTTTGCAAGAACTTTATTTTGTGTGAGCGTCACTTTTTTTCGTCCCTCACGGTGTTCAGTTGGAACTGTTGTTTTCGAAATCACTAATTCGAAAATTTCCATGAACGTATCCTCATTTCGTTTGCTGTTTAAGACCATTTGCGTATTTTTAATTTGTGAGATGCAAAAATTAATGTCAAATGACTTATTTTGTAGTACATTGAAGAGAACATCCGTAAGTCCAAAAATATGGTTAAAAACAACAACCAAAAGTGAAAATTCAAAGTCGTTAAATATATTTAAATAGCCGACACTCTGCCTAAGCGAAGTTTGATCGGAGGTTGGATCGTTCATAATCTCAGTAAATACTTCTTTTAAAGAATCACATTCTTTATTTATAACACTCAACATTTTAGAGTAATCCTAAAAAAATAATAAAAACTTATAAAAAGTAAATAGTGATTTTGAGAAAAAGAGCGTTCAAGTTGGAACTTGGTAACAAGGTAACATGTAATAGTTATTTTTATTTTATACAATAGTGCAAGAAGTAATTGAAGAATTTTGATGCGGTTTGTTTTAAAACACTGCCAAAAATCGATATTATTTTTTAAACTAATAAATAAAAAATCGATTTTTTAAAGATTTAAAGGTCCTGTGTCCCCTTAAGAAACAAAAACACAACGAAATTACACGCTTCTACTGTTACCACTCAACGTGCCTCGAAATACTTCAGGGTAATTCAGGCTAACAAATATAACACTAAACTGTTTGTAGTTTGAATCAAAGTTTTATTCAATTCTTTGATTTAATTTTTTTTCTTTGACCAGTAACACCCCCACAGAAAATTTTTTACCTCTAGAAACCTCTGTGGTAATCAAAAATCTCAATTTTTATTTCTGATCAAGCCATACCTCTGTTTTGGTAATTTTTACCTTTTTTCCCATGCAAAACCTCTAGATTCAGAGGTAAAACCTCTGATCTGGCAATACTAGCTGACATGATGATGCGATAAAAATTTCTCTTCTCTGACAGTACTTGCTTTCGCCGTAAATATTCCATCGCCATGGTAACCATGTTCGCAAAACATTTCCGTTTTGAAGCGAAGCTCTGAATTTCTATTGTCGCTTCATTCGGCCCTTTTTCTCGGCGGGCAACATTTCGTTGGTGCGTTTAACGCGTTTAAAGCGCTGACTTAAAAACGTAGCCTTCTGTTCCTGAATGTAATTCCAATTATATTAAAGGAATTAAATTCAAAAAAAAATAGTGGGCTCAAAATAAAATTCTAAATTTTATTTTTCTAATCAAATTTTAAATTTGACAAAAAAATAAAAAGAATTTGGAATTTAAATTAAAAAAACTGTTCAACCGCCCAATTTCTTTAGGTGAAGTGTCGCGTCACACGACGAGCCTCTACTGATTATAATGCGGACGTTTTCAAAAGAATGCACTTGAAAATGTTGCAGTTCGAAGTCTTTCTATTCACAGGTTTTTCCGAAGTTTTTTGCATCGGAGCTGTGACCATTTATTCTGATGTTAAGTTGGTTCCCAGTCTGACCAATGTAACGAAGTCCACATTCCTTGCATTCAATGCAATATACACAGTCATGTTATTTGCTGAATTTAAAACCTTTAGATATCTTCTATTTGGGCTTCATTCAACACGACAAATGTTTTGCACCTTTTATCGGTACAATGTATAAACTTAGGCAGCTTTTGGTAATGAGTAGAAAGTTCTTTAATTAACAGTTGTAACGGTAGCTTATTAACTGAACTAGTCCACGCCAAAAAAAGTCAAGTTCAGGGGCCCCTTGATTGGGTGCGCGACGGACTATGAGCTATGACGTCATTAGAATTATTTGTATTCGTGGTGATATAATTTTTTTTTTAATAAGAGATGCATAAGGAAGAAAAATGAAGAAGAATAGAACAGAAGGAGACAAAATAGTAGACAAAATGAATTTTTAGTTTTAAAAATTAAAAAAATAGTAATAGCGACACGAAGTAGGTGCGACGCATCACTGCCCCAGCGTGCTGAGTAATAGTAAATTAATAATAAGGAAAATATGAAATAACATAACTTGTATATTAAAGGAATTAAAAAATTAAATAAATTAAATGAAAAGAAATATAAGCAATTAATAAAATTAAATAAATTAAATGAAAAAAGCATGAGCAATTCAAATTTTATTTTATTTGATATTTTGAATATTATGCGACGAATTATTGAAATTTTTAAATTAAAACGTTTTATTTTTGATATATTTAACAATTTTATGCCATATATAATAAATAATTTTGTATTCTTTGATAATATTTAAATTTCATACAGTACTAATGAATGCGCAGTTTTATATTGAAAGGTCTATTATGTGAAAATAATTTGGTATTTAGAAAAACACATCCATATTTTAAATTATATATATATATATATATATACCAATCATAATAAATACAATTATTTTGCTAGAAAACGGAAATTTATTGGCCACTTTTCCTGTTTCTTTGAAAGATGGAGGTGGGGCTCGCCGCCTCACCCGTTCTTGAATTCACGAGCCGTCACTGATTCATGTTCGGTACTGCAATATATGTGAGCATTTGTCGCAATGTCAAGGTTGCTACTGCTAGTAAATATATCTTTTGCTTGGTAGGTTTTGTTTTTCGAGTCCAGATTCATAGTTGCGGTTGTGTTGTTTTGTATGCAAAACATAATAAATATTCTGGAAATGTTGGCCGAGCAAACGTCTCTGTGTTCCCAGAAGAGTGAGGGACATGACCAAGAGATGAGGAGGAAAGAAGAGGTAGAATCTGCATTTGAGGATCGGAGTTCTTAACGAGATATGATAGAAGGCGAACAAGGTGGTTCCAGCGGGGAGTATCACCTCAAATCCTCACCGACAACGTAGCACGTTTGAAGGAAGGCCACAAATTATGGAAGGGGTTTAGCCAAGGATGAAGCGTTGTTCTCAGAAAGGACAAACCTCCAACTTCCCCGGTGTTGCCTTTGTTGAGAGAAAAAGTTATAGTTTGAAATAAGAGACAAATTATAAGCACAGTGATTGCTCATCTAAGAGAACGAAGGTGATAAAAGAAGAGGAATCCAGGACTTCGTAGTTGCGGAGACGATCTTCTATTTCAAGTTCCTTTACTGTGATTTATTCGTTGGTTTAACTTTTTTCTCGATGCCTTATTTAAAGATTGTATTGGCACGTTTTCCTAAAGGAAAAATTCGGAAGTCAACATATAGCTCAGCTCTTTTGTTCATTAACTATGTAATTTATTAATATTAAACATGCTTTTATAATTGCAGGTAATATACTCAACTTCTTCGAATTTATGAAAGATTTTTCATTCTCCTTTGTTGGTAATGGCTCCAACGGCATTGAAAATTACTTTTTTATTGCGTAAGTTGGATAAAATCCTTTTAAAATCTTTAGTTCCCCAAAACGTAAACGAATTATTAATCTAAACTTATTTAATTATAGAACGTTAAAATAACGTCAAAATAAAGTTTTATGAATGATTTAATTTACATAACTATTCAAAATTACTTCTCCTAGTTCAGGCATGATTACGAACCTTCCTTAATTAATACTTTTACAGCTGAAAATATTTTACTGTGCATTAATGGCGCAATGCCACACCATATTTTATTGAACCTATTCTGTATGGTATCCAGGGGCGTACTTAGGGAAGTGCGAGGTGGGCAGCCGCCCAGGGCCGTCAAAAAGTGTAGTGCAAATACAAGAAATCAGTTTTTAGCAACTCCATATACTTTCAACAAAGTATTTGGTCAATTCACCTTTTACGTGTGACGTCATACTTCCCATAATGCAACTTCTAAATGGTGGTCAAAATAAATACATGTGTTATTAGTCAAATGTGTTAGCATCAGTAGCCTATGTACGTTATCATGTTTATTGTGGTGGCCATACGGCCACTGCAGAGACTCGTGGCAGCACAAAAAACTAGAAAAATTACTTTGTAAGTTCTAATAGTATAAAACAAGCGGCTTTGTTCGTTGAATTAGCTTTTCATTAATTCGTTATAATTATAATAATTAGAGTAATAATAAATTACAATGATTCGTATTTTATTTAATTAATTTTTATCCCCTATTTTCAATTTAACTTCATTATCTGCTCTTTATTTTTACCTATACCGTTTTAACCAGTAAAGGACTTCATGCTTTATGAAGGACGTAATGCTAAACCTAGGTAAATCATTTTATCGTTGTGTTATGTCAAAATATGTTAAGAGCCATTAAAAACTGCTTCACCCAGGGCCGCTAAAATCTTCTTTGTCCAAGGCCGTGAACACCGTAAGCACGGCCCTGATGGTAGCAGTTGTTGAACTGCATACATTAAATTAACACAGAAAATTTTCGATTCTCTAAAGTAGATTAGAGAAGAAAGGAAGGAAGTGAAAAGCAAAACTTGTGTATTGCGAGACTATTTCGGAAGGATGGACATAAAAAAATAAGCAGTAATATACGCAGACGAGGGGTTTAATGGGTGTTATAATCTGCATTGCAATCGAATTTTATATATATATATGTGTAATATATAGCTTTATAAGCCTTTAATCCTCCCCTATGAAATTTCTGCTTAAGCTAATGAAAATTAGAAGGGGTGGAGTCAGTTAGAAGGGGGGGAGTCATTTTATTATGGAAACACAAGCGTCATTCATGAAGAATCAGCGTCCCGTTATTTTAATATTTTCTCGAATAAAAATAAGTGCATCAATTTGGACATAGAAATCTTATATATGGTTAATATAAAAGTTTTATATTATGTAACGCAAAATCACGATATTCACATAGTAGAAATTGTGGAGGCACGTTATATAGTCCATTCTCTGCAACAGGTGATCCTGAATAGCGGACACCTCTATTGGACGATACTTTGCAATTCCTAGCCCAATGTTTGTTATCCTCTAACACTTCAGAATAGTGGACGCCTCCTTATAACGGACAGGTACTCAAAGCCCGAGGTTTCCTGCTTTCAGAAGTTCATATATTATTCTATGCATCATCTGCCTGTTTCACATAGGACAATATTTAAGGAAACTCCAGTGACTATCCATGAGTTTAATTCACCACCATGTGGTGCTTCAGTGGTAACATAAATATTCACCATGTGGCGCTTGGGTAAATTATCCAAAGGGTTGGCTCTCACCAAGTGGAATTCTAGCCATTCATGGGATGATTACCCACCCATTTCACAGAGAATAACGCTTTCTTCACTTCGTATAAATGTGTCCTAAAATTTTTTAATTTATTTGAAAATAAAAAATTGAAGGGAAACAAAAAGATCGTTAACGTTAGTAATACTTTCAATTAAAAGGTAAGATGCATGAAGTATAAGGAGCTAGATGCACTTCAAATTTATTTAATCAATCATTAAATATTTATAAAAATGGACTTTATTTTTCCCACCGAAATTTCTTTTCAATCCTCGAAGTAGTCGAAATAATTTGAAGGGTGCATATCTTCCTTCATATCCACCTCTAGGCACACCACTGTAATTTTACTTCATTTCCTTTTCCTTTTAATTTTAGGCTTAATTTGAATTTTATTTTTTAATTTTACTATTATTTTTTTAATGACACTTTCATTTTTAATTTTAATTTTATTCTTAATTTTATTTTTATTTTTATTTAATTTTAATTTTATTTTTAATTTTACTTTTATTTTAATTTTTACTTTTAATTTTATTCATTTCAGGTATTGACCCCCTGTCAAGTGGCATGTGATTTATTAAATGTTTTCTTATATTTTATTTTGGCTTCTAGTGGTTTCTGTTGACCTACATACGTTGGAAGAACCGTGGCAACATTAAAAATAGGCTTTATGGAAATTAATTTTAAAACCGTATAAATGAGTGGAGATTCATTCGCTCTTATTACTATGGTTTATTGTTAATATACCTACGAGCAAATAGTATTTACATTCTACGGTAAATAGTATTTGTTCACCATGTATTTGATACAAAAACTTATTCTACGATACTAATTTTTTCTGGGATACAGCATTTCTCTATGATACAAACTACAGTCTGTTATAAAAAAATTCATACAATACAAAACGTGTTCTATGACATAAAACATGTTATATGATGCAAACCTTGTTGTATGCAAATTTTATTATATTATGCAAACTATTTGCTATGTTACAAGAAACTTACAATGATGCAAAACCCATTTTACGTTTAAAAAATTATCCCAGAATTATTAAAAATATTTCATAGCGTTATTTAAGCGACCTTGTTGGAGCTAGTTTTTATTATATGGAATATTTTTATATTATAGTGGATAAGCTTGAATCAAAAAGAACATATTTGTGTTATAAAGAGTATACGTAGTAAATTTACTTTTAACAAACACATAGTATAATGCGTTTGCTTTTTAAAACAAATTTATAACAAATGATATAAAAACAGACCAGTATTATAACTATGTGACGGGTTTCATAAAATGATGTGTAATCTATGTGATAATGAGAAATTTGTCTTTTCCGAACGAAAATTATTGTTAAACATTTTACTTCCGAATGTATTAATGTTAATTCTCCACCAATATAAAAATTAAGTAAAATAATGTTCAACCATACAGTAGCTTATTTTCACTATTTATAGTAGCTACTTTAACTATTTAAAGTAGCTTAGTTTAGCTATTTATAGTAGCTTACTTCAACTATTTAAAGTAGCTTATTTTAGCTATTTATAGTAGCTTACTTTAACTATTTAAAGTAGCTTATTTTAGCTATTTATAGTAGTTTACTTTAACTATTTAAAGTAGCTTATTTTAGCTATTTATAGTAACTTACTTTAACTATTTAAAGTAGCTTATTTTAGCTTATTGTAAATTATTATAGCTAAAAAACTTATTATGTTGAAAATTCGAATACACGGTATATGGAATTACTTTTTATATTTTTATTTATTAAAATAAGTTTACTTATAAACCCTTTTTGCTTTTTTTGTCCCGAAACAAGAATTGTGATTCATAAAACATTATTGCAATTGTATATACCACAATATTGAATAAAATTTTAAAATTTCCTTCAAATAAAAACTCGAGATTCACTTGGGAGCAAAGGCATAATGAACAAATCCCGACATTTACATAGGAAGTCTTGAAGCATTTACTCAATCATAAAGCTTATTTTAAAGTTTTACGTAAGGACAATTAACATCCTTCACACATTTCCAATACTCAATTTCTGTAAAAAAAAAGCAAATAAAACTTGTAATTTCATTATATCATTCTAATGATGATAAACAAAATTTTCATGGTTCAAAAAATAAAGTTAAATAGTATCTATTTTTTCAAGTTCTTGACTGTTCTTACCTAATAAAGGTTTCAATTAACCGTAAATTATGTTAACGGCATAATATATATATATATATATATATATGGCCTGCAAAAGGGTTGCTGGTATCTAACTGGAAGGAGACCCACACGCTGAACGTATGTGACGATGTGTGGAACCGGCCAGGCCAGTAACCTAGTGTCCTACCCCGCCTTCAAGTGGTGCAGGCTGAGCTTTCTATTTATGTGGCAAATTAATATTTGCTACACGGATAGAAAGGCGGAAGGGGAGGGCTAATTCACCAACCCGTCTAGCCAGCGTGGTGAAATTATGGCTAATTCCTCCATTATGTTGACACACCAGAAACCATGGCCCCTAGTCTCCAGGTGCTGGAGTGCTCCTGATCAAGGCAGCGGTCAGTGTGGCATGAAAGCAGGGGGTGCTAAGAATCACTGGAATGGCCCAGGCTGCCGTTTGTTATTGACCTTGGCTACGTTTAATGGACGATCCCTTGCTTCTGAAGCAAAACTTCAGGAATTGGAAGAAGAACTTGACAAGATCAAATGGGACATTGTAGGACTCAGTGAAGTTAGAAGAAAAGGTGAAGAGTTGGTGGAACTGAAAAGCGGACATTTGTTTTATTATAGAGGAACGGAAACTGGAAGAACAAGTGGTGTTGGCTTCTTAATCAACAAAAGAATTAAAGACTGTCTTCTGGAAGTTGAAAGTACATCAGATCGAGCAGCGAGGCTTGTTGTTCAACTAACCCAGCGATACCAACTTCAAATAGTACAGGTATATGCACCAACATCAAGCCATACCGACGAAGAGGTTGAAGAATTTTATGAAGAAATCAAAGAGTTACACACCAAAGGGAAACAACATATCAAGCTCATCATGGGGGATTTCAATGCAAGAATTGGACAACAGGAACAAGGAGAGACATCGGTTGGTAAATACGGATATGGGGAAAGGAATGAACGTGGCGATCAACTCATCGAATTTGCAGAAGCTGAAAATCTTAGCATCATGAATTCATTTTTTAAGAAGAAACCGCAAAGAAAATGGACATGGAAACACCCAAATGGGGGAACTAGTGAAATTGACTATATCCTGGCAAACAAGAAATCAATTATTGAAGATTGCAGTGTACTGAACAGATTTAATACTGGAAGTGATCATCGAATGGTGAGATGTAAAGTGCACTTAAATACTAAATTAGAACGACAGAAGCTCATTAGGAAACAAGTAAGTAAGAGGGTGGATCTAATGAAACTGAAAGTAAATACCGAGGCATTCAAGTTGGAATTAAAAAATCGCTTTTCTGCACTGGAAGGACTTATTGATGAAAGTGATATCTCAGAAGCAAATGAAAACATTGTTAAGACAATAGTTGAAACTGCTGGGGAAATTGGTGGTGTAACCTGTAAAAAGCACAATAGCAAATTATCTGAGAAGACGAAACAGCTCATGAAAAGGCGAAGAGATATGAAGGTGGACAATCGAAATACCAGTTCCAGGATTGAGTACATAGAACTTTGTAAAACTCTGCGCAAAAGCATGAAAGAAGACATAAGAAAATTCAACTGTGAGCTAGTAAGGAAAGCCATTGAAAATAACAAGAGCCTTAGGGTTGTTAAAGGAAGTTTATCTGTTGGGAAGAAACACATCATTGCATTAAAAGGAGAGGATGGCACCGTAACAAGAAATAGGGAAGAAATACTTAGAAGAGTTGAAGAATTCTACAAAAATCTATACGAAAGTAACAGTGGATTAAACGAAGACATTGAAATAGTCGAAGGAACAGCTCCTAAAATCTTAAAAGAAGAAGTTTCATTTGCAATAAAAAATATGAAGAAAGGAAGAGCCCCTGGTGATGATGGTATTACATTAGATATCCTAAAAGAAGCTGGAGAATATGTAGAAGACATACTTGCAAAATTCTTTACCAAATGTCTTAACAGCGGTAACATACCAAACCAATGGGATTCTGCAACAGTAATTCTTTTGCATAAAAAAGGTGATAAAGAGGATTTGAAAAATTACCGACCAATTAGCTTGTTACCTGCTATTTATAAAATCTTCACAAAAGTGCTAACACATCGCCTGCAGAAAAAATTAGATGCAGCTCAACCAAGAGAACAAGCTGGATTTCGAAGTGGATTCAGTACAGTGGACCATATTCAAGTATTAAGAGAATTAATTGAAAGAACACATGAATATGAACTTCCATTGTGTGTGGCATTTATTGACTATGAGAAGGCCTTTGACTCTATTAAAACATCAGCAGTCATCAACTCTTTAAGATCAACAGACATTGAGGATGTGTACATTGACATGGTGAAACGTGTGTATAAAAATGCAAGTGCAAAATTTCGGTTACATAAAGATACCAAAACTATCAAAATTGGTAAAGGTGTGAGGCAGGGAGATACCATTTCTCCAAAACTTTTTACTTCAGCTTTACAGATGATTTTTCAGCAGATAAATTGGAATAACAAGGGAATAAAAATAAATGGTGAATATTTAAATCATTTGCGGTTTGCTGATGACATTGTTATTTTTTCAACGAACCCATTAGAACTCCAAGACATGGTACAGGAGCTCTCAACTAGAAGTAAAGAAGTTGGACTCAAGATGAACCTACAAAAAACTAAGATCATGTTCAATAATTTCGTAGAGGAAACAAAAATACAAGTTGACAACATTGAGCTAGAAATTGCTGATTCATATATTTACCTTGGCCAGCTGATTTCAATGGATGGCAACATTATGAAAGAACTCAACAGACGTATTAAACTTGGCTGGAGTGCATTTGGAAGAAACAGTTTTATCCTGAAGGGGAAATTGCCTTTATGTCTAAAAAGAAAAGTCTTCAACCAGTGTGTATTGCCAGTCCTCTCTTATGGATCAGAGACATGGAGTCTAACAGTTGGAGCAATACGAAAGTTACAGACAACGCAAAGGAGCATGGAGAGGTGCATGCTTGGAATAACTAGGAGAGATCGAAAAAGAAACACTTGGGTGAGAGAGCAAACTAGAGTAGAGGACATCATTGTTAAAGTAAAAGGACTGAAATGGCGATGGGCTGGGCATATTGCAAGAAGAACTGATCAACGATGGACAACAGAAATTCTGAACTGGATTCCAAGAGACCACCGAAGACCTAGAAAACGTCCTCAAACTAGATGGGTGGATGAAATAAGAAAAGAGGTTGGGGTGACGTGGAAACGAATGGCCCAGGATAGACTTGTGTGGAAAGCATTTGGAGAGACCTTCATCCAGCAGTGGATAGATAATGGTTGAATATGATGATGATGATATATATAATCTACTGAAGCCATACAATGTACTACGTAAGAAATTTGGTACTTTTCTGTTAGAAGGGTGACACTTACAATTTTTTCCTACTGAAAACCGATAGCTTGTACTTAATGGTAATGTTACGATGTTTTTGTCGTCTAAAAACTCGTAAGTTTTCGATCCATGTTTTAAGGGTTAGAAAATTTAGATCGATGTTGCATGGGTTTGAAAAGAAATCAATGTACGTTCAGAAAGTTTTAAGTACGATGGCTTGGAGACGATATTTACTTGGCATCATTTGTTTTGAGGAGGAATCGCCAAATAGCACACTCCCTTCTGCTCTAACGTCATGCACATACTTTAGAGCTCAACCCCCACACCCATAGGCGTAGGGTTACATAGGCCCGGGCCCCCCAATAATTTGAAATAAATTACAATTTTACATATACTGTTATACATAAATGTGAATAATATGTTCTTGGCCCCCATCCCAATAATTTTGCGAACTCTACGTTGATGCCCACATTTCTCCGACATATTGTTGTTACTCTCGCGAAGCTGCCTGAATATTAAAAGAGTTGAATCGGTATAATACAACGAATTTTATCGTGTAACACATATCGTTTATTCCCTTAAAAAAATCGGTTTTAGGCGAAACACTTTAAAGCAATATTGAGCACTACGGTTGACAACAAAAACGGAAAGAAACATGATGGCGGCAGTGCTCAAATTGGGG
>QLNU02013614.1:14090598-14115727 GCA_006491805.2 Dysdera silvatica
CTCTGTGACGCAAAACAAAATTGAGAACCGCTAGTTTAGATGATTTATTTTTCGTTGGACTCCTTGTGGAAAGCTGTCTGTAGTAACACAAGGACATTTACTAGTAAGTGTAAAATTTTATCTGCAACGTTTTGCACTTGTGCTACTCTGGCATATACTTATTCCTCGTTCAATAGTTTCGAAGAAGTTACTTATCCTTTCTGCGAATGTAAGCATATTTAATGTCAACGTAAGTTGGGCAAAGCTAGCATTGGACATTCGTAATATCATGATAATGCTCTGTGGGCTCTTTCAATAGAGATGCTTGTTTACTTCCCAGGCTTTCTTAACTGTTGCCACTTAGAAACGCAAGAAAACAAAATTAATGATTTCAATTTCTAAAATTGGCAAAATGCCAAATTGTTCCTTTTATTACATGTTTTCCAAATGTAAATAATTTTACTTTCCGTATCTGGCAACAAATATATTGATTGTATAATTATAATATCACATTTTATATTCGGCAACAGTACGTGTAATTGTCTTCCTAATTTTAAAATCAAACCAGTCTTCAATTTACCATTGACGTGTGTACACGTACTACGAAGGTTCCGCCGAAAAGGCGTGCAAAGTTCTTTAAACGTTACATTGTAATTTAATTATCTTTTGGCGAACTATTCTAAATATTTAATGTTTTAATAAATATTATTTTAACTGAATGAAATTACTGCATGTTTTCAATACGTATAGTTTCAGCTCCATAAGATTGATTACATATCATTAATCGTTTAAGCGCTATGACCATACAAAAGTCAGCTTCTTGTATATTCGAAAACAGTTGTTGTTCCGAATGAACTCGAACCAATGTAAAATATACCTTAATTATCTTATAACCAAGTAACAAAACTATGTACTTTTGACCATTTAGTCATCGACGATTCAGATCCTTAATTATCTTATAACCAAGTGACAAAACTATGTACTTTTGACCATTTAGTCATCGACGATTCAGATCCAAATATAATAAATCAGATAAAATATTTACAGAAAATTTTCAATAAGTTAATTTTATTAACAACAAAGTTAACATATAACCTGACCTCGATTGTACGAGTTTCACGGGACTAGTGAAAATAATTGTTCAATCGAGGAATTCATTAAATCAGGGGGAAAGAATTTATCGGAATCAGTGACGAACCCATGGGGGGGCGACGTGTCCCAGGCCCTTCCTTGGGCTGAATATTTACATGTAAAATACTTTTAAAAGTAGAAACTATTATATTAAAAAAAATAATTTTTTTTCTGAAAAAAATCTTGGGTTCGCTATTAATTGGAACTGAAATAAGAAATTATCGAAAAGGAGAACAATAAAAATGCTTACCAGCATTCTGAAGAATACATGTTAATTTTAATAAACATAAAACACAAGTATGTGCTTAATTACTGCTTCGAAAAGAAATCGTTGATTGATCACTGTTTTGATTTTTCCTGGAAATTGGCATTTAATATTGCTTTTCAATTTTTTTAACTGCATCGAAAAGACCATCGTTGATTTCAGAACACATTAGATACTTATTTGCACACTGTGAACCAACATTCGCTTCGGTTGAAGTGGATTTTTTGATGACACTTGATTTTATGACTAAAATTCTACTCGCAGCTACAGACTAATGACTGAACATTATAGCTAAATCAAGGAAAGCAAACGTTAAATCGAGATAAATATAACATCGGTCTCAATATTACTCAGTCCGGACCAGCAAAAACCATTCGTTAAATCGAAGAAACTGTTAAATCGGGCATCGTTAAATCGAAATTAAACTGTATCTGTAACATTTAATTACTTCATACGAAATAAAAGTTCAATAATAATTTAATACGACGAATAATACAATAGCTCTCATTTTTAATAAAACTCGTTATTAGTATCAAAATTTCAGTAAAATCAACTTAGAACGAAACTACTAATTTGAGTACAAACTACAAGGGCTTGTATTCACTTTGTTATACAGTAAAAACCTTTCTTAACAACCACCTCCATTAACGACCACTTTTCTGGAAACGGGTTTCCTCCCTCTAATGGACCCAATGCCAAATTTGCCTCCATTCAAAGATCACCTCTCTATGAAACCTCCTTTTCACGGAACCGACGGTGGTCGCCTTAGGGAGGTTTTACTGTACTTCAAGTTATTCATCTATGCACTTTGTTTTCAGCTCTGCAATAAGGATAGTCAATTCGCTTTTCACTCAACTTTTCGATCATGTTGGATCATTTTGCATTGGCTTATTGAGCGGTTTCCTGTTACCGAAATATGCAACTTCGTTCAAATTTAAACCTGTAAGTACATATTCAATCTTCAAAATAATAGTGCTTACATACTATATGCTTATATACTACATGTTATAGTTTACATACTTTCTGATGATAAACATCTGATCATTCAGTCATCAGTCTCCAACGATCATTTTTTTATTAGTTAATCAAACTTTCAACGATGTGCTGCTGTGTACTTCTTAGGAGAAAAGATCCCTAGAAGTTGTTAGACTAGTTAAACTTGGAACAGTCGACTAACCAAAATAGGGCAAGGGTAGGATCCGGGGACCTTTGTTTATCAGGTTCGTACAAAACCTACCATTGCTATTATATTTAGCAAGCAATCGCCAAAACCAAGTTTATCCATGGCGTAGCCATCCCAACTCCCCCGCAAAAAATCGATCTATTTTGTTTGTTTGTTTTTTGGTTTTACGGCTCAAAGACTACAGTGGTCATGCTGCGCCGGGACCTACAGTTTTCCGAGGAATCCGAACCTCTTAAGGCCTGGGGAACCAAACCCCGGACTACAGTGAGCAGTGCGATCTTTTATGAGATCTCTGAGTAAGCGTTCTTTTTGCACTGCTGGGAGTCGAACCCGGATTAGCCGCGCAATAGGAGAACGCGTTACCACACTGCGCCACCGCAGGGCTCGATCTATTTTGATTGACAGTTTTGCTAGGGATCTTCTCCTCGGTTGTACACAGTACAGTCTATGAAATTCGCCTCGCGACGGAATTAGGGTCGGCACCAAGTGGGGTAAGCCGGGCAGTCACCTTGAGCGGCATTTTTAGGTGGGGAGGAATGGGATCATCATAAAGAATTAATTCATTTAGGGCAGCAAAACACACTAGCGCCATAATGCCTAGTGCCAGCCCTATACGGAAATGATGGTTAGATTTGCTTAGAAATGCGTCTACAAGCCCATTAAAACCATTGGCTTAAGTAGGAGGACGATGGGGTTATAACCCTTCCCCATTGCGATGAAATTTTTGTATATATACATATGAATATATGAAGTTGCAGATCTGTAAGCTCCTATATGAACTATCTTCGTACATGAACAATCAAGAAGTGTAGATGGTTAGAATGGCATAAGAATAGCACGAAACTGAAAGAGTATATAAGACCAAGCGTGACAACTTGGGACTAAAATGTCTTATACATATCTGTAGAATATCTAATTTTTGAATTTAAGAAACTTTCCCTTGTGAGGGAAGACCAGCTTGTTCAAAATATCCATAACCCATACTTGTGAAGAATTCAGTCGGATAATGGACGTGGATAACAGATCCATGCTCCAAGGAATATAACTGGATAGCAGATTTCGAAAGAAGACGGATATTTGGCCTTCACGGATCCGTGTGGTTCTCTCTCGTATGAGGGACACATGTTACCTGGAATAACAGTCCATCGGTATGTCCAGAAATATTTGGGAGAAAGTGCATGTGGTGATTGGTCAAAGGAATCAGTATTTAATATAATTCATCCACCAATCACTACGAAGTTTTATTAGATTAAAAACAAGTATTGATTCATGAGATTCATGAGTATTGATTCATGAGATTCATGAGTATTGATTCATGAGATTCATGAGTATTGATTCATGAGATTCATGAGTATTGATTCATGAGATTCATGAGTATTGATTCATGAGATTCATGAGTATTGATTCATGAGATTCATGAGTATTGATTCATGAGAAAAATGTGTCTCCATATTCACGTACATTCTTTTGCAAAACACAGTTACACCGGCAGAAGCATCATACTTCGTGCATGATTGCAACATTTATTTTAAAAATGGCTGCTGCTTTTTACTCTAACCAATTTCTTTATAGATAATGTTACATGTATCTATAACATAAGTATCATGTTGTATGATTTATCTTAGATTAATAAGATATGGCGATTCTTTTTTCTGGGAAATTTACACTTTTTGAGTTACATAATTTTTACTGATAGACCGCGATATGTTTTGAGGCTTCTAAGTACTTGTTTCTTCATTGAAATACTATTATTAATTATTGAAATTTATTTAAGTACATGAATACTTAATTTAAGGCATTAGGTGTGTAATTTAGTTTAAGGATTTTTTTTTCAGAACTAGGTAAGAAAACAAGTACAAATCGCCCAATCATGAAGCCCTATCATGAAGCGATAATGACATTTTCTAAAAAGTTTAGTTTTCTCTTTTTATCGGCTACGACTGTTAAGATTGAAATTTACAGAAGAATTAGTATTTGCTATTTTATGGTTTCCCTTATTTGAAAATTTAAATAAAATTGATTAAATATCCAAGATTGCTCGTAGTACTATAATAGTGAACACCTAACAACCGGACATGTATATACTTGAATTCAAAACTGCATCAAGCGGGATGGCCAGTCAGCAAGATTATCACTTAATTTGGCGACAAGTTCTTGTTATTCATACGGCCACTTTGTCGATCGCCAAATGAACGATAAGCAGTGTCATCAATCCACTGGTGGATCCAAGGGCGGGGTGATGGGGCAATCATTCCACTTGAGCTGGGATTATATGATGGAAAAAGAAATGAAAAGTACTGGACACTTGGCTAAAAATAGGAATCGGAAACAAATCTCCCCCACCCCCACTGGAAAGATTTCTGAATCCGCTCTTGCAGCGGTCGACCCATTATTGTGAAAATAAGGCTAGCAGTAAACCATAAATCCTCACGGCATATCATCGAATCAAGTCTGTGATAAGTAGTGCAATGCATTGCCGAAAAGAAGGGAAGGGGGAATTCCGTGAAAGAGTATGGATATCTAAGCTATTTTTCTCACAATAAATACAGCGTTACCACCCGCAAGGGACATCTCTGTTTAAGGGACAAATGCTTTGTCCCCTAGGTGTCCTTTGTTGGGAGGTGACATTCTATTTTCTTTTACTCTTTAAATTTTGTCTTGTCTTTCTATGAATTAATCAGTCTTCTCCAGAAGTTTTAATCACATTGTACTTTCCCTTCTTTGTGTAACAATTTCAGTTGTATAGACTGCGTATTTTGGGGAGTAATATCCTTCTTTATAACGGTTCTCAATATTTATTTCATATGTTTAGTAATTGTCAAAGTTGTTTGGAGTATTCTTCAAAATGCGATGTTGTTCTCTAGTTACTGCTCTGCGTCTGCTGGTTCATTACCCTGGCCTCATTGTTAGCTGTTATCATGGGTCTCTTCGAATATAGGAGTATCGAAGACAAGATGACTACCAACCTTTCAATACTGTATGCAATGCTAAATCGAAACGTATACGCGTTATTTCTAGCGTGGATCTTCGTCGCTTGCGCAACGGGAAATGCAGGTTTGTCGTCACAGAATTTATTCACAATATTAATAAAAATATCTTTTAATTTCTCTGTTGTTCTTACGAAAATAAAAAGAAATTAAGAATATGAAACACTGTGTTAAGTTGGAACTATGTCAAGTAGTGACACACTCATATTTACATTGATATGGAAATGTTTATATATCTTTTGCAAATGTGTGGATGCTGATGCTTAATACCGTATTTTTGTTACTTATAATTTTAAAAGCAGTTGGAAATGCTTTTTTACCATACGTGCACAGGCACGCAGGGGGGCCCAGAAGGCTACAGGGGGCTTAAAATTCTTACATATTTTGATGTATTTTATTAATATATTTAATACTAAATATACATAAGCAACAAATACATTTAACGGATTAAAGAAAAAAAACAATAAACTAAATTTTGCATTGAAAACTTGTAAATTTTAGTATACCCCTAAATAATTTAACTTATCCTTATCATAGAATAGATGAAGAGACAAGCCCATGTAAAAAAACACTATGTACACAAGACCTACCATGAAAAGCTATTTTGAGTACATTTTCAATGTTAAAGAAAATTTTGTATTGTCATGTACAATTACATATGAGAGGAAAATTTTAAAATGAAACTCTACAAAAATTTATTTTGAGAAAAAATATTTCCTAGGGGGCTCAACACCCTCTAGCCCAAACCTGGCTACGGTTCTATACGTGAATCAAAATTATATTTATTTATAAATATTGTTGGTATTTGAGTGAAGAAGGAAGAAGCGGGAATTGTAAGCACATTGGAAGATTATTCCTCTTTTAATATCTATCCTTAAAAAATTGTAACACGTTTTCTATACACATTCATGATAAGGATTTTAAAACTTTATTTAATTTTAAATTTTAATTTTCTGAAAAGGTTTTACAAATTTTTCTTAAAATCATATTTAGGTCACAAACACTTCAAGTTATTCTATATAGAGTCGTGAATCAGAGCAACTAATACCAAACTTTATTAAAATTTTAACAGTTTTCTGTAAAGGCCATAAAATAATCTCCATTTAAGAATATTATTGTTATTTTATGGTAACACTCATCCTCTAACTCTTTTAAATACCTCTATATCTACACTCCCTCCCTCTCTCCCTCTCTCTACTATCTAAGGATAGATAATAGAAGCACCTGCACCATCTTTGGTACAGTAGGTGCCACCAATGTGCTTTAATGGCGTAGTGTAATTTCCAAGGATTCTCAACATACTTAAAACTAAGATAAATATATTTTAGTATAATTTCATAATGTATTTATGATATAATATACGATATATATACATTCATCTATGAATATATATATATATATATTACTGTGTTTCTAATCTATGTTATTCTTTTCTAGTGTTACTTTCTGACATACTGTCCTGGAAAGCCATGATACCTGGTTACAGGCTTAGCCTCTTAGCATATATTATTCACTTGATTGTGATATATTACCATATGGGAATATTAAGGGAGAGAACGTACTTAAGCCATGAAGAAAACGTAAGTAAAAACAAATCGGAAGCTAATAAAAATATTCATAATAACATGAATATGATGAATAATAAGAACAATTAAAAATTCAAGACGTCTCGAGAATAAGAATATGAAGAAACCATAAAACTCCTACGTAAATATATTAAGAACAGGAATATTAAAAAATATATTGAAATGAAAAAATCCCACGTTTCTTCTTAAATTAAATTATTAACGCTGGAATAAGTGAAATATTGCAGACGAGCTTTTAAAATATGAAGCTAATTATATAATAGTGGCACATTATATATATATATATGTAACCATAAATGTAATATTTTCATGGAGTTTTTTATGTATTAATACATAAGTGTTAATATATTAAAGATATGCAGAGCTACGTCGATACTTAGTCATATTGCTACCCATTTTCATTGGTGTTTACATATAAACTTCTGGACTGGGCAAAGTTGCCCCATCCATATAACCACAAGCTAAAACTTATGTTTACCTGGATTTCCATTTCTTTCTTTTATTGACCTGGTGGAAAATTAAATGAGTTTATATTCACCTCTATGACTTTGATTTGATTTAATTCTTTGATCTTTGCACTAATTATCGCCTCATAAGAAAATAAGCAGAGGTATGGGGTTAATTAAAAAAAATAGCAAGGGTATTACCCAAAAACATAAAAATTGCATTATACTATGCATTTGTTCATTGCCATCTTATGTACTGTAATTGTGTTTGGGGAAATATGGGGAAATTAAATCTAAAATTAATAGAAAAAGTTAGAGTAAATTCCTTGTAACACTGTATGTATGGTAACCAGGAGTGGGATTGGAGAGTCATATTGGAAGAAACTAGTATTATTCCAGTAAGCAAATTAAACGCATATTGCATACCGAAAAAAATGTACAAAAGGATCCAAAATAAAAGATTTAATGGAATAATAAATATAACATATGGACAATACTTGAATGAAGGACTAATATTGAGAACAGATGAAATATTACATGTACCTAAAATAAGAACAGAAAAAAGCAGAAATAACGTAAAATATAGAGGACCTAAATTGTGGAATGTCTTAAACGAGGAAACAAGAGAAATAAAGAGTTATAAAGAATTTAAAAATAATTTAAAAAGGGAACTGATTGAGGAAAAGCTGCAGGAGCGATGACAAAATCCCTAAACAAGATAATTTCAAATTTTATTGATGAGTCACTCAAGTGTGTATTTGGTTTCTGCAGGGTCTCGAGCGGGTTATGCTGCAGCATGTACTCGGGACACACACGTGTGATATAATACCTTCAATTCTGTTGTTGTGTGTATTAAATATGTACTACTTCACACGTATAAACAAATAAATAAAATATACACTGCTATCCTGGTCGAATTTGCCCCACCCATACAACCACATGTAAAACTATTGTACCTGGTGGTTTAAATGAGTTTATATTCACCTCAACGACTAACTTTGCACTAATTATCGCCTCATATTCACTGCTGAGCTGGTCGAAGTTGCTCCACCCATATAACCACATGCTAAAACTATTGTACCTGGTGGTTTAAATGAGTTTATATTCACCTCAACGACTAACTTTGCACTAATTATCGCCTCATATTCACTGCTGAGCTAGTCGAAGTTGCTACACCCATATAATCACATGCTAAAACTATTGTACCTGGTGGCTTAAATGGGTTTATTTTCACCTCTACGACTATCTTTGCACTAATTATCGCCTCATATTCACTGCTGAGCTGGTCGAAGTTGCCCTACCCATATAACTGGATGATAAATGTGATATTTTAATCTGGATTTCCACTTCTTCCTTTTATTGTATTCGGAAGAAAATCAAACACGTTTATGTTCATCTCTACGACTAAATTTGAACTAATTATCCTCCCACGCTTTCCGGGTAAGGCAATTAATTCCAAGACCAACCAAAATTTAATTAATTTTCATCTAGCTGAAATGAGAAAAAAAGTCTAAAATAAAATAGAACAAACTGTTTATTTTAGTTTACGCTTATATTAATTGCAGACAACACTTATATTAATTGCCGACAACACATATAAAGCAGGTGCGGGTCCAGAGAGGGATTTGTGGGGGGGGTGTAAAATACAATAGGACCCATTTATAAATAAGAAATACTATATAATCGAGCCCGCATTTATCGAGTTTCGGGATATAGGGAGGAATATATAGATTTTTTTTGGTAGAATGATTAGGCACAATAAAATTTAATCGTTTTTAGCGAAAAGTCTGTCTTGGACCCCGGATTTAACGAGCAATTTAGAAATAAAACAAGAAATCAAACTTTTATAAAAATTCCATCATCATGATGTGCGTTGATCTACATAATCGGTGCTCGTTATAACCGATTTCCACCGCATTCTTATGCATTTGGGACGGGGAAAATTTACGAATCTACCCTCCTTGTATCCGCCCCTGCATATATAGTGCTGTCATAGCGACTGGGCCAAGAGGTCTCGGATCAAGGCCCGGACACAAGCAATGATTCCAAAATGGCAAAGTTCGTTAATTACGCACGAAATTTTACTTATTGCTAAAATTTAAAAGTTTAAATGTTAGCGCAAAAAGGATCCCAAAATTAATGGGACCAGGCCACCCCAATACGCTAAGACAGCTCTGAACGCACAGCCAATTTCCATACCTCTAATGAATGAATTTCTAAGCAGTGCAATTCCAATATCACCAGCATGGTTTACATACAAAAGGTTAAACACTGGTAAAATAGCAAATGAAAAAGATCGCCCAAGCTTTCAGACGCGTCAGCAGCAGTTCTTCATTAGGGGTAATGCCACCAGCATAGTATATTCCCACGGATGTGTATATGGAAAGCCTCATTTTAACACCATTCACTAAATATCGTTCCTCTGCTGAACGCATCATTCCACCTAATATCAAAAAGTATGCTCACTGTTCGTTCACGAAAAGAAGTTCAATAGAACAGTTAGAAATAACAGGAGGTGACGTCACAAACAGGCTAGTTCATTACAGCAGAGGAGGACTATAATTTCAGAACTGTTTTTTGGTGAACGTTTGTCGGCGCCAAAATCAAGTTCTGAAATTGGAGCCCTCCTCTACTGTAATCAACTAGCCCGTTTATGATGTCACCTTCCGTTATTTTGAACTGTTCCATCGGAATTCTTTTCCTGAACGACCAGTACTCCTACGGCTTGGCAGTGTGCCAATTCGTCAGTGGCCGAATGAATGAACTAGTCTGGTCATTCAGAATATATGGACAAAATCTCGCATTGGTTCGTTTTGTGAACTGTTACTGTACTAAAGTTGTACTGTACACAGGTGAACTGTTCTACAGGTGTTTCCATGCATATTTCCATAGATGGTCTGCTATACACGATTCAACGTTCGTCCACATAAGTGGTTAAATATGCACTAAGCATAAATATCTCAGCATATATATATATTCCCTTTTGCGATGGTCCGCCATATTTGTCATGGAATTTTCAATGTAAGTTTCACATGCCTTTTGATGTGTATAAAGTAATATTAATAATCTCTAACATTATATTAATTTAAATAAAATATTTAACTTCTTCTTACTGTTTTCTGGTATAAAGTAGAACCTGCCTAAAGTGACCACCTTTGGGACTGGACTGCGATGGTCATCATAGACAAGTGGTCACTACACATGATAAACTTTTGTATAGCCATAACTATGTCCCTATCAATTCTCTCTCTTATGAAAAGTAGTCACTTTCTTCAGGCGGCCACTTTACCAGGTGCCACTGTGTATGAAAACACCTTGGGTGGAAGAACCTAGAAAGAAAAGAACAATTCTTACTCTACCCGATTCGTGACGAGCATATATATATATATATATACACATAGGACTGGACTGCGATAGGCACCCTAGACAGGTAGTCATTATACACGAAAGACTTTAGTACAGACATGACTAAGTCCCAACCAGTTCTCTCTTATAAAAGGTGGTCAGTTTATGCAGGTAATAGGATCCGATAGGTACCGAGGAGTTTGCGACCAACGAAAGTGCGCGTTATAGTAGACCCTCTCTAAATCCATTTTAGAATATGAAATTTCAAACCTTTGTTTGAGTCTGTACGGGTAACATCATGGGCGTAGCCATAGGTGGTTTTGGGGGTTGTAACCCCCCATTGCAATGAAATTTTGTATATTTAACATAGGAATATATGAGTTGTAGCTCTGTACCCTCCCTCTTTGAGCTTCTAACCCCCCCCCCTTATGTACTTTCTGCCTACGCTTATGGGTAACATGCAGTATACATATAAGGATATTCGACTGTAAATTTGCTTAAAATTTAATGAACAATGTATTATTATTATTATTATTAAGAGGCGGTGGATATTCCCATCCTTCCTTATGGTTCTTCAAAGGAAATTGGTTAATGACATTTCGTGTTTAGTCAACACCAATTGTTTATACATTGTAAAAGTTGTTCTGTCCGTCCTTAAAGACCCAAAAAGAATCCTTATAAAAAAAAATTTTGTGAGATAAGCAGACCAATGTTTTCTTTTCTTTTTTTTTTCTTATATATGTATTCATTGTTGTTGTCTTTTACAGGTGATTAATTATTTTGGCTATTTGGTAACTTCCTACCTCCTTGCTTTTGTGTGCTATGTGTTTTTTCAAGCGCCGTACATGCACTTGGAACGTTTCGTTTATAAAAAGTTGCGTCGGAGCTGTGGAAAGTATCCTATCACCAACTCCCCAGCAGTTTCTGACAGTTGCGTTACAGAACAGATAAATTGTACATATGCAAATCAGAGAAAAACAAACCTGCCACCCACGTTAGGTTTTATGGAACCGGCGTTACCATCTGCTCAACCATCGACCAAAGATACGCAGCTATGTAAAGTGTGATTTTATATATATTCGTATATTACATATATTCGTAATGTGTACATCAAAATGCCAGCATATTTTTAAGCATTTTCATTAGAAAAAGAGATTGTGCCATTTGCGCTGCCAATATATTTGCCTCATCAATGAGGCAAAGCAGGAAGTATATTGTGATCGATTGTTTGTTTGGATTTTTATGGCGCAAGAGCATCTGGGCTATACTGCGCCAAAAAGTATATTGTGAAGTTATGTAACCTTGGAGATAATGTATATTGGTGGGCGCTCTTCATAATTTCAAAAATAAAACCTCATATTCATTTATCCCGCTTGAATAATATCTAATATTCGACGATATTATTCCTCTTTATAAACCATTATAAAGAATGCCACCTGTTTATATACTGTATTTAACATTCACTGTTTTCTGAATGTATTCTGTCGAAACCATGCAATGTTTAATATTAGAACTTTTTTAACCAACTTCATGTATAAAACGAAAATTTAATCACATAATACGCACACTTCCACCAGGGTTCGTTGGTCTTCTTCAGGAATTTGTAAACAAAGCGGTGTGGCCACTTCTTGGAAGCGTTGTTACCTGATCGGGGCGTATATTGACATCGATGCGTGAAGGGTGGCCGTAGTGGGTAGTAGGGTGGACCACGCCCTGCTAAAAAACGGCGTAACATTTTGGTCATTCACAAGGTTAGATTTCAAAGATTTTATGTGGAAAGCTTTCAAAAAATCAAGTTCAAGTGGAGATTTTGGCTAGGAAATGGTAGTAAGCTGTAGCAGGGCCTATTCTAACGTGCAGTTCTACTCAATCTGTGTAGTTCTAAACACCGATTGTACAGTTCTAAACACCGATTGTGCAGTTCAAAATTTGGATTTGTGCAGTTGGAGAAAGAATACCTACAGATACAATAATTACAATATAATATGCAATACAAAGAAAGATGATAGGTTTATTAAAACATATTATGATGTTCAATGTCTTCTGCATAACCTACACATATTCACTATTGAATAGTACAATTTTCGTACTACATCTCAAAATAAAACTTTGTTTAAAATTTCTTCACTTTGGCTGGCGTGTGCGTTAGTCTGCCACTACTGAAAGGGTTAGCAGCTTTAGTAAATTCCTTGGAAATTTCTTTAAAAATTTCTTTAAAACAGTCAAATCTCTATCCTTTAATTCTCTTTTGACTGCAAGAAAATTATATTTTCAAAGACCAATTGTGTAGTTGTAGCCTGAACTTGCTTGGCAAAGACCAAAAAACTTTCCATCTAGCCGAGATATTTTTTGTTTTAAAAAAAATGGTGGCTCTACGTCCCTTGTGCAATTCTAAAATTTGCTTAGAACAGGCCCTGAGCTGTAGGAAATTAAATTTATGGTCATTTTTTCCAGAAGTGAACAGCTCTGAGCAACTTTTGAAACTCCGTCCTTTCAATGTACCTTTAGTGTTCTTTTAACCCATGTTTTAATTAATACTCTTTTTGTTTATACGATGTACGAATATCCGCATTCGGTATTTTGTGAATCCGAATTCAAGTTTCTTGTGAAGGCGGATGTTCGTATATCAGACAAACAAAGAGAGCCTTAAAACGTAGGTTAAAAGAGCATCATTGAACCGGCGGAATTTCAAAATTCGTCCATAGCTGTACACTGCTTGAAAAATAATCATAGATTTAATTTCCTAGAGTCAGCCTGCCATCATTCCCCAGCCAAAATCTCCACTTGAACTTGATTTTTAGAAGCTTTCCACATAAAAGCTTTGAAATTTAACATTGTGAATGACCAAAATAGTATGCCGTTTTTCAGCCTGGCCTGGTCCACCCTACTACTCTCACTATGGCCACCCTTCACGCATCGACGTCAGCAGACGCCTCGGTCAGGTAACAACGCTTCCGAGAAGTGGCAACACGGCTATGTTTACAACTTCTTGTAAACATAGAAGACCAGCGAATTCTGGTTGAAATATGCATATTATGTGATTAAATTTTCGTTTTATATGTAAATATAACGTTGGTTATAAAGTTCTATTATTCACAGTTTTATTTCTAGTATTACGAAACCAACTACCATCAACTCTAACGCCATACGATATACATATATATATTATTATTAAAGAGTATTATTAGATGTACTAATAAAAAGTAATATTAAAATGATTATTAAGAAGTATTATTAAAAAGTGTATGTAATTTACTGTTTGTAGAAGGTAAATTCGCAATGTAGTCCAACGAAAATGGCACTTACGCGCGAGGAGCAGTGGCTGAATGTAAACCTAACCTTAAATATCCTTGCACCGTAAAATACGAACTCTCAAATTCTTCGCGTTTTATGGTGCAAGGACAACGTGACATGCTGTTCCTACTTTTCCGTGGAATCCGAACCTCTGGAAGTCCTAGGGAACAACACCCGAACTATGGTGAGGAGTTAGTCGGTGAACGTTCTTATTTTTAACATAGTTCGGAGTCGAACCCAGGATAACAGTCAGCTAGGCGAACACGTTATAGTCCGTTCGCAGTCATTTGACCACTGGTCCCGTTAGAATTCACTTGAAGCTTATGTCAAAAACATGTTGGGCCAACACCTCCTGAAATAAGAAGGCCACCGAACTGCTTCGTGACGTCACTACCCATAGGCCAAACTCGATGCCAGCAATTACTACTGGAAAAAGACTGCAAAAACAGTTTTCATGGGGAAAAAAATTGGCAAGCTGAATTAAAGTCAGCTGATCAAGTACAAAGACGATCAAGACATCGTATTTTGTGGTTCTCATGCACTGATTGTAAATATTCGTGCATGTTGGACTTTTATGAAACTTGCACTTTTCGGGCACTGTGAATGCGACCTTAGCTACCACAGTAAATGTTGTTTATCTTGATGGATACTATCACCCCTCTTATTTTGTCAAAGCAGTTTACGAACGCCTAGTATGTCAAACTGTTGTCTTTTGAACTCCCCCCCCCCTTATAAATTTTATACAAACGCCGTTAACTTTTATACACCCTTAATGGGGAAAACCCGTACCTTCAACGTATCAGTATTGTACAATTTCCTTTGTTAAATATTGTTTTAAATATGTTTATTTTCACATGAAAATATAAAACAAGAAAATTGTCGTAAAAGCTGTTATGATCGCTACGTCGCACACAACTGTGGCGCAATATTAATGTTGGCGTCAAAACGACATTAATGTTGGAGTCAAAATTATATTAATGTTGGCGTCAAAACGATATTAATTTGTCTTTGTGTATTTCACGTTGATCGTTGTATTTCACATGTATTGGATAATTAATTTCTGTGTAACGATATTATGGAAATTTTCATGTCGTAATAGGGCCATTAATATAACCGTATATTAATAAAATTATGTGTGTACGTGCTTGAAAATTTTATATTGTTATTTTAACACTTATACTTAATACAATGGAACTTGCCTAAAGTGACCACCTTTGGAACTGGACTGCAATGGTCACTATAGGCGGGTGGTTACTATACATGACGGATTTTGATATAGACATGACTAAGTCTCTACCAGTCCTGTCTTGTAAAAAGTGGTCATTTTATTCAGGTGCTCAACTTACCAAGGCGGTCAACTTACCAAGTTGGTCACTTTAATAAGTTCCACCGTATATGCATAAATTTGTTTGAACAAAAATATCAGAATTCTTAAAAATTATTTTTTTCTTTCCCCTTCTTTGGTCCTTGGCATCAAATTGGAATTATATTTTTAAATATTTATCTCTTTATGCTAATATTTTATATATTTTAAGTATAGTTTCTATATTAACCATTTCAGAGAATTATGGGTAAAGAAAAGCCAATGTTCACTGATCATTCACTTTACATATAAATATTTAGTACAACTCTGTAAATACTCGTATATTAATAAATTATATTTAAAAATGTGTTTTAAACTTTAATATGTTGGCATTATATGCACATTTAGTATATTAAAATACGAAAAATAAGCGGGCGTACGCGGTTTCTTTAAAATTCCAAAAACAAATTGTCCAAAGTCTCGAATTTACGTAAAAAATATATACGTAAATAATACGTAAAACATATTTTTCTTTCTATTCCACATATTATACCATTCTTTTCAGGATGTAGGTGTGTTACGTTTGCCCATGAGCGGTTGTAACTGACCCATACCAATTAAGCAATAAAAAAAAATCTTTTTAGAACAGAGCGTTTCCACTAATCAGTGCCTGCAAAACTTCAAGAAGTGATCAAAACCACAGTAAAACCTGTGGAAATCCATGGGCCAGAAGGAGGTAAGTGCCCCTTCGATCCCCCCCTCCTTCTCGGGACGCCAATGTCCACGGTCACCCTATTAGACATTCCGTATTATTTTTCCTAGGTGTCCGGTGCAAATTAAATAAGATCACTAATCTCCTTTTATTTACCTAGGTTCTCCACAAAACGATAAAAAAAGTCATAAAACATAGTTGGTGTCCATCTTTTGTACTTTCCAAAAGACCCTCTTTTTTTTCTGAAATCTCAACATGTGCTTCAAATTGCCATGCAATTTACGTTTTTGATAAAAATGTGCATTTTTCATCAAATTTGTAAGAAAAAAAATTAAAATGGGGAATTTACCTAATAAATTTGTCTTTTTCATCAAATTTATAAAAAAAAAATAAAATTCCGACGGTACTTAATGAAGCAACCCCCTCCCCCTCTGTTCTGCTTTGTCTGTTCGAGCCTGACCCCCCCCACCCCGAAGCAAGAACGTCCTTTTTGAATAGTCCCCTTGAAATGATTTAGTATTTTTTCTTACACTGTTCTGAAAACTAGCATCAATTTTCAAAATATCAAATTCGACAATAAAATTCAATACATTATATGATGCAATTTAATGATACTACAACACAATAATTCGATGATTCTATAATACATAGGTTAAATGATACCATGATACAATAATACTACGATACAATGATTCTATAATACATAGGTTAAATGACACTACGATACAATAATACTAAGATACAATGATACTACGATACAATGCTTCGATAATACTACAATACAATGATTCGATGATACCATGATGCTATGATACAATGATTTGTACTGAAAAGAGATCGGATCATGGAATTAATCGCCCTTAATTAATAGATTTTAAAAGAATAATATCATTAAAAAGCCTTGTTCGAAAAAATGAAGCAGCCCCTGAAGCTCATCGTTACCAAATACCTAATTCAGAGCCTGAATTCATATAAAGCAAAGCATAGACGATTCTAAATATATTACTGGTCCCTGAAAGTTTACCATTAAAAAAAATATACAAGATGTTCCTAAAGAAAGTAAAAAAATTCAAATTTTATTTTTATCGAGACTACAATAAATAGAAACTGAACTATTTTTTTAATTATGTAGCTAACGGTTAGAGATTTTTTGATAATCGTTAGAATATCCCTACATAACAAACTGTGCACGTGCGTTCATAGACACTAAAAACAAAAGTGAATGCATCGGCCTAGGAGATGGTTGATTATGTAACATGGTTTGTGAAGAATAAATCACTAACAACAGTACAACGAAATTTTATAAATATGTACAAGAGAATATTCCCTTTATTTACAAAAGAATTCAATTTCTCTTGATAAACTTAAGGAGTGCAATAACGAAATTTTCCAAGTGTAACACCCAACATTTTGCAGCAAACATGGATGAAACTAGACTTTTGTTTCACACTATCATAAAAAACAATAGAACGACGTTGAGATATTCTGACTATGCAGAAGGAACGTTGACTATTTGCCACATAATTTAAAAAAAAAACTTACCTTTTCAATTATTATAGTTTCGATGCAAATAAAATTTGTAATCGTGTACTTCTTTTATCAACACCCTGTACATTAAAACCATATGTACTAAATAGATAGCTTATGTTACAACAACGAAAACCTTTAATTCAGTGGAAAGAAGATTTGTGGAAATTAAAATCATCATTTGGGTATTCTTTCGTGAGGAGGAGGAGGATTGTGCAAGGGTTTCATTGGGAAGGGTGGCCGCCGGGGGCGGCGCTGTAATCCCAGACAGGACGCTTGAACAGCGTAATCAGCCGCCGAGGCGGCTGAGGGGGAGATGGATTGCCGATCAACACGGCATTCATAGATGCACGTTCACGTAAAGTCGTCATTCAACGTATTCTTCCGTGATCTACTCATCATTCAAACTTCTGAGCAATCGGATACGTTCTTTCTTTCTGTGCAGGGCTGTAGCCAATCCGAGGCCTGCAAGGGCGTGGCCCCACATGTCCTGTGATTTGCCCCAATTACCCCTTCATTCTGGCTACAGGACCATATTATGGTGGTGTAATTTTATGGGTCAGACTTTTATATTAAAAATTAGATGCATTAAAAGCCTACAAATCAACAGCAGTTTGGAATAAGAAAGAAAATAATAATATTTTGTTATCATTGTGTGAGATTTCTGCTCATGTTTTGATTTTGTTTAAAATTATTGGTAATTTAATAATTAATAATAAAAATAAAAACATAAACAAAAAACAAAAAAATAAACAAACAAAAATAAACAAACACAATTTTGTTTTAAAATATTGTTGACTGTTAAAAGTCTTATTGCCCTTCTACCATAGTAATTATTATTATTCTATATTATTATTATTGCTTTTGTTATTATTCTGTTATTATTATATTATTGCTTCTGTAGATGATACATCGTTGAAATAATTGCCTGATGAAGTTTTGCACGAAATATCGATCTCTCTCTCTCTCTTGCGTGTAGATGGTCGTTTTGAATCACGAATTATATGTTGCAGAGAGAACTGGAATCGTTTTCACAGGCAAAACTGCATGCTTTGTATAATTTTCAAAAGATGTACAACCCAACAAAATTGGAAATTCATTCTAAAAAATTCTAACAAATTACAAAAGCAGTTTTAGCATGAATAATTCATAACATAGTAATAAAAAATGTAATATACAAAGATGATAACGTAGTAGAAACAAAGTAATGATTGCAGAAACAATGTATCAGCAAATAATGTACGCTATGATACAGTAATAGAGAAATAATGAGGTATAGTGATAAAAAATAGAAATAGTAAAGTATAGTGATAAAAAATAGAAATAGTAAAGTATAGTGATAAAAAATAGAAATAGTAAAGTATAGTGATAAAAAATGTAAATAGTAAAGTATAATGATTAAAAAATATAAATAGTTTAGTATAGTGATAAAAATGTAAGGTGCGAAGATAATAGCGTAGTAGAAACAAATTAATGATTGCAACAGTAATAACGAAATAACAAAGTAGGTATTAATAGTAAATAGTGGATGGGGCTATAAAACTGTGATAACGAAAAAGAGTAGAAATAGCAGAATAATGACCATAAAATAGCGCTAGCTAAGTACTCTAAAGTGAGTACAGAATAACAGTCGCAAAATAACGTTAGCCAAATAACAGAATAACGATCGCAAAACACTAACCAAATAGCAATATAGAAAATATATAGCGATCACAAAATAGCGTTAAATAAATAACAATATAGAATATATTTAGCGATCACAAAATAATACTAGCCAAATAGTAATAACTGAATAATACTAGCCAAATAATAGTAATAGCAAAATAATACTAACTAAGTAAAAATAGCATCATAACAATAACGAATTGATGTAAGCCAAATAGAAATAGCATCATAACAATGACGAATAAACGTTAGCCAAATAGAAATAGCATCATAACAATAACGAATTAATGTTAGCCAAATAGAAATAGAAATAACGAACTAACGATAGCCAAATAGTGAGGGGAGTATAGCCATCACGGAATAACGCTAACGCATAAGGGGGAATTTTTTAACAGAAATTTATCATTTCGCACAATAGGATAATGAATTAATGGATATCCCCTTCTCTTACTTTCGTCGACCATGCACTGGCCAATTGGCAGCGTGTCGTTAATGCGGGTTCAGCTCCTAATGGCGCGAAAACTAAAACGCCTGTAACGAAGCTTTTCAACTATGAAAGATTTCAAATTTTTATGGAACTGTTCCAAGTTTTAAGAAGATTTCAAAGATATATATATTAAACGGGTAAAAAAAAGCAAATAAAACTTGTAATTTCATTATATCATTCTAATGATGATAAACAAAATTTTCATGGTTCAAAAAATAAAGCTAAATAGTATCTATTCTTTCAAGTTCTTGACTGTTCTTACCTAATAAAGGTTTCAATTAACCGTAAATTATGTTAACGGCATAATATATATATATATATATATATATGGCCTGCAAAAGGGTTGCTGGTATCTAACTGGAAGGAGACCCACACGCTGAACGTATGTGACGATGTGTGGAACCGGCCAGGCCAGTAACCTAGTGTCCTACCCCGCCTTCAAGTGGTGCAGGCTGAGCTTTCTATTTATGTGGCAAATTAATATTTGCTGCACGGATAGAAAGGCGGAAGGGGAGGGCTAATTCACCAACCCGTCTAGCCAGCGTGGTGAAATTATGGCTAATTCCTCCATTATGTTGACACACCAGAAACCATGGCCCCTAGTCTCCAGGTGCTGGAGTGCTCCTGATCAAGGCAGCGGTCAGTGTGGCATGAAAGCAGGGGGTGCTAAGAATCACTGGAATGGCCCAGGCTGCCGTTTGTTATTGACCTTGGCTACGTTTAATGGACGATCCCTTGCTTCTGAAGCAAAACTTCAGGAATTGGAAGAAGAACTTGACAAGATCAAATGGGACATTGTAGGACTCAGTGAAGTTAGAAGAAAAGGTGAAGAGTTGGTGGAACTTAAAAGTGGACATTTGTTTTATTATAGAGGAACGGAAACTGGAAGAACAAGTGGTGTTGGCTTCTTAATCAACAAAAGAATTAAAGACTACCTTCTTGAAGTCGAAAGCACGTCAGATCGAGCAGCGAGGCTTGTTGTTCAACTAACCCAGCGATACCAACTTCAAATAGTACAGGTATATGCACCAACATCAAGCCATACCGACGAAGAGGTTGAAGAATTTTATGAAGAAATCAAAGAGTTACACACCAAAGGGAAACAACATATCAAGCTCATCATGGGGGATTTCAATGCAAGAATTGGACAACAGGAACAAGGAGAGACATCGGTTGGTAAATACGGATATGGGGAAAGGAATGAACGTGGCGATCAACTCATCGAATTTGCAGAAGCTGAAAATCTTAGCATCATGAATTCATTTTTTAAGAAGAAACCGCAAAGAAAATGGACATGGAAACACCCAAATGGGGGAACTAGTGAAATTGACTATATCCTGGCAAACAAGAAATCAATTATTGAAGATTGCAGTGTACTGAACAGATTTAATACTGGAAGTGATCATCGAATGGTGAGATGTAAAGTGCACTTAAATACTAAATTAGAACGACAGAAGCTCATTAGGAAACAAGTAAGTAAGAGGGTGGATCTAATGAAACTGAAAGTAAATACCGAGGCATTCAAGTTGGAATTAAAAAATCGCTTTTCTGCACTGGAAGGACTTATTGATGAAAGTGATATCTCAGAAGCAAATGAAAACATTGTTAAGACAATAGTTGAAACTGCTGGGGAAATTGGTGGTGTAACCTGTAAAAAGCACAATAGCAAATTATCTGAGAAGACGAAACAGCTCATGAAAAGGCGAAGAGATATGAAGGTGGACAATCGAAATACCAGTTCCAGGATTGAGTACATAGAACTTTGTAAAACTCTGCGCAAAAGCATGAAAGAAGACATAAGAAAATTCAACTGTGAGCTAGTAAGGAAAGCCATTGAAAATAACAAGAGCCTTAGGGTTGTTAAAGGAAGTTTATCTGTTGGGAAGAAACACATCATTGCATTAAAAGGAGAGGATGGCACCGTAACAAGAAATAGGGAAGAAATACTTAGAAGAGTTGAAGAATTCTACAAAAATCTATACGAAAGTAACAGTGAATTAAACGAAGACATTGAAATAGTCGAAGGAACAGCTCCTAAAATCTTAAAAGAAGAAGTTTCATTTGCAATAAAAAATATGAAGAAAGGAAGAGCCCCTGGTGATGATGGTATTACATTAGATATCCTAAAAGAAGCTGGAGAATATGTAGAAGACATACTTGCAAAATTCTTTACCAAATGTCTTAACAGCGGTAACATACCAAACCAATGGGATTCTGCAACAGTAATTCTTTTGCATAAAAAAGGTGATAAAGAGGATTTAAAAAATTACCGACCAATTAGCTTGTTACCTGCTATTTATAAAATCTTCACAAAAGTGCTAACACATCGCCTGCAGAAAAAATTAGATGCAGCTCAACCAAGAGAACAAGCTGGATTTCGAAGTGGATTCAGTACAGTGGACCATATTCAAGTATTAAGAGAATTAATTGAAAGAACACATGAATATGAACTTCCATTGTGTGTGGCATTTATTGACTATGAGAAGGCCTTTGACTCTATTAAAACATCAGCAGTCATCAACTCTTTAAGATCAACAGACATTGAGGATGTGTACATTGACATGGTGAAACGTGTGTATAAAAATGCAAGTGCAAAATTTCGGTTACATAAAGATACCAAAACTATCAAAATTGGTAAAGGTGTGAGGCAGGGAGATACCATTTCTCCAAAACTTTTTACTTCAGCTTTACAGATGATTTTTCAGCAGATAAATTGGAATAACAAGGGAATAAAAATAAATGGTGAATATTTAAATCATTTGCGGTTTGCTGATGACATTGTTATTTTTTCAACGAACCCATTAGAACTCCAAGACATGGTACAGGAGCTCTCAACTAGAAGTAAAGAAGTTGGACTCAAGATGAACCTACAAAAAACTAAGATCATGTTCAATAATTTCGTAGAGGAAACAAAAATACAAGTTGACAACATTGAGCTAGAAATTGCTGATTCATATATTTACCTTGGCCAGCTGATTTCAATGGATGGCAACATTATGAAAGAACTCAACAGACGTATTAAACTTGGCTGGAGTGCATTTGGAAGAAACAGTTTTATCCTGAAGGGGAAATTGCCTTTGTGTCTAAAAAGAAAGGTCTTCAACCAGTGTGTATTGCCAGTCCTCTCTTATGGATCAGAGACATGGAGTCTAACAGTTGGAGCAATACGAAAGTTACAGACAACGCAAAGGAGCATGGAGAGGTGCATGCTTGGAATAACTAGGAGAGATCGAAAAAGAAACACTTGGGTGAGAGAGCAAACTAGAGTAGAGGACATCATTGTTAAAGTAAAAGGGCTGAAATGGCGATGGGCTGGGCATATTGCAAGAAGAACTGATCAACGATGGACAACAGAAATTCTGAACTGGATTCCAAGAGACCACCGAAGACCTAGAAAACGTCCTCAAACTAGATGGGTGGATGAAATAAGAAAACAGGTTGGGGTGACGTGGAAGCGAATTGCTCAGGATAGACTTGTGTGGAAAGCATTTGGAGAGACCTTCATCCAGCAGTGGATAGATAATGGTTGAATATGATGATGATATATATATAATCTACTGAAGCCATACAATGTACTACGTAAGAAATTTGGTACTTTTCTGTTAGAAGGGTGACACTTACAATTTTTTCCTACTGAAAACCGATAGCTTGTACTTAATGGTAATGTTACGATGTTTTTGTCGTCTAAAAACTCGTAAGTTTTCGATCCATGTTTTAAGGGTTAGAAAATTTAGATCGATGTTGCATGGGTTTGAAAAGAAATCAATGTACGTTCAGAAAGTTTTAAGTACGATGGCTTGGAGACGATATTTACTTGGCATCATTTGTTTTGAGGAGGAATCGCCAAATAGCACACTCCCTTCTGCTCTAACGTCATGCACATACTTTAGAGCTCAACCCCCACACCCATAGGCGTAGGGTTACATAGGCCCGGGCCCCCCAATAATTTGAAATAAATTACAATTTTACATATACTGTTATACATAAATGTGAATAATATGTTCTTGGCCCCCATCCCAATAATTTTGCGAACTCTACGTTGATGCCCACATTTCTCCGACATATTGTTGTTACTCTCGCGAAGCTGCCTGAATATTAAAAGAGTTGAATCGGTATAATACAACGAATTTTATCGTGTAACACATATCGTTTATTCCCTTAAAAAAATCGGTTTTAGGCGAAACACTTTAAAGCAATATTGAGCACTACGGTTGACAACAAAAACGGAAAGAAACATGATGGCGGCAGTGCTCAAATTGGGGGCATGCGGGAGGATGGCATACCCCATCTTTTTTAAATTGTAGAAGTGTACCTCTACTTTTTGGTAACGCGGGACGTCGGGAAACGCTGTTAGAATTGGGGTATGGCATACCGCCATTTTTTAATTTACAGAAGTGTACCTATCTCGTACTCTTCCCCTCCCCCCCCACCCAATGAAAAAATTTTATTAATTGGCACGTGTACAGAAACGAAAATGCAAATGGAATTTTTATTCTTCAGCTTAATTAAAGGAGGCCGTAAACGGATTGGCAACACCAAATTATCTTTAACCTCTCGTAACAAGCAACGCAACATCGCATACAGGGTTACTAGATCGTGGGAAAAATAGAGTATTTTTCTCTGCTGGTATGTGTTTTATAGTGGCGGGCCCGGGTGGAATGTCCCCCTCCCCGAAATTTAAAAAAATAAAATTATTTAGTAATGCAATTATTTAAAAAATAGACCCCAATATCACACCATACATAAAAGAAAAACAATATCCTAAGAAAAAATTAAGGCCGTCCCTGGTTCCTTGTTTACCATCTTAAGCCACCTATGCCTATAGCTCATGGTTTTTCAATCAAAAACTATAGCTTTCATTAATTACGTTGCTGCTTTATCAGTTAATCTTTTGTATAGAGACTGGCGTGCTGATTGGCAACAAGTGGTGTTTTCTGATGAATCCCGCTTTAATTTGGGGTACAGTGATGGCCGCATCCGTGTTAGACGCTATACCGGTGAACGCCACCTTCCGGAGTGCATTATCCAACGTCATAGTGGACGAACCCCCAGCGTTATGGTCTGGGGTGCGATTGCGTATCATGGACGATCTCAGCTGCTACGAATTGTGGGTAATCTTAACAGCAACCGGTACATCAATGAAGTTCTGGAGCCCGAAGTTGTTCCCTTCCTTCAAGGCATTCCCGGAGCTGTATTTCAACAGGACAATGGCCGCCCAT
>QLNU02013614.1:14124702-14191475 GCA_006491805.2 Dysdera silvatica
GGAAAGCCATTGAAAACAAGAAGAGTCTTAAGGTTTTTAAAGGAAATTTTTCTATTGGGAAGAAATATATCATTGCATTAAAATTGCATTAAAAATTTTAATTTGTTTGAAGAACTGAACACCATTGAAAAGCACATTGTCATGCAGATAGTAGTTAAAGAGATTAGTCCAGCGACTTTCGTCAATATTAATAATAGCACTATAATTCAAAAACAAAAAGTCTCTCTGTTCCCCACATTGTCTAGTGGTAAACTTGTGAACAGATGCTCAAAATCAAACGTATCTATATTCCATATGTTACAGGAGCTTTTTCTAAAGTAAAATGGATCCGTGTGGGATGCTCCTTCTCTAACTCCCTTGCGTATCTCCTTTTGCATTTTCATGAGCAAAAACAGAAGAATTTGGATATTAAAGCCTTCAGATATATATATAGACGATATTATTGTTTTCGATCCTCCGGATTTCCATGATTTGGCCAATGCCATCTATCCTAATGAACTTAAGCTAAAAACGGCTAACAATAGTGGTTGCGTTGATTTTTTAGATCTACATATAGAATTGGATAAAGAATCCCATTCAAGAACTTGTATTTATGACAAAAAAATTAACATTTAAAGTGATTACATTGTCTAGCTTTGAGTCTAATGTCACCATTAAAATTCAATGCCATATTATTATTTCTCAATTAAAAAGAATCCACAGAATTTGCCTTGAAGACTTAAGCCTTTTAGAAGCAATAAAATCGCTCACACGCCGACTAAAGAACAATCTAATACCGGACTGTTTTATTGCTTGTTTTTTTAATAAGTTCAAAAATAACAAAAGATTGCTCTGAAATCTGTCCATTTTGGAGGCTTTCCTGGAGCCTTCAACTTCCTCAGCTTTAGACTGGCAACTCTGCTGCCCTCCCCGCCGCGCTCTTCTTATTAAGCCTTAATTTTGTTCCTATCGTGTTTAATGTGTCGTAAGTCTGTCAGCATCTCAATGTAAGTCTTTTTATTTTTCTCATTTTCTAAAAAGAAAATTTTTCTTTTTATTGCTACTCTTTCTTTACTGCTTGGAATGTCGGGGGGCATGGGGATATTTTAGCTTAAGCTAATTTCCATACAGAAACATTCCTTTGCTTAGGGCCCACGTATTTGGAGCCTCCCTTGAAAACGTTCCTACACGTGTCCTTTTTCCATTTATTGTACTGGGGTTTTTTTTTTCAAATTTTATCTAAGACAGGACCGCTGGTTTCACGTGACTTCTGAACCACACGATACTCACAAAGGAAAACAACCGTGGCGTACAAGGGATATAAACCCTCACCTAGTGAGTTGTCAGACTGACGCCTTGGCCAACTACGCCACCAGGACACTATGAAATCCAGTGACTAGAACAACATTATCCAAAATTTTTATTGATACTTACGAATACTAGGCGAGTATTTGATCGTAACACGTAGCTAATAGATCAATGATAAGGTTCTTAAAAAATGTACTTCCTGTACTGAGAAATGAAAAGTTACGTTTTGTACTAAAATCCAGTATCAACTTCCACTGAATTAAACTAATAACACTTAATATTACTTTTTACAACAGTTAGCTTAACATTATGTACATTAATTAAAAAATACCTAATAACAATAATAAACAAATTTCATTTCAAATACGAAGAAAAATTGTTTTCTGTACAGCAATTGTTCGAAATGGCCGCCGTTGTTTGTGCGGCAAGAAAACGCTTACCTTACAATGTCCAGTTGAAAGCGACGTAGCAGGTCGCAATATACAGTTGCGAAAGCAGCTTGAAATTTCGCCTCTAGGTCCTCGATCCCCGTCAGTGGTGTTCTGTACACAAGAGTTTTAATGTGTCCCTATAAAAAAATCGTATGGCGTGAGATCAGGTGATCTAGGGGGCCATGCTACTGGACCTCCTTTACCTATCCATTTGTCAGGAAATTTAATATTCAGCCATTCCTCAACATCTCTATCATAGTGGGCCGGGCATCCATCGTGTTGAAACCACATTCTTTCTTAACGTTCTTGAGAAACACTGTTGTTCAGTAGTTCTGGCAAAACTTCCCTCAAAATCGTCAAGTAGTTTGGCACATTTAATCGATTGGGTAGAATAATATAAGACCCAACAAGAGAGATCCCGATGATTCCAACCCACGTGCTTACACTAAATCTCGTCTGTGACACAGGTTCATGAACAGCATGGCGATTTTCTAATGACCAATAATGACTGTTAGGAACAGTAAAAATCCCATTTTGGCTGAAACATGCTTCATCGGTCCACAAACTACGGCTTACGAAGCATTGAAGACATTGAAGTAACCACTCACAAAGTGTTGCCCTATTTGCAGGATCAGTGGCTACTAACCCTTGAACTTGGGTGTAATGGTACGGATGAAGCAATTCTCGGTGTAAAATGAATATCACAGCACGATGACTTATTTGAAATTCTCATGCCAAAGAGCGACTACTTCGTTCTGGATACCGCGCAACAGCTAAGAAAACAGCTTGTTCTACATTCAAGGGTACTGATTTTAGATTACCCCCCAAATTAGGATTACCGAAATTTGTCCAGTTTCCCTGGCTCGCCTAACTAAGTTGCTAAACGCATTTTTATGTGGATGTCTTCGATTTGGAAGTCGTTGGACGTATAGACGTGCTGCAGCACTGGCGTTTTCATCGCATTTTCCTAATGCTAATATCAACGTACTCTGAATTTGAGTATCTCATTTTTTATACAATCCCGCGTTTGAATGTTTTCGTGAAATAATTTCAGCCAAACTAGTTTGTTTACTTTCGAAAATTGCATTTAAGAGTTTGGCGAGCTTTCTTGGCGAATGCTATAGATTACAATTCACTTCTACCCAATTTATTATATGCGTAATCAGTTTCTAGCCAAAATATGAAATCATTCCGTTCAGTCTATTCTGTGTTGAATAGTCATAAAACCAATAATTAAACTTATTTTCTTGGAACGAAATACTGCCGTAATAAATCTTATACTAATTTGGCTGAACATGTCGAATGTCTCGTCAAGTGGGCGTGAAATCTTGAAAAGAAGGTTGGCCTCCCCTAACCCATGATTGGCTGAATCAACAAACATGGTCCGCTCGAAAAAATTAAAAAAACAAAAAAATATAAAATTCCATTTTTCGATCCAACAATGATTTGCAAATAGGCTTATAATAACATAAGGATTTCAAAAATGTATCGGAGGTGCGGAGGATTAAACTCACCCTGTATATACAAATCACCAAGTATTATGTATATATATATATAACGTAACACCCAGCTCAAACCTCGGCCGGAATTTTCTGTCGTACTTTAACTGAACACTCCATTTTCTCGCTAAATATTCATTATTGCTCATCGATAATTGTATGATGCATTAAAAAAAATCTGCCTATATTATGAATTTAATGAATCCTGCCAAAAAAGTCTTACCACCGGTAGTAATTTCTGCCTTTGTGAATTACGCTGGTGAAACTTTACTTTGAAAACATATAGTTATCGCAAGTCAAATACGCAAAAATTTTGAAATTAAAATAAATAAAAACACGTTTTTACCTGTGCAGCATAATCCCGTTGTTAAATACAAAGTAATAGCACACACAATTAATATTAGGTATAATATTAATTAGTAAATATAATAAATTAATTAATAATTAATTAATAATAATACTTAATTGGTAATTAGTAATTAATTAATGAATAATGAATAAATGAATAATGAATAATGAATAAATAAATAATTAATAATGAATAAATAAATAATTAATAATGAATAAATAAATAATTAATAATGAATAAATAAATAATTAATAATGAATAAATAAATAATTATTACTTATATCTCTTAATGTTTATTGACACTTCATAGTGTTTAACAATGTATAACTTTTCCAGTTATTTTGTTTATTTTTACGTTTATGCATATTTCGTTTATTTCAATCTCTTTTTTATTTCAAAATAAATGTTTTCTTCCCCCCTCCTTTTAAATTGTATGCTTCTTTAAATTTACCCGTTAATTTTTAATAAAACAACGCTTGATAAAGAATGAAAAATAATTATACGTAAATTATTTCCATAACTTATTTATGATTACTTTATTAATTATTTGATTGATGAAAGTAAATTATAGATATTTGCGATGAGATAACACGAATATTTCTGGGTTTTTTTTTCATTTTATTTAGCAAAAATATATTAATTTTCGATAATCGATATTATGTAGAAATAAAAATATTTTTATAGATTAAAAAGGAAAACTTAAATCTAGTTCAAATAAAACACTGTTTGACTATTTTTAGATTTCCCATTTTATCATTCTTTCATTACGTTGTTTGTGCGTGCGTGCATACATACATACATACATACATACATACATACATACATACATACATACATACATACATACATGCATGCATGCATGTAATAATAATACATTATAACTCTCGTTAATTCTGCAAAATAAAATTCCATAATTTCGATGTATTTCTATTCTTATAACAAAAAGTTTCCCCTATGTTATTCATTAACTTATTGTTATTATTATGATATTGTTATATTGAAGACTTATTATTGTTATTAGAATGAAATGGCACAGTCGCGCGTGAGTAATACTCTTGAACCAAATGCTCGAGGCCGAGATTTTGCAAAAAGGAAAACTGCCTTTCACTCATTCTTAGCTACCACTTTGAGCATTGCATCATAAGCGTTTCAAGTAGGGATTTCGACATACCCTTTTGAATTGTGCGCACTTTGAAGGTAAATGACAAGTTTTCGTCACCGCGATGCGGGGTCAATAGCATCAATAACGAAATAAAATGGATTCGTAACAAGGGCGCCCATTTGAGTACTTCTGGATTGGGGGGGGCTAAGAAAAATAATTACGTTCCTCTCAAGGCTGTCAAACATTTAGTGAATATACAAGATGCTAAAATTCTACAAAAATAATTGCTATTGCTTGCCAATTAGTAATGGGCTAAAAAAAATACACTTATTAAAAGTGTATTTTATTTTAAAAGGCGCTGGCAAAAGTTTTGAAAGTAAATGCATAGCAGAATCGGGAAAACCAGATTTTTGAACGGCTATGAGGGCTTGGGCCCCTCTCCCCCATATGGGCGCCTATGCTTCGTAATAAAAGTTGCCTCCGGAGCTTATATGCCATCTGCCATTTCCGAAGTTTTTTGGGCAATGTATCTATAATAAATAATCACTTAATAACTTATGCCACGGACTGCTGGAAGATATTATTTTCCATGCATCTTCCTTCAGTGCTGAAAAATTACAAAAGTCCTGTGGATTCGTTATTTCCCTGGCATTTTTGTTAGCTCAAACAGAAAGTTACGTTCACTTTTCTTTGTATGTGTTGTTTATTCTTTCCTGAACATCTATTGACGAAATTATTTGGACAATATCCAAATTACTTTTTCGGGAGTGTTCCACCTTCTGCATGTAGGCACGAAATGTTTTTTTATGCATGTTTCACTGTATTTGTTTAAAAAAAATAATTTCTGTATATTCATATGTCTCTTCGTTTTTACCAAGCTAGAAATTACTTCCTAGATTGCACAAACATTTTTTTGTCGAGGCTTTTTGAACTTTTACGGAAAATGCGTATTTGCCTCATTGTTCAACGGAATATTCAGTTTGCTTTAAAGCAGACACAATAGTTATATATACTTCCTTCTTCTTTAAGAGTAAATTTTAATCGTTAGTTCTGTGCCTTTTCTATACTCGCGGCCAAGCTAACCTTGTACGTTGTTAAGGATACGACGACCTATTCGCGCCCGTGCAACGAGTATTCTTTCGCAGATTGGCGAAAAATGAGATAGCCCTCAACATTATTAGGCTATTTATCGCCTAATTTGGAATGCAGAAAAACGCGGTTGCCAAAATTCCACGCGCCAAATTTCCCGCCAAGCGAACAAAGTCCTCTGAGTGGTCAGTTACTTGAATGACGTCATCGTTCGCTATAATGATTCTTTTTCCTAAATTTAATAAATACCAGATTTTAATTACACAAATATGCCTATGTTTTATGTATTTGAGCATTATTTTAATGTTTTATGTCCGAAATGTATCTTCTATTAACTCTGTTAACGTAAGAAAGGGCGAACTATATTGCACTGGCGAAATCATACTGCTCTGCGCCTTGTCACCACGTCGTGTTCACCGCGAGTATAGGATTCTGCTAACATCCGCGCAGTTGATATCAAATTTACTTAATAATAGTACAATGTAGTCTCGTTAATCTGAACTAATTGTGACCGAGACCTATTCGGATTAACAGAAATCTTTACTATGGAACTTACAGTAAGCTATAATTGTTTGATGTGTGTGTTTGTGCGTTTTGGTGTGCACATACAACAAACAGCAGACGACGGATAATTTCCCTTTACTTTAAGGGAAAATTTAATTAGTTGGCAACGCACATTGCGCTGTTTGTTTACGCCTTGTAAGTCGTCTGCCGCTGAAGAAAACATCTGGCCGACCTAAAAAAGTTCGGATTTACAGGATTTTCGGGCTAGCGTATTTCGAATTAACGTTACCCTACTGTAATTACAATTTTCTGGAAAGAAACTTCGACGAAGTTGCCATTTTACCGCTGAAATAATTCAGCACTTAACACCAGGCTGTAAAATATTAAGACAGCAGGACTACAAGCATGAGTATGACCAAGTGGCATAAATAACGCGCCAAAAACTGGCCATTAGAACTGGTTTAGTAACAACTAAACTATAATTCGTTCGCGGAAAGTTGACCGATGGTAGCGTCAGAATTTACAGGAGTTTACGTCTAAACGAGCTAGTTCATTACAGCAGGATGACGTCCTCCTGTACTCTAATGAACTAGCCCGTTCGTGACGTTAGCTCCGGTGAATTTTAACGGTAGCATCGTTCAAGTTTTCGCGAAGGAACCATACCTTATTATAAATATGTACCAGAAATATTTTAGATATTTTAGATATTATTTATATATTTTAGATATTATTTAAATATGTATATAATATTTTAGATATTTAAATATATATAATATTTTTAGATATTATTTAAATATTTTAGAGAACGGAACACGCAAAGTTCACTGAGATAGTGAAATAATAATTGATAAGCCAATACCACACACACAACCGATCAGACGTAACCCTAATTAATAAATACACTAACAAGCATAAATACACTAACATAAAAACACTAATAAACATAAATACACTAATAAACATAAATACACTAATAAACATAAATACACTAACATAAAAACACTAACAAACATAAATATACTAACAAACATAAATATACTAACAAACATAAATACACTAACATAAAAACACTAACAAATATAAATACACTAACATAAAAACACTAACAAACATAAATACACTAACATAAAAACACTAACAAAACCGCAAGCATTCTAGATATGATAATTCCTAACATAGGTAACATACAGACCACATACATATCGAAATCTTTAAGATACACGGATCGGTCAAAACATTCCTAGACACATCTTAATAACTTGCAGCAGGAAATCTTGAATGCATATGGCACTCTTGGACTCATTTCTATACATCCAAATGCGAGAATGCACATAAAATAATAATACATTATCTTAGTACATTAAGTTTCGGTGAAATTACAGACTGCTATAATTACAGCAAGCCATTATTTGGGAGTGCACATAAATTAAGTGAGGGGTGAGGCTTTTGATATCTAAGGTCCTAGAAAAGATTCGCTGCTGGAGACTAATTTCGGTTGTATGAATATCATGGACTGTGCATATGTAGCACTATAATAAAGAACTTTTAAAATATTGCCTTGTTGGACGCAGTGTATATATTCAAACGATATTTCGACATCAATGAAGGAAATAAATACAGGCACCTACGATTTTCTTTCCTCCAAAATAAAACTTTTTGACCTATATTTATCGAAAGGAATAAAAACCATAGTAGATAAATAAAACACAATACTGTCGAAGTTAGAAATTACATAATTTAATGTCGTGACAGCTGTTTCAGTAGCTTCTTGCTACTTTTTTCAAACGAAATGTAGTAAGTATAGTAAAAGGTAGCAAGAAGCTACTGAAACAGCTGTCACGACATTAAATTATGCAATTTCTAACTGCGACAGTACTGTGTTTTATTTGGGCAACGGTATTACACCAATCGCAATAAAAGCCATGTCATAGGCTAATCACAATACAATGGCGCCCAAAGTTTATATAATAATAATAATAATAATAATTGTGTAATAATAATAATGTTAATGATATTAATAACTAAGCATGCACCGCAAAACAATTGCAAATTGTTACCAGAACTGGTTTAATAAAAACTAAAGAACCCTTCTACAAGTATATGCCGGAAAATATTTTCGAAAATGAAACGCATGAGCTATACTGGGTCAGGGCAATAACAATGAACAAAGCAACACTACACAACCGACCAGATATAAGCCTAATTAATAAAATTAACAAAACCACAAGTATTTCATATATAGGGTGTTGCAGAACTCCACATCCAAAATTTAATGGTAGGTAGGGGACACCAAATAAGGCATATTTGTCCATATCCCCGTGTCCGCAAAGGGTCCGGTTTGGCTGTAGAGCGTAACCACTGTTTACGTCTATCACGTTGCTACGTAGCCAATTGCATGAATTAAATGCAATTTTGGATACACAATTTAAGTAAATGAGCTAATAATACAGCAGAGACAAAAAAAAATCCGGAATTCCGTTTTCTGATTTTGATCTGTGTTACTGTTTAGTGAAAATAAGCCTAAAAATGCCTTTTTTAACACACTGGAAAAGAGTTGGGAACTGCCAAGTATGTGTAACAGGTGAAGAACATCAAAATAAAAATTTTTTGTTCAGTGAATTATTTTTTTTCCAAAAATTAGCCGTCCGGGCACTGCAGCGAATTTAGTATTTGCATCCACCACATTCAAGGTCCCTACAAATGGATACAATGCACCAGTTCACAAATTTTTAAAATTATTTAACGTCAAGGAACGTCGGGCTCTCTCTGGCGACTTCTGAAAAAGTTAAATTCACCGGAATTCTATGTGTAGAATTCATACAATCGCACCTGAAGCGGCGAATTCTACACATACAATTCTGGCGAATTTAACTGGTTATAAAAAAATCGCCGGAGAGAGCCCGATGTCTGTTCACATTAAATAATTTGAAAAATTTTTAAAATGGTGCATTGTAGCCATTTGTGAAAACCTTGAATGTGGTGGATGCAAATACTAAATTCACTGTAGTGCCCGAACGGCTAATTTTTGGAAAAAAATTCACTGAACAAAAAATGTTTATTTTGATGTTCTTCACCTGTTGCATGTACTTGGCAGTTCCCAACTCTTTCTAGTGTGTTAAAAAAAAGGCAGTTTTAGGCTTATTTTCACTAAACAGTAACATAAATCAAAATCAGGAAACTGAATTCCAGATTTCTTTATTTCTGCTGTATTATTAGCTCATTCACTTAAATTATGCATCAAAAATTGCATTTAATTTATACACTACATGTAGCAACGAGAAAACTAGTTACGCTGTGCGATAATGGAAGACGAGCGTTGAGTGCCTGCCGCCTACATAGAAATGGAAATACCATATCCTTACTTCCATGACCACTGTACCTTATCACTGTACCTTATCACTGTACCTTATCACTGTACTTCATCACTGTACTTCATCACTGTACTTCATCACTGTACTTCATCTCTGTACTTCATCACTGCACCTTATCAGTGTACTTCATCACTATATCTTATCACTGTACTTCATCACTGTACCTTATCACTGTACTTCATCACTGTACCTTATTACCGTACTTCATTACTGTATATTATCACTGTACTTCATCACCGTACCGCAAAGTGCAAAAACGCAAAAACTAATAAAAAAATTATTCCAATTACTTGCAATGTATTTATTCGTCTTATTTTTATTATTTATAATATACTTCTTATATTTTGATTACAGTGACCTCCCTCCGAATTACGTAAATTCGCAATTACTTAATATATCTCGAAAATCACAACCAAACGCGCAAGTATTACTAGTCGCAGCAAATGCTGTGAATAGTAATAGGAAGTGATGCAGTCACAGGCAGTGAGATTTGATCAAGTGCTCAAAAGCCGTATCATTCAAACTTTAACCTACCAATTCGAAATAAAGACTCGGAAAACAATAATTCCATTTTTCCGACTTCCTTGCATTCAAACAATATTCGTGATTGCCCAGTCTGGTATGTAATATTACGTCGTTGGTAGTAGTAGTCCATGCCTCGTGGTGGAGTCCGATACCATCCAATACCGACCAATGGTCAGGACACTCCGGGCTAAACGGAGGGACCCTGGTTCGAATCCAGGATGGGGAAAGCGTCTCTTTTCCTAAAAAAATACAGCTATAGTTTGGGCTTAATTCTACGTAGGTGTCGAAACTTATTAAGTAAAAAAATATAATTAAATATGTACCAGGTGATTGCGTCAAAAAAACACTCGTTGGTCACCAATTATGTGTAACATGATTTCGGGATGAAGTTGAAAATAAATGCAAGAGAAATTCACCCGATTTAGGGCGATATTTATTGAAAGTTAAATGTTTATAATAATCAAATAAAACTCGCCTAAAAATATAAAGTTATTAGAATATATTGTTAAAAGAATTTAGCACGCCTTTTCAGCGGAGCCTCCGATGATATGAGTATATACTTTACACACTTCCCGATTTTGAAAAATGCTTTAAAACGGAAAAGTTGGTAGTAACTGGTTGGGTAATCCTATTTACTACACTATCTAAGGGCCTATAATGCCTGTCCCAGGCCCTACTTACATCTCAAGTATTGTCTTTACGGTACTCGCCACTTTGACAATACACGTTTAAAAGAAATCACATATTATTTGGTCGCAATTTGCTTCTTTTAAGTAATTTAATTATTAATCACTGACAAAGTCATCACACAGTCGTTATACTTCCGCAAAAAAAATTCAAAATTAATTTGTACAAGTCATTTTGAAAACAAAAAATCTCCATCTGCATGTCTTAACGACCCAAAAATGCCTTGAGTCATATGGAACGCGACAGGTGATATAAAATAACCTCCTAACCACGATATATCTTAGCTCGAAAGAGTTTACGGAACTCAGAAATCAGAAATTCAGTGAAATTAGAAGTTCAGTGAAATCAGAAGCAGAAACTTTATGACGCAGAAAGCAAATGCAAATCACCTATATTTAATAATTTAGATTGGTTAATTGATTCCCATGTTCGACGGTTTGCGTGTAGTCCGGAGAAGTCATGTTTACGAAAAGCAAACTGCATAATGACTACAATTTATGGAAGTAAAGAGCAATCACACAGGAAGAGCTTGTCACTAAAAAAACCAAACAGACCACAACATTCACAAAATCAGAGGGAGACCATAGCAACGTTAGCAGGTCGTTAACTGCAATCCATATGAAAACTATTGAGTATGGAATAAATAAGGTAAATAGTGCCCTAAAATATAAATATCGATTTCAGCTCTATTGAAATTTACAAAAGAACCACTTATGGCAGTCTATTCTGATGACGTTGGACAAAGCACGCTTACATAATGCTGCTGTATGAAACAGACATTTCAAAACTGCAATCTCTACAAATTATATTTTTGCTTGAAAATGCAGTTTAAAAGTTAAATATAATGGATAGAACTAACTTTTTAGCGGGTTTCAATAGATATTGAACCCGCTATTGCTTTTAGTTTCTCTATCTGTCTTTCTGTCTGTTTCTCTATCTGGCCGCGCGCAATAAAAAGGGTAAGGTAAAGGTCCTCCGTAAATGATGGCTATTGTGAACTTTGAAAACCTACCGAGTTATTTGAAAATTAGAGTGTTGCGAATTAGAGAGTTGCGGATTAACGAATTACGGATTAGAGAGTTGCGTAATGGGGAGTTGCGGATTAGCGAATTGCGGATCAACGAGTGGCAGATTACAGAGTTGCGGGTTGGCGAGTTGCGGATTAGAGGATTGCGGATTAAAAATTTGCGGATCAGCGAGTTGCAGATTAGAGGATTGCAGATTAAAAATTTGCGGATTAGAGAGTTACGAATTAATGTTAATTGAAACCCGTTAAATTTAAATATCGACCTTAGGCGATTTTCTTTCACTTGCTTGTTATATCTCTTTTCTTAAAGCTCCTTGGTCGCTTAATGAGGCGAATGCGATAGAAAGTTCTTCAGGTGTATTGTGTGGTCGTCAAAAAGCAAACGCATTAACGCTTCCAGCCTTTAAAGATACAAACCGTTTAATAAAAAGCAGGATAACGCATGAATTACCTTCAAAAAATATCTGTTTTTGTATAAGTAAATCTGGTTGTGTGTAAGTTAATTACCCATAACTCATCGCGTTTAACGTTGGAGATTCTGTTAAAAAAAACGGAATTAAAATGCAAATTTCATTAGTTAATTCCAAAGCCCTTTTTACCTGATTTCTCTGTCGCTCTTTTTTTTTTAATTTATTTCTTAAGCAAAATGATATCTTTAATATATAGTTCTTCATAACAGGCCTGTAGTCAGGATGGAGGAGGGGCAAAGTGGGGCAAGAAAAATGGCATATAGGCATAGACCACTTGGAGATTCTATATATATATATATATATAGATGAATAGATAGATACAGATATATATCTATATACATATAGATATATATATATATGAATATAGATATATCTATATATATATAACCTATATATATGAATATGAATATAGATATATATATCTATATATATATATATATATATATATATATATATATATATATATATATATATATAAAAATAGATCGATGGGGCAATTGGAGTACAAGCAGTGGCGTACTGATAATCCCCACAACCCCCGCAAAGCGGGGCCCCTTTTTGTCATCGTTTATTTGCCATAAACTTTTACAAGCAAAAAAATATTATATTTTTAGTTAACAAGGATATATAAGGATATATATTTTTAACCTTTAGATAAAATATAATATAAAATGAATGGTTTCCAACTGTAATAAACTCATTACGCGTATTTACTTCAGCTGTTTTCATTTCATTTAAAACTGAACCCAATTTTCTAAAACTGTAAAATATAGACGAGTTTTAAAGCTTTAGTATACAGTTTGCGTCAGAAAAGTTACCTCATGAAACGGTGACTAATAGACATATGTTCTGTTTAAAATATTGGAATGCGTCAAGGGTTAATTTCTTACAGAAGATGCAACACATTGGCTTACGTAGGGGGGTGTTGATGAGGGTTGTAACCCACCATTGCAATGAAATTTTGTATATTTAACATAGGAATATGTGAGTTGTAGCTCTGTAACCCCCCATTGAGCCTATAACCCCACTTATGAACTCTCTCCGTACACCTGTGGCACAACACTATTATATATTATATTTTTGTTTCATATATGCATATACAAATTAATTTTCGTACAAGGGGGCTCCAAAAAATTTTTGCAGGTTGGGGGGGACCGAGATTTTCCGTTACGCTACTGGATACAAGCAGAGGTGTAGTTGAGGCATAGCACAGCCTAGCGGCGCTAAGGAAAATTTTAGGAAATCATACATTTTACAAACAAAATTCTGTTCAAGTTGTAAATAAAAAATATGTGGCTCTACAATTCTATAAAAAAAATTTTTTTTTTAGAGCAATAAACCTAAAATTTTGAATAAATCAACTAAGAATTGATAAAATTTAAACGAAACTATAGCTTGAAACACATATCATGGTGTTCTACAAATAGAAAAAGCAACAGTGCGTTGTCCGACAAAACGAAGGCGACAAGGGTGAAAAGGCTATCTTTTGGGGGTTTTGTCTATGTTTTTCAATTGTTTTCTTTATTTTATTAGCTCACTTCAGAGGTCATTCCTAGTTTAGTTTGGCTGGGCACATGCATTTGTGTCACATTAATATTATTATTTTATGCTTATATGCCCCAAAGCTATATGCTGTAGGCAGTGTCGGATCCAGAGGGGCATTTGGGGGTCTTGCAATGTCATCTCAACAACCCATACATAATAATAATTTCTGTCCCTATTAGATTAATGGGCTATTAACCAGTTAGGGGGGTTTCTGATTCCCTCTGCGTTCATCCACCCCTGATTTCGAAGAGCGCTAGGCTATTTTATTTTTTAGGACTACGCCACTAGGTACAAGCATGGGGTAACTGAGGCCACGCCTCTGCTGCCCTCGGATTGGCTAAAGGCAATCCGAAGGCAGCAGAGGATTACCTGTAGCCAATTCGAGGGCAGCAGAAGATTGGATTGGATTGGATTGGCTACAGGCCTGCTTCATTGAGCGATATGAATATAAAAGTATATAACTGAATGGCCTCGAATCCTCTGAAACAGAACGACTGACTCTATAACTCAACGTTACCTCCAAACTGAAGTGCAGTTAAAGGCAATACCTTAGATAAATTGATGACATAAGACTCTGTGTTCAGCCATAATGTCAAAAGCTCAGAAGATGCGACGTTCTTCATTGCACTCCGTTCTTCATTGCACTCCGTTCTTCATTGCACTCCGTTCTTCATAGAACCCGCCACCAAACAACAGAACTTACATATATTATTAATTGTAGACTACTATTACATTTATTGCTTTTGGAATTACGTTTGTCTCTTTACTTTTACAGATACATTACTCATTTTTGAAATTACATGATTTACTTTTGCAATTATATTATTTATTTATCTTGACAATTACATTTCTTTTACTTACTTTAACAATTATCTTGATGATTACATTGACAATTACATTGTCTGATAATTATATTGCTTACTTTCTCTAACAATTACATCGTATACTTGCTTTGACAATTGCATGGCTTGCTGACTTTGACAATTATATTTTTCATTTTTCGGACAATTATATCATTGTTTACTTTCCTGACAATTATATCGTTTTGTTAATTCGACAATTACAGTGCTTACGAAATTTGACATTTTTTACACAGCTTTTGCAATCGCTTTGCTTATTTTTACAATTTCATTGCTTAATTCACAGTTATATTACCGTCAACTGGGGTGACTTTGTCCCTCCCAAACATGGAAGGATAAAAGTAGTGATAACTCCTATCTGTTTTATCGAAATATTTTAACAAAACCTGCTTCCGGTAGGTAGATGTACCGGCTTGAATATGAAATATTTAATTTTAAAGTTTTCAATAACTGCGGTTGTTGTTTTCTATATTTTTTCTGAGAAATTTGCTTGTGGTCAACTTGTTTGAAAAACTTGTTTCTGCATTAAGTAGAAAAATTATAAATAATATTTTTACAGGATCTGCCAAACTGCCTAGAGACCCGTAACTACTCTCCTCGGTCATTAGTATAAAGGAGACATTTGGCGCAGTATAGCCCAGATGCTCTTGCGCCATAAAAAAGCCAAACAAACAAATATTGCATCTAGACCTTTTACGAAAGCTTATTAAAGAATTTTTGAGACATCGGACGAAGTTGCTTCAAACCGGGGTGACTTCGTCGCATTTCTAAAACTTTCTTGTGCACTTCTAAATTTCCAAAATTTCAAAAGTGTATATAAAATTGTCTATTAAACACTTTAAAATATGGGAGAAATGTACTTTTTCTAAATAGAAATTTCACCCAGTTTCAGGGTTTTAAAGAAAAAAAATAGGTGAAAAATGAGACAAAGGCACCCTGTTTGACGGTACTAAAATATTGCATACCTACTTTATCGTTGCCGTCATAATTTTATATAAAAACTATCCAATAATTTAGTTTCACTCGTCATTTCAGTGATTGACTCCAGCGGAAAGTTATCAGATGGCCTATTGGAAGGTTCCGCCATGTCCTTGGGGTCCTATGACGAATGCCAAGACATCGTCATCGGAGGCGGTCTTCGTAAAAAACGTTCGAAGCTGGGCTCGTATTGTATGATAGAAGTGAAGCCATCGAAAGTTATATTAGACGCCATTAAAGAATATCAGGCCATCCAGACTAGAGTGAATTCATCCATAGCAAGATCGAAAACTGTAAGAATAAAAATTTGAAATAACAAAATGTAAATTATAATTACTAATAATATGTTAGACCATAAGAATAACGATCAACAATTTTAGTTACTATCTAATCTATTAAATATTTAATATTCTCTATTCTATCTATTATATCTATCTATTTAATATTTTCTAAAGTCTGCAACACCCAATGCGTGTTGCAGAATTTGAAGCTTTAGATTTCTAAATTTTAATTTTCGTAAAGCAGATTTAATTTCCTTAATTGAGCTAAATTTTTCTCAGTCACTTGCTTAGCAGAAAAATCGAATAGTCATTGATAAAAGAGAGAGAGACTTTTAATATATGTGCTACTTAGACTATGTACTTATTTATGCAATAGAAAAATCCTAATTTACGTTTTATGTAGATACTAATCTTAGATATTTGCGATCCTAAGCTTAAATGTTACGATCATAATCCTCAAGTTTAGGAACCTAATCTTAAATATTACGATCCTAAGTTTAAACATTACCATCGTAATCCCAAATTTTAGGTATCTAATCTTAAATGTTACGATCGTAATCCAAAAATTTAGGAACTTAATCTTAAATATTGCTATCCTAAGTTTAAATGTTGCGATCATAATCCCGAATTTTAGGAACCAAATCTTAAATATTGCGATCTTCGTCTTAATAATTTTAATCATAGTCGCCTACATCTGCATGCAACGATGCAGGAAAGTGGAATTTGGAGATATGGAGCCCTTCATATTATATATCCAGCCACATCGTTTTCTGCAACGTTGGATCACATGATTCACTTTAAAACTGTTTGCGGCCCCCCAAAATTTTTAAATTTGTGCTCCCCTATCTACATGTTTATTACGACCACTAGTTAAAGGCAATAGATGCTTAGAAATGTCTATTTGCAGATATTATGCTACGATTATAAAATAGACTAAAATAGACTAATTCATCTCGATAACCTCTACAGTAGAAAAAAGTGCATACGCAGTCACAAATTTACTGCAAAAGAGTGCTTATTTTGAACTATATGCACATCGTATATGCAGCTGAAGATGATGCTAAAAACAGAAATTATCCCCATAGGTGTGACCGGCCCCAACTTTAAGGAGAGCTGTGGAGCTTTGGGGGAGAGATAACCCACCAAAAACAATGCTCAGCACACAAAATTTGTTTATAATTTTTGATTTTTTAGTGGGGGGCTAAATTTTTTCCAGCAGGGAAACTAACCCTTACTTATCACCCACCTGGTTACGTCAGTGCCTGCGCCTTTCAACGAAAAATTAGCGAACGAAGCTCAACTAAAACATTTTAATAAATCCAGCATCTTATTCGTTTGCACAGATCGTTAAATAGCCTGCATTATGCATTTTTATCACAAAAAGCGCATATTAATTGAATTTTCTTATTAAATACCGATTTTATGAGACTCAAGTTATTAATTTATTCCTCTGCCGGATTACAAAAAGCGTGAATTAATTTTTTATATCCTAAGGTACTAGTTTACAATTATAAAAGTTCTAAAAAATTTAATTTTTTTTCCAAAACACCTTTCATAAAAGAGCAAATTATGTGCTGTATCTTTATGCAGCTCACATAAAGCGCAAATCGCTAACTTATATTCCTGGATGCCGACCAGAAAAGTTAAATTTTATATCTTTATGGCGCTATTAGTAGAAGCTGAATATTATGAGTACCAAAACGACTGTGACAAAAAGTAAACAGCTGTTGTCCCAGGCAAAAGAAAAGACGTAAATTAGCAAAAGCATAATTATGTGAGTTGGCACGTCATGTTTATAACTTTTTTGGCAGGGAAATGTCTTGCCCTCTTCAGAAGATTCTCCCAGATTTATCGTATTATATATTTTTTTAAAGAACTCTATTTCTAATCAAAATCATTCATGATAAATCAAAATTGACCACATACACTTACAGGGTATTCCTTAACGTCCTGAAGAAATGTATATAATGAGATTTCTTGCAAAATTCTAAGCGAAAATTGTTAATGCGAAATTACAAAGAAATCAATATTTTTGGAGTTATTGAGGTTTAAAGTTTAACCAATCAGCACAAAATTTGACCACCTTTTTCTTGGCCAAAACTACTTCATAAAAAATCATTAAACTCCGCCTCTTGCGATAAAAGCAACCAATTCATTAGAGATATAAATAAATTCTTCTTTTCAATCACAGCCCGCTTTTATTCTGTAAATTGGAACTAGTAAGTAAGAAATTGCGTATTTGTACGCAAAGTTATTAAATGCTGCGATAATTGGCAAGATTTTTTACTATAAAAACTAGCTTGTTTCGGAATGCGTTTCGATTATTTATTTATTTATTTATTTATTTATTTATTTATTTATTTGTTTATTTATTTATTTATTTATTCATTCATTCATTCATTCATTTATTTATTCATTCATTTATTCATTCATTCATTTATTTATTTATTTCATGAGTACTTTTTACACCTTTTTCGCCATATGCAGCATTATTTAAAATATAATTTTTTCTATAGTTAGTCACAAAATCATTGGATACTTCATGTACGTCAATCTTCGCTTTATATATCTGTTGTGTCGCAACCAACAAGAAGAATGCGGGTTCATATTTGAACATATATTATTAACTAGCACGTGATCTACAGAAATATAATAAATATTGTTATGTCATATTAAAAATCAGTTTAAACCTTTGCTATAACTATTTAGGAATCACATGCTCATTATACATATATTTTCGAGGTAATAGATAATAAGTCATTGGAAGGAAACGTAAGGCTCTTAGGCTCAGAAATGCAGATATGAGTCATCATTATAGTATCCTGGATAAAGTTTGGTAGACCTCAACAGTTCTCACAATACTGAGAAACCCTGTTCCCAATCCAACACGTTATAAACTGAGAATTCCAATGCAGAGAGTCAATCTTGCAGACATTAAATCGGTTAAACAGAACACTTACATATTTGGAATGGACCATAATTCTTGGGTGTGGTATGCACGCCAATGGCTGGTTCATCTCCTGGTCAATTGCTATGCACCATGGATAAATGCACAAGGGAAGGTGGTGGAAATCATCCAACTCCACAAATCAGCAAGATGTGGCTCACCGGGCCATCGTGTACCTATGTTGGAGAAGAGACAAATCTGGTGAAAATTCACAAATCGCTACGTTGCAGGACTGTTCTTGTTGAACCCCTCTATACTCTTTACAAGTTATGAACTCCTCTCCTCATCTTTGTACCATGACATTAATCTTTTAACCATAATTCTGGCCTATATGATGGAGCATCCACAATTTAACCACAATTCTGGCCTATATGATGGAGCATCCACAATTTAACCACAATTCTGGCCTATATGATGGAGCATCCACAATTTAACCACAATTCTGGCCATTGATGGTTTTACTGTAATATCGATTTATTTTTTAACGCAAAAGATTTATAATTTAATCTTAGGTTTTGACGATTTCAATTCCTAGTTTAATACAATCATCCAGGATCGCAGATCCAAGATCACTTATGTTTAATCTAAGGCGGGGTGATCCAACCTGTGGCCCACTGCTATATTCAAAAAAAATATGCGAAAGCCTTAAAAATTTAAGTCTGCTGATTAATATTTATTTCATTATTTACATAAAGTTTTGTAGAACTTACTGTCTCATTCTACATATTTACATTTATTCATAAAAAAAATGCCGAAATCAACAATGATAAAAAATGTAACAAAGATAATTTTGAAATACCTTTTGAGTACAGGTGTCAAAAGCAATATAGCTCTTAACACAAAAGAATACATATCTTTTTTTATTAAATTTGTTTAATAATTAAATCTTTTAATTGCAATTCCATTACGTATTTAATTAAACATGAACATTATGTATATTAAATATATTGCGAACACTTTAATTTACGATATCGAAATGTAATTCGATGTGTTGCCCATTGATTGTGTATTACAGTACTTGTACTGCCTATTTAGCATGAAAAGTTCTGTATAACTAGATTAATTATATTATAATATTTTATTTTCATAGTCATTGAATTGTTCTCACATTTCAGTTTCTCAAGGTTCTTAAGAACGTCAAATCCAACCCGAATGAAGTTGCATTCAGGATTGGGCTGTGCATGCCTTCCGGTTGTTCAGTAAAAGAAGTGCAAATGCTTGTTGATATTGGTAAGTAAATATGTTTCATTATCATTATGCGCACTTGCTGCAATTGGAACAACTGTAGCTTTCTTCTTTCCAACTTTTTAAATTTAATTTGCAGGTCTCTTTATCCTTCATTGTCCTTTTCATCTCTTAGTTGGACTTATTGTAACTTCGGTTCATAAGAATAACTCGTGCTAAGTTAGATTTGGGACAACGTAGCCAAAATAATGCAGGCCATGCTGCGCTAATCAAGGTGTATGACTTTATAAACGTACACTGTGTATGAATTTGTAAACGTACGCTGTGCATGAATTTGTAAACGTACTCTGTATATGAATTTGTAAACGTACGCTGTGTATAAAGAGCTAAAAGAAATAATTCGAAGAATTCGATCACATTAGCTGCTTTTGCAAAAATAAATATCCGACAAAAATTTAAGAATGATAATGGTTTTAAACTTCTTCTTCTTCTTCTGTGTGCAGAGTGATGATCGTAAAAGTTGTCCGCAATGGCGGACTGTATTTCCTTAAGAGATATGGCGAAACCATAGTGATGATACACTGTTCCTGCCCTCCCATATAATGTGGTATAAATGGCGGTTTGATGTGTAGCGGAGTTCCATGCATCGAGCAAAGTCAAGGCGAACCTGATGAAGTCTGATGTATAAGGGCAAGAAACGGTGAACCTTAAAGATGCGAATAGTCGTAAGACAACCAGGCCGAACGTGCAGGATATCAGACGGCAGGAACACGCGGATGCGGAGAACTAGGCAAGGAGGAGTAGAGATACCGAAAGATAGGCTAAAAGAGCCGGCTAATAGGCAGAAAGAGCAGAGGCACCAATGATGACAAGGACGAACACAGGACAGAAGCGATGAGCAGAAAGGCAGCCACGGACTCAGAAATGAAAAACATACTGCCGAAACCCTAATGCATTCTTCGGAATCAGACGCCCTGCCATTGCAGAAAAAGGCCTTGGGGAAGAAAGTGATGAAGGGGGAACATATAAAGGCAATTAAACCGATTAAATCCGAATAATCGATGTATGGCAAAACCAGGGGGAGTAACCAGATAAATAACCTTGGAGAAAGACATAGAAGGGAGCAAAAACTAAAAATCAAAGAGAAAAAGGAAGGAAAAGAAAGAGCAATGTGCCGTGAGACCGCTGCCTCCAAGAACCAGAGCCTGAATAATCGATACTAGTTTTAAAATATCACATAAGATATTATATGGATTTGTCATTTGTTTAAAAACAGACAGAAATGCTAATCTTTGCAAATGGACAAAACATGCAAACAGTTCAAGATTTCTTTTACAGACATCACACGAAAACAGGACTCTTCCTGGCTAGGGTACGATTGGTGCCCCATACCTGCGCGGCCAAATCCAAGAGCGGTCATTGCCCACTCATTACTTTGTCTTTGATCACGGATCAAGGACATTATCACGGTTTTGTGCTTTATGAAAATAAAAATCAAAAAATTTATCTTTTCCCATGATAATTTAAAACTATGTATATATAAATAGATATAAAAGTAAACACTGCGCACATATAAAATTATTAATTAAATAACATTAAAATAATAAGGACGGCAATTCAACTTTTGCACACGAGCGACCAACAATCCAGGAAAGGCCATGCAGGTAAGAATTCTCTTACTCTTCAAAGGGTATGATGAAAAAAGCGTGCGCGTTTTAGACTGAATTTAATAAGAAAAACGTTTTCTCTAAGGTTTCCTTATTGAAAGACTGTTACATTTAAGTCTTTGATTTAAGGAAATAAAGTTTTTGAGAAGTTATTCACCCCATTCTGATTAATTATTATTGTATAAAAACTATAAAATCTGACTTTTAATATCGGTCCGTCTGTAATATCTAGTAATTATTCTGTTGTCTGTAATTATTCTGTTGTCTGTAATTATTCTGTTGTCTGTAATAATTCTGTTGTCGCGGATTCAGTAACAATATCCGTCTCTTGGCTTCCAACTCTTCCAGAAATGCAGCAAAATTTGAGCAATTTTTTAAATTTAATACTTGTCCTCATATTTTATGAAGACCAGGGTGCTGTGATGCGTTGTGTGAGACTTTCTAGACTCAACTTGTGAGAAATTTTCAAGAACCAACTTCTGTAGAACTTCTTCATTTGAAAATATTGCGCCATCTCTAGGTGGCACAACAAACTACAGTCTAGCGTTCACAGAAAGTTTAGAAGGCTCTTGCGCACAGCCATATTTCATACTTTTATAACTCCATAAGAGAGAAGATACCACATATATCGCATACAGAAGAGACTATATGGATACTGGGATGTGCCATTCTTCTGGCACAGTAAGTCTCAAAGAAGAGGCCAAATCACTTATACATGATGCTTCAAAAACGATGGGGCAAATCTTAAGAGGAAGTAGTATACACCAAAACGAACATTTTTCATCATAGAGTGCATGGTTGGAAACGAAACGCAAAGGCGCTATTGTGTTGGGAAATGCTTGCCCCTCCACCATCAGAGTGCCATTCCTGTGACGAGTTACCGACAGAAGAAGAACACTATGTATGTAAATATCATCTGGGAAATAAGAAGAATTCGTGTGCAAATGTGCACCATGGTGAATAAAAGCCGCTGACGCTATCCTTGCATAGGCGTTGAGTTTTATGTGCCCGTGGGGCCCCCACCTCAATTATCTGAAATAAATTGCGATTTTACATATACTGTAATGTATAAACGTACATAAAATGTGCTTCCTCCGCCAATAATTTTGAAAACTCTGCGCACATGTAGCCTTGTGAGACTCTCCCAGTGTACAATCGTTTGGATTGGGCAAAGTGATCTTACAGATTGGCCAGCACATTCCCCCAATCTAACTTCCCTTGATTTCTTTTTCTGGGAACAACTCAAGAGTATGGTCCATGCAACTTCCTTGAATCGAAAGAGAACCTCGGCGTCAGACTTTCGACTGCTGCTGGAGAATTGCGCGATATGCCTGTTGTATTCCAGAGCGTTCGTTAATCCCTCCTTCGCTCCCGTCTGGGAGTACAGTGCCGGCTTCGGCGGCCACCCTTACCAATTCCTTTCCTACCCAATTCATCAACACCAATCCTTCCTTCGCCATTGTACAGCGGGCATTACCGTTGCCGGTCGTTGTTTTATGCAATTATTGTAACTCTTTCTCATTAAATTTGCTCTTATAAATCACACGTTGTCCTTGTGTTTTCGCCTCATTTCCTCGGTTTCGCTCCCTTCAAGCGCCTTTGCGTTTCATTTCCAACGATACATTTCCTATGATAATGTTTTGTGTGTATGTGTGTACTAACACCCCTTAAAGTTTGCTCCATCTTTTTTAAACACCCTGAATATTTATGTTTTTCTTTATCTTTGCATCCCTATTACTTGTGGAACATTTTCTCATAGTTCAACTGTTGTTTCAGAATCCATCTACTTTTCACCACGGAAGTTATTCGAATCACAAATAAAGGAGCAAAATAATTAAGCGACGTGCTAATCAAACCAAAATGTCTCCCAAATTTGGGCCCTGCGGTGGCGCAGTGTGGTAACGCGTTCTCCTATTGCGCGGCTAATCCGGGTTCGACTCCCAGCAGTGCAAAAAGAACGCTTACTCAGAGATCTCATAAAGATCGCACTGCTCACTGTAGTCCGGGGTTTGGTTCCCTAGGCCTTAAGAGGTTCGGATTCCTCGGAAAACAGTAGGTCCCGGCGCAGCATGACCACTGTAGTCTTTGAGCCGTAAAACCAAAAAACAAACAAACAAATCTCCCAAATTTGTTCTATATGATACGCAGCCAATACCTTACGTATGATTTCGTCCTGAAAAATTACAAAATCTAATAGTGGACAAATCGTTACTCTTGCCTTGGTTGCTATTATCGTTGACACTGTGGTTGTCGTTAACGTTAAGATTTGTTTTAAATATTCATTTATTTTAGAATTATTTTTAATAAATAAATTTACCTTGTCCTAGTCGCAAAAGAAGGAAATTTTCCTGCTGTGGTAAAACGATGCAAAGTGAAGAAAGAAATGTCCCTCGAACTACATCATGAAATTATACTGTGAGTATGAAACTATTTGTGATTGTAAAATACCCTACATAGAAAAATTATATAGCCAATGTTTTCAAAAAATGAAAAATTAATTTACAAAGCTATACTGGTTGAAAATTATTCAGTTTTTGGAGAGAAAATAATGTGTTTACTTTTCCTTTATTTATCATAAATTTTTCTATGTTAAAAAGCTTGTGAAAATAACTTTTATAAACCCACGCTTTGAGTCTCAAATTATAACCCCCCCAACCCACACTATAAATGGAACACGTGTAGCCTGTTAAAACTACATGGATTGAATAGAATCATTTATGCCCAAATGCTAACTACTTCCATGATTTTTATAAAGTCATAAGATAATATCGAAATATCGAGACATTATATCACTCTTTCGCATTCTTTCTCGATTCAAACTCTCTCAATTTTTCGCCCCCTGGCTGAGCACAACCTGTAACTACGGCGATTTTTTACATATTGACAGGATGTTTTAGGAAATTTGCCCTTATTTATAGTAAGATTACATTACATAAGACTAACTGAATATAATGCTAAAGCCAACTGAATGATAAACTACATGAATGTACACCAATACAATGTAATACAAAATATTTCTTTGCAATGGCACACACATATTATATGCATACTAATAGAATACTAAACACAGTCTAATTTCGATTTGGCTATACCTAATTTAAAGATTTTCTCGATTTAACGAAGAATTTTATTGGTCCGCACTAAGTAACATTGAGTCAGTATCAGAACAAACTCGATTCTACGTTTGCTTTCCTCAATTCAATGGTTACATTTGGCCATTAGCTCGCAACTGCAAGAACAATGTCAGTTAGAAAATTAACTATCATCGGAAAATCAACTTCAGTTCAGTTCATCATTAAAAGCGAATTCTGGTTTTTAGTGTGAATAGAAGTATTTGCAGAGCTTTGAGACGAGAATGTTTTCAAATCATTTGAGAAAAATCAAAAAATCCAACTTCCAAGAAAGGTCAAAACAAGCATCTGAATTTATTTTTAAAATATTAATTACGTGCTTGTACTTACATTTATTAAAATTAGCACGCATTCTTCAAAATGTTTTTGTAAGTATTTTATAATTTTTCTCTTAGATAACTTTTTTTGTTTCAGCTATTTATTAATGTAATGGATAATTTAGTAATTTGTTAGCTGACTTTAAGCTCTTAGTAATTTATTTTTCTAGTTTACAATTTTAGTAATTTGTTGTTTTAATTCGTGCGACTTTAATATTTCACTATGCTAATTTGACATTAGTAATTTTTATGTAACTACATTTTTATTTTAGTAATTCTATGTAACTATATTCTTATTTTAGTAATTTTTATATCACTATATTTTTATTTTAGCAATTTTTACATAACTATATTTTTATTTCAGCAATTTATTATAATTTTATTTATCTCAGTAATTTTTTTTCAGGGGCATTTTAGGAGTTTTCCTATTACTCGTTGCGTTGAGCTCCCTGGCCGAATTATGTCTGTCTCTATATCGAAAAGGTATTTCATACAAAATCATTTAATGAAACCTTATGTTTCACTTTAACTATCTATTAACTATAATTATCTGAACAGCTACTGAAGTAGGCATGTAAAGACATGGAGATATCATTATATACGAGAGCTTGAAATTTCTATTTTTTAATAAGTCCATACTCTTATAGTAGAAGAACTTCGGAATAGTCGGGAAATATATATGGAATTCTAAGGTTTCTCTTTGGCAATGTGCTACCTCCAGGAGGAAATATTATAAACTATTTCAGAACGATCACAGAGTGCCCATCTGCAGGCAACAGGGGAATCTAGTGAATAAACATTTGTTTTCTGTCTTTAAAAAATTTCAAAAGATACTGTTTTGTTTCGATACTGTTCATTCCTTATTAGAATTGATATGTTTACATTGAAACGAAGCACAATGTACACCCAGATACTAACAGTTTTTCATGTAATGCTCGCTTTTGTATTCACGATTCATCCCAATAAACAGAAGATATTCTTTTCCAAGATGACGGGTCGGGCTATGTGGAATACCAATACTTCATAATACCCGACATGAACTCATATTGTTCCTCAACATATTGTATATATACATATTGTAACTCACATATTGTACTATACATATTGTAACTCAACAAAATATTTTCTGCCCCTTTTAATAGATGTTTATTTTAGAAAAAAAAACTATGGTAGTATATACCCTTTCTTTCAAACTTTCCAATTGAGTTCTTATTATTTTTTATGCTGTTTATTAGGTTCTTATCGGGTTTATATGCCAGGTGTAGGTCATACAGAGAGCGCAAAATAGACATTGTATCATCGCAATTTGTATATGCTCACTATAACAAAAGCCAATTACTTCACTCTTGCTTGCTTACAGCCCCACTGTTCCCATAAGATTTAACCCCTTGATAAGAGTTTCGTGGGTCCATTGAAATATCATTACAGTGAGGAAATGAGAAGCTTTTCAAGGCACGGCACACAACCCCTGAGTGTGTGTATGACATGATGGAATTGTTTGGCCGAACTTACCTCAAAGTGGCTACATAACAATTAATGGCTTTACAGCCATTGGAATGTTCCCTCTAAATAGGAATGTCTTTTCCAGTGAAGAATCTTTTGCTTCCACAATAGCGGAAAGATTTGAACCTAGCTGTAATCCTGATGATCCCTAAAATGCTGAGGAATCAAGGTCTGTTTCGGAAGAACCTGCTGCTTGTTCATCTAAAAGTCTTCTAAGCAGTTCGGTTCAACCCTCAGAGATATCCTCTGCCACCATCGAGAAAGACTTCCAACAGGGGTAGAAAACGCGGGACATTCTGTTGTCTAACCCATTCTCTTTATAAAAAACAGTTGGAGATCGAGCTCAGTGCTAAGCAGCAGCCAAAGGAGACCAAGTATTTGAAAGACAAGAACAAAACACCAGAGCATTCCCAACCGAAAAATAAATTTTCTAAAAAATTAAACGGAAATTCTAGGGCCGAATCCAGCACTGATGTGGAATTTTTCCGATGGATCGTCTGAATTGAACTTTGTGCCTTCTGCTATACTGGACGATATGAATTCAGAATGATTATTCTGTAATGGGACATTTTCCAAAGACAGCAGCGGAGAGATCTGGGTGAAATGTTTTGTTTGCTCTCTGTGGGCCCACCTGGATTGTGCTGGCGCAAAGACAGCTCCTTACATTTATGAGATGTGTAAATGAATTGACCTATATTTTAATAGTACTTCCTTTTGTACCAATATATCTGGGTTTCTTTCACTAATTTTTTTTTCGTTTTCTTCATTTTTAACCCCTATTCCATATTATCAAATTATCTCATAATACCCTCCAAATAAGTTTTTAATTTTTTTTTGTTTACATGCGATGAAATTTCGTAAAATAAATTTTGACTATAAATAACTGATCACAGATAGTTGAAGTTCGAGTTTTAAACAATATCGGGCTGTGGTATTGCGTCAAATGTAAATGGTATTCCACAATACCCGAAGTTTCCTTCTCTCTCTCTCTCTCTCTCTCTCTTTCTCTCTATATATATATGCCTCACAATCGTCCTCTGCTAAGAATATCGGCTCTTGAAAAAGTGCGGTATTTGAAGTAGCATAGACACTCATTGGAAGGTTGACACAACGAACCCCACCGTAAGAGCAGAGCTTCAGGGTGCGGTGACAGAGGTTCCGAACCCTCGTTAAACTGTGGGTCCAGCGTGTCAACACGTCTAGCCAGCGTGTTGAGCTTAAGGCCAATTCCTTGTATTTCTTTCAACGGAGATACCTCCATCCTGCAGTGGATTGAAAATGGTTGTTGATGATTATATATATGTAGTATTCAATCATGAAATTTTAATTTTATTTTAATCATTTGACACAACCTTTTAAAATGTTTCCAAAGTGGGCATAGTAAGAGCTTAATTGAGTATTGTAAGAAGCGCAGTTTTGGCTGTAGTCACACCACGCATAAAATACTGGTTCCTATCTCACATGGGTACCGAAGTTAAAGCGGTATCATAAGAGGTCATTACTAAAGGTCAACCACATGGGAACACTATATGTCGCTAATATTTTGGTGGTCAGTCTCTAACCTTGACGCCCCTTTTCCTTTGCACATCGGCCCTAGTTTGACAATTTTTCCCATTATCAGCAGCTTGACTGTTAGATACTGTATGGCGAAAATGTAACGAGTATTGATGCACCTAAAGGAGAACGTGGTTAGTATGAGGCGTATAGTATGCGTTATCTGCGTTAAATACGAAATGGGAATTCCATACTCTACCATGCGTTCAAGGAAATTTTTTCATTTTCAATACTATCATTTTAAAGTAATTGCTCGGCTTCGGTGTTTCCATTTCTTTGAAGTTGTTTCATTTTACTTCATTTAAATCTTAATTCCATTCTGTTTTTTTCATGATCTAGACTTCAACCAGAATATACAAGAATCTAACTGGCGTTGGCAATGGGTTCTTGTGTTTTCGGTTTTCAATAACACCAAAGAACTGATGAAATGCAATTTGGAAGGGGATGCCTTGGATCCTGTACGCGGTATCAAAGTCATTACCGTTATTATGGCCATATTTATACACTCTTACGCTCTGCCACATCCTTTGCATATTTACAGATACAGTAAGACCATATTATTATTATTCTTATTTTTATTTCATATGAGTTCATTCTTAACAAGAAGGTGGTAGCTAGATCTTATAATCGGAGTGATAGACCACACCTTAAAACCTAAAATAACAAGAGGGATTGTAACAAATCATCAGCAGTACCATATTCTATAACAGACAAATGAAATTGTTTGTCATAACTTTATGTGTAACAATATGTAGAACATAGTCGGCCTACATATACTCCAAGCTTTATATGTTACATATGCTCCAAGCTTCATATGTTACATATACTCCAAGCTTCATGTGTTACATATGCTCCAAGCCTCAAATCCCGAATTACTAAATCAGCAGTTATTTTCAATGTTACGAAATATGTGATACGTGAACAAGATCCATGGAAATTCACAAATGACGTCAGTTTCAACAAAATGAATGTTTGTGCGCATGCGCACACTTACATATGTGTGTGAGAAGGAAAAAGGGAGAGGAGGAGGATGAGAACTGCTGTTTGACTTCTTCAATGAGCGCATTTTCAAAATTTCTACTGATACTTACATTTTAATATTTTCTATGGTTAATATAAACCCATAGAGTTTTTGTTTGGGGAATAGAATAGATCTAATGTTATGGCAATTTACTGGAACTTGGAACACCGTCAAACTACAACTAACTTTGGGGATGCGTTACACGGAAATTGCATGTCATGCAGGGTCATGCAAACTTTACATGTTTGTTTGTTCAGCAAGGATGTGAGTCATCTCAAATCTCTGTGGACTGTAAGCTGGCGTTTTATTTAATATTTCATAACTAACATTTGATAATCATGCCACCATAACTGAAAAAGCGGTATTTTTCTATAAATGAATCATTACTTCATAAACCTCTAGATATTGGAAATTTTCACCCAGTTATTTCACCAATAAAAGAAACACTATATCATTTAAAAGAAAAAGAAAACTCTCATCTCTCGTAAAACTTTAATGAATATTTCATTGCTAATATTTAGCTTGATATCTGTGTCAATTAATATTCGTTTTTAATCAATATTCGTTTTTAATCAATATTCGTTTTCAATCAATATTCAAAGCACGTTTACAGAGTCTTTCATTTATTGATCCCAAATAACCATTTCTCACATTAATAAATAATATGTAATTACTAATAAAACCAGAATAATATACAGCATCTTTTTTATCTCAAAATGACCAAAAATATGTCTTATAGTATCCAAAATACATATATCTCTTAAGTTTCAACAGTGTATCTTGAGGCTTAAAACATGTCTTAACATATAATAATAATAATAATATACCTTAAGGTTTAAAAGTATATCTCAACATCTAATACTACATCTTGAGATCTAAAAGTATGTAATAAATTTCATTGATATATATCTTATTGTATTCTTATTCCTTTCTGAACTGCTTATATCCTTCTTTCACAAAATGAGTTATCACTAAGTATTAGAATTCAAATTTAATGATTTTTTTTAAAAGAACTTTTGTGGCATTTTATATTTCAGGCAGTGCATTCAACTTTCTGAAATTTACAGAAGAGTTTTCTTTCAGCATGATAGCTAATTCATCATGTGGCGTTGAAACGTTTTTCTTTATTGCGTACGTACACAATGTTCTTCTGTCTATAATTAAGCATTGCTAATGTATGTGTATTAACCAGTCCTTTAAAGTAAACCTAGAAACTACCTGGAGCTGCAGCCTTTTCACGCCAATTCAAGCGCTGCAGTAAAAAGAGCATGAGAATTTTTGAAAACATTGCCTTTTGAAGTACTGCATCTAAAATAAAATTTAAGTTGCTCATGGGCATCTTCAAAATGAAAACAATACAATTTTTACTTTTAAGAATCGTGTCTTAAATAAAACTTGTATTGTAAACTACTAAAAAGCGGTGTTGTCAAAGACTGTTTTTAAATCAAATTTCAGAATTCATAAATTGCACTCATTTTTCGCATTTTAGGGGATTCCTAAGCATTTACTTGAAATGGAGACAAATCAACGTCTCATCCATTTGTGGATACATAGCTAGATTTATTTTTCTCAATATGTTCAGGTAAGATCAAAAGATATTTTAGAATATTTGACTAAAACAAGTTATTGTTTGTGGTTATTTGATAAATGTGTTGATAAAAATTGTAACTTATTTTCTCTTAGAATGATATTTGCTCAACTGCTGGTGATCTGTCTTTTCATGCTATTACCTCTGCTCGGTTCAGGTCCACTCTTCCAAGAATTCGTTGAAGAGCCTCTGGATAAATGCAAGCAGTATTGGTGGTCAAATCTGTTATTCATTCAAAATTTCTGGAAACCATATGATGCGGTAAGAAACTGACCCCAATAATTCAATTTCAATCAGTGGCTCGCAATATTTTTCAAGTCGCGACCTATTTAAATAGTAGCTAAGTAATCCACGACCCCCCTTTGATAGTAGCCAAACTATCTGCGACCACTCTGTCCCTCGCCGCCACGTTTCTATAATAAAAGCATTTTTAAGAGAGTAAAGGAAACACATTAAATAGAAAATTATATTATATTAATTAATTATATATATATATATTAGATTAATCATGTGTATTATATAAATTATATGTATTAATTATTTATTAAATCTTCCGCTCCTGACGTCACGTGAAACCGTAGCCCCCACCCCTGTGACGTCAGAACCAAAGGCCGGATTGTCGAGATTCAGTTAATCGAGGGTCTGCTATAATTTTATTCTGACGTTTTCAAGAATTAAATGTTAATCGAACTTAAATTATTCCAGTAAAAAGCAATTATGTTCAGTAATAATTTTCTTGAGTAAAACTCAAATTAAGTAATACAGAAATCCCTCTCTTTAGCGACCTTAGAGGGTGAAGAAACAACATAGTTACACAGAAAAAGGAGTCAATTCGAACAACGTCTTATCAAGAGAGATTTCTGTATTTTGTTTGTATATAGTTTCTACCAACCAGTTTCAGTTAACACGCAACATAACATTTCATGTTAGGTGACGTGTTAACTGAAACGGGACAGGTCACTTAACGCGACGATCAAACCATTACGTACAGGGCCCGATCATGCCTCTGCGGGGCCCAAGATCAAGCACATATTTGGGGCCCTTGACCCCAATTTAGAAATGTCCTTAATAGCGAGCTGAGCCCATTTCGGAGAGACGTTGTAGAATTGGTCCCGTCATAAGATGGATAAGTAAATGCAGTGCTACATCTTGTAAGGGATGACTCTAAATAAGGGACGATTACTCTGGTCCGTAGTATATGCATATACACTCTATAACAAAAAAATCGACGCACCAAGAAAGAGTTGTCCGATTGTAATGAAATTTCGTATGCAAAGACATTTTGACCGAACATGCAAATGATTAAAATTTGGTGTCCAATGAATGAATAGCGGGAACTCCAGCGCATCGGAACTGCGCATTCAGCAGGTGTATATAAGGAGCGATTCTCAATATGTGGTCAAAATTTCTGTTGCATTTTGACTGCGGATATCTTACGTCGACTGTAACAATGCCTCGCCGAAAGATTCGTGCTCATTACGAGCATATGTCAGAGTTTGAAAGAGGTCGTGCTATCGGATTGAAAGAGGCTGGTTGGACGAATCGAAGAATCGCTGGACATGTGGGTCGAAGCGATGCGGCGATTGGACGGTGCTGGCAAGAGTGGGTCAACAACGGCAGATGTCAGCGTCGGGACGGCAGCGGTCGACCTAGGGCCACAACAGAACGGGAAGACAGAGCGATTGTCAGAGCAGCTGTCACAGCACCGGATTCGTCGTTATCAACTATCCACTGTGTGGTCCGCACACATGTGTCCAACATGACCCTCTGCAGACGACTGAGAGAGCGGAATTTACGCTCGCGCTGACCGTTACGCCGCTTACCTCTCACGCCTTTACACCGTCAAGTCCGATTACAGTGGTGCCGGGCTCGATCAACTTGGAACTGCGCTGACTGGGGACGTATAGTCTTTAGTGACGAGTCCCGTTTCCAACTGTGTCCTGACGACAACCGCAGACGTGTCTGGAGACGTCCAGGGCAGCGTGGGGATCCTGCCCTTACTATCGCACGCCACACATGCCCACAACAGGGCGTTATGGTCTGGGGTGCCATCTCCTTTGATAGCCGGACCCCTTTGGTGGTCATTTCTGGCACACTTACAGCACAGCGGTACGTAGACGACATTCTACGACCGGTTGTGTTACCGTTCCTTTTGCGACACCCTGGACTTACGTTTCAACAAGACAATGCCCGGCCGCACACGGCACGTGTTGCTATGAATTGTCTTCAAGCTTGCCCAACACTTCCTTGGCAAGCTAGATCTCCTGATCTCTCTCCCATAGAGCACATTTGGGACGCTATGGGAAGGCGATTGCAACCATCCCGGAATGTTGACGATTTAGCCCGACAGTTGGAGACAATTTGGCAAGAAATTCCGCAGGACACCATCCGGGATCTTTATCAGTCTATGCCACGCCGGGTGACAGCTTGCATCCAGGCCAGAGGTGGACCAACGCCTTATTGACTTCCTCCCTTTGTAACGGTCAAACTCTGCAATAAATCATTCAATTGTTCTGAAATTTTAATCGTTTCTTTTTCTATGTATGTTCTTCACATCCACCAATTTTTATTGCAATCGGACAACTACTTCTTGGTGCGTCGATTTTTTTTTGTTATAGAGTATATATATCAACACATACTCTTCCGAAGAAGGGACACCTCTACTTAAGAGGCAAAATATCTTGTCTCGTGGGTATCCATTATTTGGCGGTAGCACTATAATAACAAATGCACAATGCGACTGCGCTACATCTTTTTTATATTTTTTAGGGAAAGTTTTTGTAAGAGTAAAAAATGCACATCTAAAAATGAAATAACATTTTGGTTTTTTTTGGCGCTCCTAAAATTGCGGGGCCCAAAGCCCGAGCTTTGGACGCCTTTGTGGTGATCAGGCCCTGATTATGTATTTGTGCATAGCCAACCTTACAAAGAGTTGAACCCAGCCCAGTAAGTTCAGAGGTTATGTACTGTTAGTTCCGAGTAAACAGTATGTTAAATACCAAATCCAGATGATATATCATGTGACCACTATGGTATTTTTGAGAAATAAGTCAATATTTTTCGCATTATACAATCCATTTAACATTAATCACTTTATTCACAATATTAGTAAAATTTTATATCAACCTTTCTCAGCATTGAACGTTGACAATTTGACTAACACTAAACATTTTAACTTTATTGATAGTTAATTTGTATTAACTATTTATTAATTGTTAAAAGTATTTTTATTGGATTTTCATAAGTATGAAACTATTATTTGTTAATAGTCACACACGTTTACTTCATTATTAAGCTTTAAATTGTTTAAAAATCACTATTTCGTAGCCTGAAATTGATAACTTCTTTCTAGTCAAGGGAACCTATATCAATGTGTTTATTTACCTTGAAAAGTTTTTAGAATGGGAAACTGACTGAAATGACTTACTTATTCGCAATTAAGCGGCTTTGCATTCCATACTTACATTCTGGATGATCTTTTTTATATTCCAGAAGAAAATTTCTCAACATACTATTCTTTCTATTCTCTCTTCACTTTCCAACATGTCTGTTTGTTTTTCTGTCTGTTTGTTTGTTTGGATTTTTATGGCGCAAGAGCAACTGGGCTATACTGCGCCAAATTACCTATTTGTGAATTGTAAAATATTTCTGCACAAGGTCAAAAAATTTCATGTACACTACTAAACAGCCGTCCTTAATGTGTAATCATGTTACATATTAGAAAATAAATATGCTGTAATTATCATTCTTATTACTATTAGTGCCTGTATCAGACCTGGATTTTGGCGGTTATGATGCAATTAATGCTTTTCACGGCAATTGTTATCTACGTCATGGATCGGTAAATATACATAAAAATTTATTATCTTCTTTAAAATGATTATAAAGTTATCTCTATATTATACCATATTTAATTAATCTCATAAAGTATGAATTATGTTATTAATTTTTTTGGGGTTATCAAAGATTATATATTAGATAAAAATTCCCTCAACAATTAAGGTATTATTAGTTATTATTTTTTTTCACTATTTCGTGACCAACATATTTTACTTACTTTTTACAAATTATATACTTACACCTTTGCTTTATTTTTATCACGTAACTTCTATCGCTTCTACATAGGTGGTCTCTACTAGGTATAGGAGCGTATTCCACCATAACGATTGTAGCCGCAATAATAGTTGGCGTCGTGACTTACGTCTCAAATTTTCCAGCCACTTTTGCTGTATATTTTTATGACTACAGGTAAATATCCTGAGTTATACAATAAATATTGATGCTAATTATAGCGACAGTTTATTCCCAACATATTCTAATAATAATAATTATAATAACATAATAATTTAAATAATTTTCATAAATTTTCATAATTTTATGACTACAGGTAAATATCCTGAATTATATAATAAATAATGATGCTAATTATAACAATAGTTTATTCCCAACACATTCCAATAATAATAATAACATAATAATAATAATAATTTGTTTATTTTCTATATACAGATGCACTGTTAGGAATTATGATTCTTGTAAAATTTACTTGTATAAACATGTAAATTTTTTCTTTGTTTCTTTATTTCCTTTTTTTTTTAGTCACACCTAATTATTTTACATACATCTTAACTTACCAAAATGATAGGAATAGCGTAATTCCAACGTAAAGAACGTCTTAAAAAACTAGATATTACTAATATAACTACAGTAGACCTAAACAGCTTTGCTGGGCACAGCTTACATAGTAAGAAGGTACGAAGACAGTTCTTGTGTCTCTGGGTGAAATTTGAATTGAACCAAGAACTCCAATTCAAGAAGATAGTGCTTATCTTCTTGATGCTGTGGAATACAACAATGTCTAACGAAAATAATAATAATAATATCTGTATACATGTAAAGGCTACTGTAATCAAAATCCTAAAAACGTTGTCAAAATGAAAATGCCAAAATTGTGTGGCATTTTCACAAGGACATGCATACAGATCCAGTGTGATTAACATATGCGATATATTCACCAAGTATCACCATGTCTAAAAATCTTTATCTGTGACGGGACACACAGTCGAGTGATTGATATGAAATCCTCTAGAACAGGGTTGTTCAATATACGGCCCGCTAACAATCTTAATACGGTCCGCTAACAGTCTTAATACGGCCCGCCGACAACTGTTCAGAGTAAGAAAACAAAAATCCGAAACAATTTTTTTTCAGAAGTAAGGAAAAGTAATTAAAAGTAAGGAATTCAGTTTCATATTACAAATAAACAAATAAATAACTGCAAACAACGCTAAAGGAAGGCTTTTAATAATTTTTTTTCAACCGCTGGATCCATGAAAACTTTTAAGTGCCCCCCCCCTACAAAAATGATGGGCAACCATGGTCTAGAAGTTCACTCCAGGAGTGGGTGGCACTTCAAAAATTTTAATGTAACATACGTTTGTATGACGATACAAAACCAAATTTGTATCACTTCGACGGTATACAGGGTGTTCCAAAAACCTTGACTGTCCCTCTAATTCCTTAAATATTGATCCTGGACTTAAATATTGAATTGGAAAGTGGCGTAAAAAAAGGTGCAGAATTTTATGAAATCGATTAAAATTGCAGTGGATTATTTTTCAAAGAAATACAAAATTTAAATTTTTGTATGGTCCCTGTACACAAAAATGTCCATTTAGTAAAATGTTCCCCATACTCTAATAGGTCAATATACAAAGTTTAAGAGTTATAGTGGAAAGAAAACCAGAAATATGAAGACCTAAAATAACGCGACTTAGCAGAATATATTTCCCCCTTCCCGGTATGTACCTATTGCTCCCTTCAAAAAAGAGTTGCTAGTCAGTTATTTTGGACTTTGATATCTCTGGTTCTTTTCCCACTAGAATGCTGAAATTTTGTATATTGACCCATTGGACACTTGCGTACAGGGACTGTATAAAAATTTAAAGTTTGTATTTCTTCGAAAAATAATCCTCTGCGATTTTAATCGATTTCATAAAATTCAACCCCTTTTCTTATGCCACTTTGCAATTTAACACATATGTCTAGGATCAATATTTAAGGAATTAGAGGGGCGGTCAAGGTTTTTTGGGACACCCTGTATACAGTCGAGTGATTGACGTAAGTACGCCCCCAGTCCAGCAGCGTTGATGGCCGCTGGCTTCAATGGAACTCAGAAATAAACTGATACATGTATTTATTCTTACGCAGAAACCTTCGTTGTTGAGCATGCCGCCAACGTTTACATGTTTTCCCCTCTGCTTCCTGACACTCTCAGTCACTAATGGTATACCCCTGGATAGCTTCTGAGACACTCTTTTCGATACTATACGTCTTTTCGATACTATACGTCTTTTCGATACTATACGTCTTTTCGATACTATACGTCTTTTATATTTTAGCTAGCTACATTAAAGCTAAAGCTATACTAATTTCGTATCTGCATTAGGTATAATTCCCAAAAAGTTGGACAGTCATCTCAACATAGTGCAAACGGAGCTTAAGTTACGCAATCAAATGGAATAAAAAATCAATTTCTGGGGACAGTCCACAGTATGAGGAAGTATCTTCAATCATTTAACACCTCCAGAACTTCATAATTACTTTAAAACTTTGTAATTACTTGGAACTTTATAATTAAGTGAAAGAAACCAACTATATACAACATGGACTGTAAACTTTTGATATGATAATAATAAATATGGAGACTTTTACTTAAAAAAGTAACTGACACATCAGTGGCTAAAAGTATGACTGGATAAAAAATTCAGTTTGAAATAAAAAAATCGGAAGGGAGGCGCTTTTGCTAAAAAATAAAAGTGGCAGCAGCAGAGCTGGCTTTTGCAATAATAAACTTCCATTTAATTTTACTGTCACATCTTATTAAAGCTTCATAGAAGCAAATAAATAAAAGTTATGAGGCTTTTCTGCCAAAGTCAAAGTTAGTACGAATACCCTTTTCCATTTTTTAATCTGAAATCTAAAGCAAAAGTAGCTCTTATCAGCAAAAAGGATCTGTGGTTTATTTAAACAACATTTTTTGTTCACTTTTAGGACCTCCTTAACGATGTGGAAATACCTATATGTACAGGCATACAATCATGCAGGTCCTTACTGTGTTGGAGCACTAGTAGCCTATTTCTGTGCTGTGTACCCTTCTGTCAAAATAAACTACGTAAGTACTTATCTAACCTGTACTTAGAATATTTCTTTCCCACTAAAATCTACGTTTTCGTGAGTGATGAAATACATTTTTTGGAGCATGTGCTAATTCTAAATAAACCGGATGACAAACAGCAAATGAAAAACAATCTACTGAGGCCAAATCTGCGCAGTCAAATACTTATTTATATCATATTGTAATCATATACTTAATATAATCATTTTGTATATAATCATATACTTAACATAATCATTTTGTATATAATCATGTACTTAATATAATCATTGTGTATACAGTCATATTCTTAATATAATCATTGTGTATACAGTCATATTCTTAATATAACCATTGTATATATGATAATATACTTAATATAACCATTGTATGTAATCATATACTTAATATAATCATTGTGTATATAATCATATACTTAATATAATCATTGTGTATATAATCATATACTTAATATGATCATTGTGTATATAATCGTATACTTAATATAATCCTTGTGTATATAATTATACACTTAATCTAATCATTGTGTATATAATCATATACCTACTTTAATTTTATTCTATATACCATCACTACTCCAAATAAGCTGAAGCCAAATTTAAGCTTTTCGTCAGCAATTCCCGGGGACCGCGACTTTTAAATGCGTTAGTTTAAAATTCATTACCACAAATCTGAAGGTAAGACCTTATTAGTTATCTTTCAATGGTTCAGTTGGCAAAACGCTTGAATATCAACCAAGAGGTCTCTGGAACGAGCCCAGCCAAAGATGACGTTTTCCTTTCTGTGCAGTTTTTCTCAAAGACTCATGTGACGAAACATTTGAGATAAATTGCCAATCACTTCCTTGAAAATTATGCTAACTCTCTGGAAAAGTCAATGATATCGAACTTCGCAATATAGTATGAGTTGAAGAACCATGGAACTAGAAAAAAAACTCTAGAATTATAAAAAGAACTTTAGAGTTGTTTGAGTCGAGAAAACGTGGGTGGTAAATGTAATTGCCACGTCCCATACTTTGTCTACAAAGTCATGCAAAAGAATTTTACAAAACTATTTTTTGCCCGAAGTCCCCAGTTTTTGACTGGACTTGTTGTGGCGTCGAATTCTTGGGACGCCAAATTTTTGGAAGTGGCAGGAATATTCTTTTAAATTTCAACCTATCTATGTCGTAAAATTCTGTTCATTCGCATACACCACCTTTTTGATTTAATTTGAAATTGTAAAAATCCTAAAACAATCCCAACCCCTTCAAATATTGGAAACAAAAAATCCATCGAGGAGTAAAATAAATTTATTTATAAAAATATTATTATTCTATATTATATTAATGCACATAATATAATTACACTGCTCCCTTTTCTACCACTGAAGTACGTAGAAGGTGTATAAAACAGTATACGAGTACCGTAAAAGCGATATAAAACGAGTTTGGTCATCAGGAGTTTACTAGCTAACTCTATATCATATATGTGTAGCATGCAAAAATACTAAGATTACCCTCGCTCTCCACGACCAGATAAGAGTTGTTGGAGTCATTAAATAGAACTTATTTGCTCATATCCCGTAATACCAGGGGTTTAGATTCTTAGGGCGTAACTACTCTCCCATGTCGATGCTACGTGACGAATTATTAGATAATGCAGATTTTATGAATGAAATACCAGATTTTATGTACGAATAAATACAGATTTTACTGAATGAAATACAAATTTATGAATGAAATGGAATTTTTATATGAATGAAGCCAAAAGAATGACGTAATGCGTAATAGATACGTTAGAATGAAATACATAATTTAAGTAATTGAACTAATAATAGAGACAAAGAAATCTGGAATTCCCTTTCCTATTCCCGATCTATGTTACTATATAGTAAAAATAATCCCAAAACTGCCTTTTCTAACACACTTTGGAAATTGCCAAATATGATGAGGAACGTCAAAATAAACATTTTTGTTCGGTAATTTTTTTTCCAAAAATTAACCATTCGGGCACTACAGTGAATTTAGTGTTTGCATCCACCCCATTTAAGGTTTCCATAAATGGCTACAATGCGCCATTTCACAAAGTTTTAAAATTATTTAATGTCAACGGACGTCGGGCTCTCTCTCTGGCGATTTTCTAAAATGAGTTAAATTCACCGCAATTGTATGCGTAGAATCCATACAATCGCAACTGAAGCGACAAATTCTGCACATACAAATCCAGTGAATTTAACTGATTTTAAAAAGTCGCCAAAGAGAGCCCAACATCCGTTACTAATGGGTGCTGAATTATCATATAAACTTCTTCTGTTTAATAAAAGTTAATATGAATTCTAAACTACAGTTGGAGTTATAATTCGCATCTATCCTGGATACAAAAATGATCTTTAATGCGCAAGACCTAAGTTGTTTACTCAGTAGCGTAGCTAGGGGGGGGGCAAGGGGGCGGTCGTTCCGGGCTTCACAAATTATTTGTTTTGTTACTCCATTTGGGGGGGGACGGCAATGACAGTCACTCGCCCCGGGCGGCAAAATATCTAACTACGCCACTGTGTGTACTATTTGCCTTAACACTGATAGCGTTGATATCTTAATCTAACTTATATCAGATATATCTAAGTAGATATACCAAGCATGTCTCAGAAAGTCTAACTTTTAACTTTGATTTGTAGCCCCTGCTTACTTTGGGGTGGTGTAGTGCTATTGGAACTCTCTTGTCTATTGTCTATGGTCTGTATGACTACAGAGATGGTCACGTGATGCATCGGGCCCTGGCCATTTTTTATTCGGCTATGCATAGGCCGGCCTGGGGTGCAGCCGTCGGATGGATCATATACGCATGTGCTACAGGAAATGGAGGTAAGAAGGAATTAAATAACAGTTATTTCTCCCAGTAACGTCTTTCAAGGTAAAAACGTCGTTCAACAGAAATAACCGCTAATCAGAACGTATGTGTGTCTATGAAGCAATTTCATAGACCGCAAAGTACTTCAGTTAAATAAAAATAGCTGTTAATAAAAACGACATTATCGACAGCGACGGGTGTTATGGAGAGAGTTTATTGAAATTAAAATAAATAGAATTTTTCAATTCAAAAGTTTTTAATTCATTTCCATCATACGTTAAATCGCCTCCATAAATTTTATGTGAAATAATTTTTCAAAACGTCACTAATTTTTCTGTCCACCCAATACGTCAATAGTAAATAAGGGAGAACAAAACACTAATGTTTGATTTTTAATTAATAATTAATTATAATAATTAAAAAGTATTTAATAAATAAAAGTTTTCATCTTTTGAATAAACTAATTGATTTTCCGATACTCAATATATATATGTCAATAACATAAATATTACCATTAAAATGTTCGAATGAATTATATCATTAATTGTTAATTAATTAAAACATTTCATCAAAAGTTATCAATAATGTTATTCCATCAGTTACGGATAGCGCAAACTATTCTGAACACGGACAATTTTTGTCACAATGCTTGTTTGCGTTAACAAGGTTTGACTACATTTGAGTTTTTTTATCTATACTTTATATTTTCTGGTGTTATAAATGGCATTTCATCATAGAAAACGTTCTTCCCCATGGAAAGATTGTGTTAATTATTTTGTCCAGGTGTACCAAGCATATATTTTCATGGAGGGATGGAAAAATTATGCACGAGCTATTTTAATTACATTTTCAGGTGCTTTGTAAAATATTTCATCATGGAAAAATTGTTATACTTACTTTGCTTGAGCAATGTCCTAATCATGTACATTCGTGGAGGGATTCAAAAGGAAAAATCATGCATAATCCATTTTAATAATGTTTCCAGATGTTGTGAACAATATTTTGCCATGGAAAGCTTTTGCCTCCATGGAAAGTTTGTCTCACTTAATTTGCTTGGTCCATGTGCCAATCATGTGTGTTCATGGAGGAATACAAATGGAAAAATTATACACGAGCTATTTTAATTACATTTTCAGGTGTTTTGAACGATGTTTAACATGGAAATATTGTGATACTTAATTTACTTATCCATGTGCTAATAATCATGTATGTTCATGGAGATATCCAAACAGAAAAATCATGCATAATCCATTTTAATTATATGTCAGTTGTTGTGAACGATATTTTGTCATGGAAATCTTTTGCCCCCATGGAAAGATTGTCTTACCTAATTTGATTGGTTCATGTGTCAATCATGTGTTTAATTATATTTTCAGATATTTTGAATAATGTTTTATCATGAAAATATTGTGTTACTTAATTTGCTTTGTCTATGTGCCAATCATGTATTTTCATGGAGAAATCCAAAGGGAGAAATTATGCACTAGGCATTTTATATTTTCAGGTGTTGTGAATAGCATTTTATCATGGAAAGCTTTCGTCCCCATGGAAAGATTATGCTACCTAATTTACTTGGTCCATGTGCCAATCATGTATTTTCATGGAGGAATCCAAAGAGAAAAATTATACATGAGCCATTTTAATCAGGTAAGAGCCATTTAGAAGCCCATCAAAGGTTTTTATAATCAATTATGCTAATTCTATTCTACGCTGTAGCCAAATATTTTGAATAATTGATGAAAATTCACAACACGAATTTTTAGACTGCATTACCTATTTCTTTATATTCAAACCCAAAACAATCAAAACATCTTTAGAAAGTAGAAACTTCGTTTTTCACCTCTGGTACGAATCGTTGGCGTTCCAGTTGTGCAATTAAATTTATAATAAACAAGGCAAAGCATATTTAGAGTTTCTACCATATGTTTTATTAAAATGACATTTAGTCTTGGCTTTCAAATAAGAAAAATTTATGTATAATTGAGGAACTGACATGAGAAAGCACTTAATTCCAAAATTGCAATTTTACAGAAAAAGCAATAAACTGTTTCAAAGCCCTTGTTTGAATGATTTATCGATTATAACTATTTATTATATAATAATACCAAAGCAACAAATATTGTTTTGGCAACAATTTCTGCATTATGGCATTACTGCATATTTGCATATACGCGGAAAAAATAAAAAAGTGATTTTTGGACTTGCGTGCTTTGCCATGTCAGCTCCTTAATTAGGAAATAGGTGATGCACTTATTTTTCTATCGAAGAGATACTTTTTTAATAAATTTCATCCATCCTATTAAATTTTTAATTAAAATACATTAACTACAAAAGATCTAAAATTATACATAAAATATAATTAGTAATTATGGCTAATTTTTTATCACTATAAAAGAAATCCACATTAACTACATTAGCATCACATCAGTCTATCTTCATTAAAATATTTTATTATAAAAAGTATTATTTAACTTTTATAAATTTTAATAATTATTTATGTGCATAAACTCAATACATTCTACGAAAATACATTAAAAAGGGAAAATTATTTAGGCACATTTCTCATAAAATTCAAGGATTATATATATATATCAATATTTAAATTCATAGTAAAAGTTAAAGTATAAGAAGAAACTTTAATCTAGCATTATATGCAATACTTATACACTTGTCGAAGTTAACTGATATTAGTATGGATATAAATATTATGGACAAACTCCGCGAATGAAGACGCTCAATTTAAATAACATTTATTTGGAAGCAGTAATTTTATTCTAAATGGGGGAAAATTCCCTTTTTATTTGAAAAGGAAGATTTTCAATATGGCGTCCTACAAGCCCCATCTCACGAATTTTAACCCTGCGATGGTAAATTGCTAATGAGAAAATGCGTTCGTCTGGCACGACCGTAAGCCATGGGTGCCCATACGAGTTCTTCTAAGGGGGAGGGGGGCGGCTGAGAAAAATTAACAAGCACATCTAGGGGAAGCTGAGGAAAATTATTTCCTTCTTCTCAAAGCTATCGAGAATTTTAATGAATGTACAAGATACTAAAATGCTGCAAAAATAATTGATACTGCTTGACAATTAGTAATGAGATAAAAATACCTTATTTTAAAATGTGACTGTACACTTTTTGAAAATAAATGCATAGCAATTTTGGGGCAAATCAAATTTTTAAACAAATAGGGGGGCTCGAGCTTCCCTCTGCCCCCCATATGGGCACCCATGCCAGGTTCAACTCTCAAAGGTGGCCAAAAAGCGATTACCAACTAACTACTCATTGTATTCCTGGAGGTTGGTTCCCTAAACCTTTTAGAGGTTCGGATCCCTCGGAAAATTATTGGTCTACGGCCCTGCCGTGGCGTAGTAGTAATCCATCTTGCCGTCAACCCGAGTTCGACTCCCAGAAGTATCGTAGAAAGTGTTCAACTTTCCTGCCCACCGTCGTCAGGAGCTTGGTTCCCTTTGCAAAAGAAGATCGGTTTCGCCGGTAAACTTTAGATCCCAGAATGCATCGGGACATTTGCTGTCTTTGTCCTGTAAAAAACATAAACAAGCTAATGAATTAAAGGCACAGAAGACTGACAGAAGGTACAATACAAAAAATTGAAAGCAATGGAAGGAAGTATAAAAAAAATGTGTATGCTTGGAATAATCGGGGGATACGAAAGCAAAGAAAAATATTTCTATGGGAAATAATGAAAGGGATGGATCATTCATAAAGTAAAAACTCGAATAGGAACCAAGTAAACCTAATGGACATGAAAACTTACTACAACTACCGTTAATAAAAATTCCCATCTGCATAGAAATAGATTATCCAAAGGAAAGAGAATTTAGACTTCCGCCACCTGTAAGTTCTAGGATATTTTTCCGCCTAATCTTACTAAACCTAACTAGAGGTATAAAAAAGATTTTGGCACTTTTATCAAATTATTAATTTGACGCCTCTGGCGGTTATTTCCAAGTCTCGAGCATTGGCGAATTTGGCGCCTTTGGAGTCTCATGGCGGTGCCCAAGGCAGCTCTGCCTTTGCCAATGACTTGTTACGCTTCTGAACTTAACAATTCAAATTAATAATTGGCCACCAAAAAATTTAACCGCGCCTTTACGTAGTTACAAACGGTGGCAAATTGTTCTTCGAAGATCTGCCGCAGCGGGCTTCAGCCTATTCAACCTATTGGTAAATCCGCCATTGGATAAGGAGCCATAGGAGGATGAAGTAAAAAAGGGGGGTTGGTATGATGTAGAAAACGAATTACCGAAAACTTTGAGGCACTTTTATTGAGCAATTCAATGTAATAATTACGAAAGAATACATGTCTATGCATGTCCAATCTTGTTTATCATTACTTTTTCTGTTTCAGATGATGTCCTTCGTTTCTTACACGTGTTTCAGCTTTATTGTATCTTACGCTTGCTACGTAACGTTCGTGTCTCCGTATTTTTACTTTGAGAAGTTAATTGTTGGAAGATATCAAACCGAGTGCCAGGTAGTACCATACGATCAGACCAAAAAACCCAAGAAAGAAGAAGAAGAAGAAGAAGAAGAAAACAACTCTTCGCAGGAAATTGGGAGCATTGATGCACTCTTCTCGAAGACCAGCACTGCTGTTAATATTGCAGAAGCTGATGGTTTGTGAACAATGGTAATCTGTCTGCACTCTTAAACTGGTTGTTGCAATGATTTTGAAAATCAAAACGGATCATTGATTTCTATTTAAAGCGTTCTAATCCATCAACAAACCAGTTCAATCTTTTTCCCAGCACGAATCGTTATTAATTTTGAACCCACTCGAATCTTCAGTGAATGGTTGGTGAAATTGCTTTACAGCTCAGTGTTAACAATTGTTGACGAACTGTTAACGATGAGCCAATTGATAATTGCTCTTGAAGGACAGCTACTCAACATGTGCAAAAGGGTGCACAAACTCCAAGTGCAATACGGATATAATGCTCAAATGATTTCTGCTCAGTAGTGTAATTGCGGGTGTCAATGAATCAACGTATTCCCCACCTCAAGTCGTCGAAGTTAATCGATCTTTTAATATTTCCAATTACTATATTTGTTATCGAGTTGTATAGCTGGACTATTATATATATATATATGATTTCATTGTTCTTATGATTATATTGCTGTGCGTAAACATGCAATCATATTTTTGATATTTAACCTCACTCTTCTATGAATTCGCCAACTCCTACTGTTCGTTCACAAAAAGAAGTCCGATTGTACAGTTAGAAATAACGGGAGGTGACGTCAGAAACTAACTGGCCACTTACAGAAGTGTAGGACTCAAACCTCAAAACTTGCTTTCGACGGCCGCCAAAAACAAATGTAAAACTTGTTTTACATTGTTGCAAGCGTCTAGCCGATTTATGACGTCACCTCCCGATATTTCTAACTGTACCATCTTGCTTCTTTTCGTGAACGAAGAGCGGGAGTTCACGAATTCATAGAACAGTGACTTTATTGACTTCCTTTTCGTGAACAGACGATATTTCGGATGCTATAATTTATATAGTTAGCCACATCTCAACAAACTCATGTAAGTTTGATAAGACCTCAAATTTTAAACTAATATACAAGAAGATCTTACCTATGGAAGTTACCTATGGTTAATGAATCTTACCTATGGTTAATGGATCTTACCTATGGTTAATGGATCTTACCTATGGTTATGTAAGATCTTACCCATGGTTAATGGATTCACCTATGGTTGATGGATTGGTTATGGATATGGTTATGGATTGTTAAGTTTGATAAAGACCTCAAATTTAAACTAATATACAAGAAGATCTTACCTCCATGGTAGTTACCTATGGTTAATGGATTCACTCTATGGTTAATGGATCTTACCATGGTTATGGATCTACTCATGGTTAATGGATCTTACCTATGGTTAATGATCTTACCTATGGTTAATGGATCTTACCTATGGTTAATGGATCACCTATGGTTAATGGATCTTACCTATGGTTATGGATCTTACCTATGGTTAATGGATCTTACCTATGGTTAATGGATCTTTACCTATGGTTAATGGATTGGTTGCGGACGCTAAGTTTGATAAGACCTCAAATTTTAAACTAATATACAAGAAGATCTTACCTATGGAAGTCGCTTTTCGAGACTTTCATGAAGCTACCTGAAACAGAGTCCTCCGTACAATAAGACTTTTACCTTAATATATCTTTAAACCTTAATATATCTGCAAGCATCCAACCTCACTAAGGATCAAACATAAGCTCAGTCATCACGTATTCCAATTGCCGCACAAAGTATACGTAACAAATATGCATCTTATATCTGAATATATATTGTTATATATATCATATATATTTTGGAACGTATTTTAAAACTTCTTGTGATGATGTTTAAACTTTTGTACTTGTTAATCAACTTTGTTCTACACAAGAAATTAAACAGTATTATCTTTGTGTATTTTCCTATGTACTCCACATTAAGCTTCATATATCATCAGTAACGTAGCTAAGGGGGGGCAAAAGGGCGGTCGCCCGTGGGGCGGCAATTGGCCTATAAAAAATAATGACAGGCACTCGCCACCAGCGGCAAAATAGTTACGCCACCATATATTATATTAAAGTCATATAAACCATATGAGCTTCCACGTGTAATATAATCCAAAATAAATAAAACAAATGTACATAACAACTAACTCGTATTTTTGAAAAACTGCATTGGCATTTAGTTTCGAATTGAAGCCCCCTTTCATTCGTATCTGATATACCATAAAACGTCCAAATATCGAACATCTGTATATGGAAATTATATATATCAGAATTTTAGTAAATCCCGTAACTTGAAGTATATTCCGTGCTTTGAAAATCGGCGGGTAGTACCCTTAGAATTCAAGGGAGCTGACGTCACAGACGGCTTGTTTCATTTCAGTAGAGGGAAGGGCGTCTTTGATAACTTGTTTTTAGCGCGCGAAAAACCAGTTATGAAAGACTCCCTTGAATTCTAAAGGGATTCCCGCCAATTTTTTGCGAACGGACTATACTCTCTCATTATATAGAGAAACTGGTTACGTGTATCGAAACTTCTATATACAGGGTGTCCCTGGAGGGTCATACCATGCTTACGAACTCGAGTTCTTCCTAATGGAAAAAGTTCAATGATATCTAACTTTATAGATTTTTGAATGATCTATCTTTTAATGTCATGGACATTTCCATAGAAATATGCAAAGTATGTTAAAAAAAAACGAAAAACGTGCTTTTTCTTCCGTATTTCAAACTGTGCCCTAGGTATTACTTTATGCTTAAAAAAAATTGTTTAGTTATAATTCTGATAAGACAAAAACGAGTTTTCTGTGGTAACTTAAATTGGAGATATTACGTACAAATAATAAGCGTACAGTTATATGGGCCCGTGGGACCCGAGCCCCCCAATAATTTGAAATTAATCCCAATTTTACATATGCTGTAATATATAAATTTTACAAAATATGTGTTTTTTTGGGCCGCCCCCAATAGATTTGAAAATTCTATAGTGATGGCACGAATTGAATTTAACCACTGAAACAAATCGCACAGCTACTCCAGGTTATAAATAAATTAAAATTTCCGTGGGGGGTCGCTAATTAAAGGCCGAAAGGTGAAGCAAAAAACCCAAATTTTAACACCTATAATTTTATATCTACTAGTATTTTATATCTACTAGTTTTCAACTGCCCAAACTGTCGTCTTCAGCTGTGATGAGAAGGCTGTATTTTCGCAGAAAACCTGTTATGACTTTAGCAAAATATTGGAAAAATATTTCTTCCAACACTTGACTACGATCACGAGTTTTCACCGAAACAGTTGGATCTTTGTATAAAAAATAAACTACATTTTATTTGCGTTCCTTTATTAATTTGTTCTCTAATTGTAACTTTTCACAAAAATCTTGAAATTATTTGCTCCCAGGAGGTGCTGTGTGATTCGATGCATTTGTCAAAATCTAACTGGTATTGTTATTCTAGTTCTATTGATCACAGGAAATTCGTGTTGGTCTTGTTAAAATGGTAATTAAATGATTTATTTTTGGTATACAAGGCAAAATTTGAACTAAAAGAGAAAACATGTGGTTTTGTATTTTTTAACACATGATCCATATTTCTAAGAGATTGTCCATGAAGATAGACACACATGCTCCATATTTCGACGAGATTGTCCTTGAAGATAGCACGTTCAAAAATCTATAGAGTAAGATATCAACCGAACTTTGTTTGTTAGAATGAACTCGGGTCAACAAGGGTGATACGATGATTTTGGGACATCATGTGTGTGGTAAATGTTTATTCTAGTTAAAACTATCAATGACATCTGTATGTACAAATATTGACTAATTGGTTTCTATAGGTGCAAATGTCCGCGTTTCTTCAAAAGTTCGATTTTTGCGCTTAACAGATTTCTTAATATATATTAACATCGATATGACAATCGAGCTAAAACATCAATATGACAATCGAGCTAAAACATTAATATGACAATCGAGCTATAACGTCGATAAGACAATCGAGCCATAATGTCGATAAGACAATCGATATGTAAAATCTATAAGACAATCGATATGTAAAATCTATAAGATAATCAATATGTAAAATCTATAAGACAATCGATATGTAAAATCTATAAGATAATCAATATGTAAAATCTATAAGACAATCGAGTTATAACATCGGTATGACAATCGAGCTGTAACATCGGTATGGCAATCGAGTTCTAGCATCGGTATGGCAATCGAGTTCTAGCATCGGTATGACAATCGACCTATAACATCGATATGACAAGCGACCTATAACATCGATATGACAATCGAGCCATAACATCAATATGCCAATATAATAAAGATAATTTTTTCTAGTTTATTTGGGATCTCAGCGGTTTTAAATTTCATAATTAAGAACAATTACTAATGTGAAAACACGTCTCTGAAAATTATTGCACAAGCAAATAATATTTCTTTTCGTCGTGAATTTAGAAACCAAATCCTGCGAGGCTTTTGAATCATTTTTATAATAGAGTTACTAGCCATCCGGTTACTCAGTTATAACGCATTCACCTAGCGTGCAGTTTATCCGGGTTTGTGTCCAAATGGTTCCAAAGAAAAAATAAGTGCGTTTACCAACTCACTGCAATTGGTTCCCAGGCTTTAAAAGGTTCGGATTCGTCTGAAAACTGTCCCCTGACATAAGATGGCGTGGTGGCTACACATTCGCTTATCATGGTACTAACCCGGGTTCGACACCCAATGGTGTTGTAGAGCACGTGTCGTTTTTTTGCCCACAGTAGTCCCGGGTTTTGTTTGCCCTGGAGGCGAAAATTTTGATACTTTGGAAAACTGTAGATCGCTGTGTTGCATGACTTTTCTTGTCTTTGCGCCCTAAGAATACAAGCGATAAGCCATTACCTCGCATATTCATCATTTTAAAAGAGGAAAGGGATATTCTTGGACAGCAAGTGACCGATGAAATAGAAGGGAAAGTAAACGTAAGTTCCCTCTCTTTGAAAGTGACATAGTCCAGGATCGGACTGGGCAGCCGGCCTCTGGGTCGGTGCTTCCTTATGGGAGTTAAGACTTTCACCCTCCGATGATCTAAGGTATGCGCCCCCTGGGAGGACCCAGTCCGCCCCCTGACACAGTTCGTAACGAATGACTCTACAGTAACGTACAAGTAACGCGTTAATCTATTCGGTTCCTAACGCGGGTTGGATCAAAATGGTGTCACAGAACGCGTACCCTTTTTGCTGCCCTTTGTCGTCGTCGTCCTCCAGGAGGGGGGGGGAGGGGGTTGTTCTCCACACAACAGAAATTTAGATTCCTCGGAAAACTGTAGACGCCAGTGCGGCATGACTGTAGATGTCTTAGGGCCGCAAGAAACACAAGCAAACATGTTGAAATCGCGTATGTTTTTTATTGTCATGCGCATTAAAATTTAAAGAAGTTGGAAAAATATTACAAGTATTTTTCTAAATTTGACTGAAGTTAGAATTAAATTTGGCTACGTTATATTGTAAACTTAAAAATCAAGAAATGGACGCTTATGGGTCAATTTCTGTAAGGCGGTATTTTATTCCGAGGGCTGGCGTCTTGTCTTCAATAAGAAACTAATTACTTTTACGCGAAACAGACAAAAGAAAATTATTAGCGAGTTTCAATAGATACTGAACCACGCTATTGCTTTCGGTTTTTCTGTCTGTCTATCTGTCTGCAATAAAAAGGGTAAGGTGAAGGTCTTCCGTAAATGCAATAATGATGGCTATTGTTAACGTTGAAAACCTACCGAGTTACTTGAGAATTAGAGAGTTGCGAATTAGAGAGTTTCAAATTAAAGAGTTGAGAATTAGAGAGTTGAGAATTAGTGTTGATTATAACTTGCTAAATTTATATATCGACCTTCGACGATTTTCTTTCACTTGCTTGTCATTTTTTTTTTTTTTTAATGTAAGTACAGCGGCCTAAAAGAATTTAGCAACTGCATCACAGATACCTAAAATTAAATAATAATAAGAAACATTTAATATCACGAAAATAGTGTACAAGTTTCTCGTTTTTTGCGAAGATTATCTAGTATGGATATTATTATGTTAAGCTTGAATTGTTAAGTCTCGAACCTACTCAACGGGTTACATAGAGCACGGTGAACGGCTTAACAGTACCACCGAACATCAGTACTTTCACATATAACCGAGAATACTAGAAATCGAATCCAACAATCCGAGAATACTAGAAATCGAATCCAACAACAGTCACTGCAATATCGGAACGCTCTATAGATCAAAGAAATCATTTGTCATAAATATTTCCTTTTTTTTTCTCTAATGGCAATATATATTCTCCACAAACTCAACCTAGCTACATTGTGGAAGCTATCTTGACCGTGTTACCACGAACAAAAGTTGAATTTCCAGTATCATAAAGCGTCTAGACTGATCTACATGCAAGAGTTCGTTAGAATTGGCAGCTTATCGCTGTTACTTTTGAATATCCTTTTCCCTCCCTGCCGAAAATTCTTTTTCAAAAGCCTAGAGGGCGGACGGCGGGAGGTATTGTTATACATTTTTTGCATATGCACCCGACATCTTTCAGACACCGTCCTATAAAGTTTCAATTCAGTAACCTTTTGTCCTGACACCAAGTGTTAATAAGTGTTATTTATTATATGATTGATGTCTCCAACCAACAAACGGTTCAAAGCATAGTACCTACATTTATTTTTTAATTTGTTTATTTTTCCAGAGGGAGGGCGGTGGTAGAGGGCAGGTAAGCCGTACTCAAATCAATGCTTTTCGTTAAATATTAATAGCACTTTTCACGTTGAAAAATCCGGCCGGGGGGGCGGGCAGCTTTAACTTTGAAAGTTCCATTCCAGGTGCATGCATTCATGCCATAAAAAAAAATTATAATAATGTCAACTTTCTTGAAAGTCCGGTGGTTGGGACATAAAAACTGTTTGAATTATTTTGAACAGGGGTTAGACCCAAACGCTTACCGGGAGTGGCCACGGCTGTCAACAGGCAGCTATGGCCAGCTCGTATTAATTTTTTTTCTTATTTGTTGAGGGGGGTATATCCGCATGATGCACTCCCCTGAGTTCGCGACTGGTAACTGTGTGGAGAAAAAATAGGCGAGTATGTTTTAAAGTTGCTGTTATCATTAAATACCCAATATCAATTTATGTACTATTTATTTTAGTTGGATTGAGGGCCATTGAGGGGAAGGGGTGAAAACGGTATACATCCTCCCCACTCCGAAACTCATCATTAGGGGCCGTCCATAAATGATGTCACGCTTTTTTGGGGCCATTTTTGAGACCCACCCACCCCCTTGTCACGCGATTCACAAAATTCATGCTCATTTTTCATGGTGTGTCAGAATTACAGCACCACCCACCCATCCCCTCGACCGTGACGTGATTTATTGACGGCCCCTTACTGAATATACAGTAGGCCACAAAATCACAATATATATCTGTTTGCCTAGATTTAATCTATCCCTCCTCACATACATTTCTTTTTTTTTTCAATATGTAGGTCTCATCAAAGTTAAACTCCTTTTAGTTAAATTCTTAACTTTATTTTCTTCAAAAGTTCGATTGTCGAAAGCCACACGCCCTTTAACTTGACTCTAAATTAGCTCAATGGGGTTGAGTTCGCAGTGATATGGGAGTAAGCGGAACACTTTGTGCCCATGTTCTGCTGTAAGTTTATCGGCACGGTATTTTTCGTAATTTTTACGAGTGGCTCCTACTAAATATAAAAGCGCGGCTTTTAACATATCTTTTTCCCCCAAGATATATATATATTTTTTTTTTCGTCAGCCACTTCTGCACATCAGCCTTCCTCGTTGAATTTGAAGGTATGTCTTCAACACTATGGTATGATGTTATCCATGACAATTACGCTTTGGGGTTTTATGTTGGGCAGTAACTTGTTGGAAAACCAGTTTTTCAAATGTTCTTCATTTCTTTATGGTAATCACCATCTTTCTTCTGAGCTTTAAAAACTTCACCGGCATCCGGGATAAAGCTATCTTCACTTCCTCCATGAATTACAATTAAATGGGAACCTCTTCTTGACGGGGCTTTCAAGCCTGTTGAAAGTCCGCCCAGAAATGCTTGTTTTGGAGTTTTTACCGTTTCGTCGTGCCATGCTTTTACCTTCGTATGACCGAAATTAACCCAAGTTTCATCCATATAGTAAATTTGACGACCTTCAGATCGGAAACGTCGAATGTCGCGCAAATATTGGATACGCCATTGCTGTATATCGTCGCGTTCGATCAACATTGATTGTCGTTTTCTCTTACAATATCGAAATCCCAAATCTTTCATCAAATTTCCTACTGTTCGCAGACAAAAATTTGGTAGCTGATCGTCTTCATTTATGGCGTTCAAAACTTTCTGCATGGTTGAAAGTTCATTATTTAAAAAAAAGGCTGTGGACCTTTCTTCTAATCGCTAATAAAGTGAATTCATCATATTTTTTTTTTTGCATTCTGATCCGAGATCCAATCATAATGGTCATTTTTTTTTTCCGGTGGTTGTAAACTTGCCATGTTCTTTAAATTCCGCTTTCATTCGCCCAATGCTGCGCGAAGACACACCCGTTAAATCAGAAACCAAAAGTATTATATCCTTATTCGATTTTTCTGGATGTCGATCCCGCAATTTGCAAAGCACGTTGAAAACGATAATCTTAACCGAACTGCTTAAAGGCTTTCCAGCAGCATGAGAGTGGAACGCAAGGGGAGAATGTTCACTTTCCGAAGCTGACGCCATAACTCGGGAGGAGTAGGAGACTGACCGACGGCAACTGGAAAAGCTCGAAGCAGAAACAGTATTGGCTTTAAAATGAGGGATACTGCACGTGTGATGTTCGCCAAGTCCCCCCGTAAGTAAACTGATACACGATTGGAGAAGAGTAATGAAGAACGTTTTTTTTTTTTTGGTAAATAATGATAGAAACGCAGGTTTTATACGAAGATTATTATTATTTTTAATCCGGCCTGCAGTTTTAATGTACAATTATAGATATTGTACGCAAACTTTTTGTTCATAACAGGTTTCGTTGGGAACTATTTTCTTTCACGTAGGAATACATCGTGTAGTGTAACCCATGTAGCCAGGTTGAGTTTGCCGAAAGTTTTTGTAGGACATTTTAATATGCATGGCAATATAATGGCAATATAGGACATTTCAATACGTAGGACAATAAATATAGGACATTTCAATACGTAGGACAATAAATATAGGACATTTTAATATGTAGGACAATATGGGACATTTTAATATGTATGGCAATATAATAGCAATATAGGACAGTTTAATATGTATGGTAATATAATGGCAATAACTCTTCACAAGCAAAGGCCTTCTGTGGCACAGTAGTAAAGGGTTTCCTAGCTTGGCGTTAATCTGTGTTCTATTCCCAATGGTTAACACTAGCGCTTACCAATTAACCACTCACTGTACTTCGGGAATTAGCTCCCTTGGTCTTAAGCGATCCGAATTGCTCTAGAAAATGGAGGTCTAAATGGTAACGCACTCGCGTGTCGTGCCGTCAATCTTTGTTGAACCCACAATGGTCCAGCGGAAGACTTGTCAGTTTCCTGCCCACTGTAGTCCAGGGCAGGGCCGTCCTTAGCTAATGCGGGGCCCGAGGCAAAACATATTTCGGGGGCCCATACACATACGAGTAAGAAAACAAAACAAAAAAAAATTCATAATATACGAACACTAGAAAGCACGAAATGCGAGATCTGAAGCAAAAATATTTTTGGGGAAATTTTCAATATTACAAAAATTTGAAATTCGAGAATTCCGCCTCGTGGGGCCTCAAGAAGTGCGGAACCCGGGACATGGGGCCCCTCTCGCCCTTGCTTAAGGGCGGCCCTGGGTCGGGGTGTGGTTCCCTTGGCGATGCTCGGATTCCTCAGAAAACTGGATGCCTCCGCGCAGAATGTTCGTTGTTGTCTTTGCGGCATAGAATCACGAACACTATAAGCAGATTTATATTCCTGAGCTGGTTATCTGATTCAATGCATATTCAATGCACCGTTTGTTCAATGTAACGATTATATTGAACGGGAAAAAAAAACTTTTGCCTCTCTTCCAAAATTTTATCTAATTTAAATATTATTAAGGAACTTTGATCCGTATTTGGTTGGAATTTGTCCTGTCGCCGATAGTTCTCAACAGAAGTGTTTTTCAAAGTGCGACGCTCAGGTCACTGGGCTTCCGTAGAGCGTATCAAATGGTTCGTAGTGTCCTCAATGCGAACCATTTGATATGCTCTACGGATTCCCAGTGACTGTAGAGCGTATTCAATGGTTCGCAGTGTCTTCAATGAAATTCAGAAGAAGCAGTGATGGGATAATATATTTAACATCATAGCTTGAAAAGGTGACAGTTCGTCATTAGCGAAAGCAGAATGTTCATAACAATGGATTACAGAGCTACAACCATAGGCGCAGTCGGCATAAAAATATTGAGGGGGTGGGGGGGACAATATACCAGTAGAAGGCATTTTGTTTGAAATTGGAGGGGGACATGGAACCCTAATACCAACATTGGGGGAGCGAGAACCCCCTGCTCCCCCCGCTAACGGCGCCCGTGGCTACAACTCTACATATTCATATGCATATATGTATATACAAAAATTCACCGCAATGGGGGATTATAGCCCCACCAATCCTCTACATACACCTAAGTCCCCTAAAAGAGGGAGCTGGTACATCCGCCATTTTGATGCCATTGTATCACGTGATCCTCTTCACTGCTGCGTTAAAGTTGAGTGATTTCCAAGTGTGTTATTTTTAATAAAATAAGGTGAAATGGGTGAGTGTTCCGCTGGGAATTGTTCTAATCATTCGAGAAATAAACATAGAATGTTGAGATTTGCAACAATTCCTGCAAGAAGAAGAAAATGGATTATTAATTTTCCAATGATAAACGTTGTGCTATGAAACCGGAAGTGTACAACAAAATGGCGGCTGATGCGTCGGCCTAGAATTCTAGGGGCTCTACGCACACCAGTACCGTTCACAGCTAGTAAAATTTTATGCGGACAATGCGATTTCTAAACATCACAACCCCAATGAGGACTTGCATTAACATGGTGTAGGATCCAGTCATTCCTTTACCACTTATCATGTCTTTTCTGACGAATAGCGTCCCTTTACCTGCGTAGAATGGCCCGACACACTTCCTAGCTTACCGTTGTACCTTCCAGTAGATATTCATGATAAACCAATCATGGTTGTCAATGAATGTTACAAGAAAAACCTTGTTCTTCGACTTGGACAGTGGAGGTTTTCGGATCTTGCTTATTTGTTACCTTGCGTTCCAGTGATTGGCGTTTTGTTTCTGGGTCATACTCACAGACCTGTGTCTCATCACCTGTAATGATTTTCTGAATCCACATTGGATCATTTTCGATCATCTCTAACACGTTAACATTTTACCTACCGGAATCCTATTAATAGGTCTTTCGATTGCCAGCGGTTGCTGCCCGCAAAAAAAATTTTGTAAACAAGTTTTGCGGGCCAAAATTTGCTTGTGAAATACTGCTTTTATTTGTGAAGAACTCATATAATCTGCACTCGAATCGTTCAGTCTTTTCGATGTATACATTTCAGTTGCAAGCGGTAGGTAAAGCGTTAAAGCTTGTTTTGAGACGTTTCAACCCTCTGGTCCGCACGAAGAAATATCGGGGGACGAATTTGGCTAATGTCTTTATAAGTCGCAAATCATCTCTGATAATTTTTGCGCATAATAATTTGGCTATGCCGATCTCTTCCTCAATTTGCCTTAATGTTATTCTTCAGTTTTCTTTTATTAAATCGGAAATTTGCTTAACTTTAACTGCAGTTCTCCTTTGAATTAGCCATCCCGATCGTTCGTCTTCTACTGATATTCATCCGTTTTTGAAGCGAAAAAACTACCCAAATGCGGTTGTACTTTTGATGCTTGGTTCACCAAATGCTAGCTGTAACATTTCAAATGCCGCGGTAGCTGTTTTACCTAGTTTGGAACAAATTTTTCAACAGACTTTCTATTCTCAAAATTCGACCATCGTAAAATTGAAGCACATTTCGTGAGTAGTATTTTTAAAACAATTTTTAATAAATAACGTGTGCGCATCAAATTGGTATCACCGTATATATTTAATAATACTAAATATACATGTAAGCAGACTAACATACTTAACGTTAAGAAATAAATTCCTTAAAATAATTTTGCATTGAAAACTTATACATTTTGATATATCTCTAATTTCCCTTATCCTCTTAATAAATTCAATAAAGACTCAAACTTCTGCAAAAAAAAAATTGTGTATACAAGGTCTATCGTAAAAAGCTATTTTGAGTACATTTTCAACATCAAGGAACAATTTGCACTTTCACGAACAATTTCATGCAAAAAAAAAAATTTAAATGAAATTCTACGAAATTTATTTTGAGAAAAAATATTTTCCTGTGCGGAGTGACTGTATTTCCAGAGGGGCTCACCCACCTCTAGACCCAGCCTGGCTACAACTTCACAAATTCATATGTATATACACAAAAGTTAACTCCCATTAACCTCTCCCGTATACGGCAATCAACACTCCCTATACCCTTTATAAGAATTAATATTTTTAAAAAAGAATGCTTACACAATCAAAAAGAGGAAAAGAGGTGTAGCCTGGTGGCGCCATCTATGGGATTTCTTAACACAAACTACTACAAAAGAATATAGATGATAATTTATGGGACTGGCTTTTGGGGACAAATGTAGCCATAGACAATGGCGGACGCAGACTGCCATTTTTTTTGTTGTTGTTGTTGTGGGGCGGTCATTGACAGAATTTGCCATGGTCTTGGAATAACACCCTTCATTTTTCATGAAAGTTGGAATTTTTTGCAGTGAAAAAATATATTTTGGGGGGTCAAGACCCCTGTGACCTTCCCCACTGTATCCATCCTTGGCCATAGATCACACACTAACTCTACTCCTAAGATTTTAATTTTATCTGTAAATATATCAAAATAAAGCGCTTTTAAACATCAATAAAATCAAGTTCCATCCAACTAAAAAACTTATAGCATTCACAGTAACTTGACCTACACAGTGAATAAGGTTTTGCTAAATTCACTGTTAAATTGAGTGTAGCTCAGGGGTGGGGAACCTTTTCATGTTGGAAGGCTGCATTAAGGTATAGTTGAAGAAGGTCACATTCAGGAAAATTCAATGAGGTACAGGGGTGTAGCCATTCAAAAAATGTTGGTTGCTTCAATTAGTTTTTTAGCAGATAATGTAATTTTGTGATTAACGCAACAGTGCATTTTGCTACTCAGTGTGGGTCATGAGCCCCTAAATCCTTTTAATTTACGCAACTCTGATTAGCATAGCAGAACCCCAATTATTCGAGTCGAAATGGGCGTTTAATCAAAATGTACAACTGTACCCATTATTATTAGTTTAGTGTATAGGGGGGACCAAGTCTAGTTGTTACAGCAGTAATATTTTCTTAACGCGCAGGTGCAAAAAAAAGTGGGATATAGGGGGGGAAAAGTGAGGGCTCAATGCTCAGCACACATGTGCAAGAGGAAGTGTGCGGTGATGGTTTTAGCTTTGTGAGTAAAAACTAATTTTAAACCATCGAAAGTAAATTTGTACTTTCTTTTTTGAAGTGTTACAGGGGAACCCATAGCTGCACTGTTTTTCAAATAAAGTTATCATGGTGTTACTTAGTTAACAGGTAAGAACTTTTGTTGAAAGAAATAGTTGTAACTGTAACCAGTTGGTTATAGTTGTGAGGTTAGTATAATGACGTCGTTTGGGTAAAGTTGATATAGTTCACTTGAGTTAGGTTGATACAGTTTATCAACTTAATCCACAAGAGTTGTGATATGTATTTTGTTTTTGTTTTTTCTCCTGAAATGCTGAGGAACTACAAGAAAAAACTAACAAGGGAGAAATACCCATTGAAATGTTCGACAGACCTTATGCCTCTTTTATTACAAGATAATTACAAGATAATTATTATTTAATTATTTATTATAAATTGAAAACGACAGAATGTCTCTTAAGGCAGCTGTAAACACGTGCTCCATAAATAAAATTACTCTTCTAAGGTATAAAAATAAAATAAGAGAAGAATCAACAATTGGGTTCTTAATTCCAGTAACGAAAAGAATTAAAGACGAAACAGGAGAAAGAGCGATGAAGAAATCTATTAAAAATAAAAAATGGAAATATTTAAATTATTCGGCCGTGAAAAGAAAAATGGCAATGGTAATCCAGTAGGCAAGGGAAAGGAGAAAAACGTAAAGGTTGAAATGTAAACAAAAAACAAGAAAACTCAAAGAATGTGTATCGGATTCTGACTAAGACGGGGATTCGTTTATTTGGTGTGTTTAAAAACTTACTCTACATCCAAACCGGGACAAGACTGGATTCAATGCATTTCCTGTAAAATGTGGGCACACATAGATTGCGGAGAAGACAGCCCTCCTTACAAATGTAAAAATTGTAAACGACATTTATGTTTGCCTTCAAAGTTAAACTGGTTAGTCAAACCCAAAATATGTTTGGTTGATGATTTTATAAATACAGGTAATAAGCTAATTGGTAGGTAATTTTTTAAATCCTCTTTATCACCTTTTTTATGCAAAAGAATTACTGTTGCAGAATCCCATTGGTTTGGTATGTTACCGCTGTTGAGGCATTTGGTAAAGAATTTTGCGAGTATGGCTTCTACATGTTCTCCAGCTTCTTTTAAGATATCTAATGTAATGCCATCATCGCCAGGGGATCTTCCTTTCTTCATACTTTTTATTGCAAATGCTACTTCTTCTTTTAAGATTTTAGGAGCTGTTCCTTCGACTATCTCAGAGTCTTCGTTTAATCCACTGTTTCCCTCATACAGCTTTCTGTAGAATTCTTCAACTCTTCTAAGTATTTCTTCCCTATTTCTTGTTACAGTGCCATCCTCTCCTTTTAATGCAATGATGTGTTTCTTCCCAATAGACAAACTCCCTTTAACAACCCTAAGGCTCTTGTTGCTTTCAATGGCCTTCCTTACTAACTCACAATTGAATTTTCTTATATCTTCTTTCATGTTTTTGCGCAAAGTTTTGCAAAGTTCTACATACTCGATCTTGCGACTGGTATTTTGATTGTCCACCTTCATAAGTCTTCGCCTTTTCATGAGTTGTTTCGTCTTCTCAGATAATTTGCTATTCTGCTTTTTACATATTACACCACCAATTTCCCCAGCAGTTTCAATTATTGTCTTAACAATGTTTTCATTTGCTTCTGAGATGTCAACTTCTTCAATAAGTCCTTCCAGTGCAGAAAAGCGATTTTTTAATTCCAACTTGAATGCCTCAGTATTTTCTTTTAATTTCTTTAAATCCACCCTCTTACATACTTGTTTCCTAATGAGCTTCTGCCTTTCTAGTTTAGTATTTAAGTGCATTTTACATCTCACCATTCGATGATCACTTCCAGTATTAAATCTGTTCAGTATGCTGCAATCTTCAATAATTGATTTCTTGTTTGCCAGTATATAGTCAATTTCGCTGGTTCCTCCATTGGGGTGTTTCCATGTCCATTTTCTTTGCAGTTTCTTCTTAAAAAATGAATTCATGATGCTAAGATTGTTAGCTTCGGCAAGTTCGGTGAGTTGATCATCACGCTCATTCCTTTCCTCGTTTCTGTATTCACCAACCGATGTCTCCACTTGTTCCCGTTGTCCAATTCTTGCATTAAAATCCCCCATGATGAGCTTGATATGTTGCTTCCTTTTGGTGTGTAACTGTTTAGTTTCTTCATAAAATTCTTCAACCTCATCGTCGGTATGGCCTGATGTTGGTACATATGCCTGTACTATCTGAAGTTGGTATCGCTGTGTTAGTTGAACATCGCTCTGCTGTACTTTCAACGTCAAGAAGGTAGACTTTAATTCTTTTGTTGATTAAGAAGCCAACACCACTTGTTCTTCCAGTTTCCGTTCCTCTATAATAAAACAAATATCCGCTTTTAAGTTACACTACTCTTCACCTTTTCTTATGACTTCATTTAGTCCTATAATGTCCTAATTTATCTTTTGAAGTTCCTCTTTCAACTCCTGAATTTTGCTTCATAAGCAAGAGATCGTACATTATATGTAGCCAAGGTCAATAACAAACGACAGCCTGCACCATTGCAGTGATTCTTAGCAACCCCTGCTGTCATGCCACGCTGACTGCTGTCTTGATCAGAAGCACTCCAGCACCGGAGACTAGGGGCCATGGTTTCTGGTATGTCAACATGATGAAAGAATTAGCCATAATGTCACCACAATTGGCTAGACTGGTTGGTGAATTAGCCCTCCCCTTCCGCCTTTCCATCCGTGCAGCAAATATTAATTTGCCTCATAAATAGAAAGCCCAGCCTCTACCACTTGAAGGGGGATAGAACACTAGGTTACTGGCCTGGCCGGTTCCACACGTCCTCACATACATTCAGCGTGTGGGTCTCCTTCCAGTTAGATACCAGCAACCCTTTTGCAGGCCATATATATATATATACATAACTTAGTCATAACAATCAAAATTTTGCACAGCAAATCACCAATGAATTTTAGCACCAAGGTTGGCATCTGCCTTTATCTTCTAAGTTCAAAATATATAAGACAGATCTAGCATTATCCTGTCCCGTATAGCAGTTTCTCAAATGAGGCCAAAAACTAACATAAATGGTCACCCATTTCAACACTTAATTAATTTTTTGCCTTACACAATTTAATAAAATAATACCAAATCGAATGCAAATCCCTTTCGTCTGCACTTTAAAACTCGGTTGATCCGCCATTCAATCGATTTGGGAAATTCCATGGGCCGGCGGGCCGCGGGTTGGAGACCCCTGCCTTACACTTTAATTCGTCTTTATCTCCAATTCCATATACTGTGAAATCTCGATTTTACGTTTTTCTGAATACCGTTAAGAAAAACGTTTAAAACTGGAAATGGAAAACGTACGAAGCAGAGAATGTCACTCTATTTAATCAATAGTTCATTCCATATTTGGAACTTTGAAGGAAAGACTTTTAAACGAGGAAATACGTTTTGAGGGTACGTAATATCTTTTGTTTTGTTTTTTTCGTATAACAAAACTATATTTTTACCTTTATATCAAATAGTTACAATAAACCTATATCAAAATGAATTCTTTTCGTCTATAGTTCCTGCCTCTTCCCCCCCCCCTTTATGCACAGATATTTTCAGCAGTTCACGTATCAACTTATTAAACCAAAATATGCAGATCTGTCTACATTTAAATTCACCTAAAAAATAGAATTTTCACCGCACTGAGACTTTTAAATGTGAAAGAAAACGGTTGTCCGAGTGCGAGACATAAGGAAAAGGAAATAATAAGAAGGAGAGAGATAAGAAAATAAGCAGAAAAAATCAAATTGAATTAATGATAGGAGAATAAAATTAGAAGTGAAATTGAAATAAAAAGGATGGAAAAAGTAAGAAATAAAGCGTGTAAAAATAAATAAAATAATAAAGAAATGAAGAAGAAAATTATAAAGCAAGTAAAAAAAAGATAAAACTTGTGAACTGTACAGCATACTGCAACGTTTTGAGAATTACTGTCTTTTTTTATCAAACGAAGTATGAATAAAGTGTAGATGTCCTTTGTGTGTGCGTTTATGGGCGAAATGTATTTCACTTTATTTTTTTTCTTGGCGCAGTATAGCCCAGATGCTCTTGCGCCATAAAAAAAATCCAAACAAACAAACATTACTCCAATTTAGTTTACACAAAGCCTAATTCCACCCCCAGATTTTTTACTAAGCTGATCTGTCACTCAGACCGTCATTCATTCACTCATTCTGAAACCATGAGCTTTTAGGAAGAATTCAAGTATTACGTAAGCACTGTTTTGGCCACTTCAAACCCCCGTAATCAAAAATTAACGATGGCTAACATAGGAAAATAAGCACAACAGCAACAACCCCACCCCAAAGGTGCTTACGTAACACTTGAGAACTCCCTTATCACTTTTTTGGGCCCTTTTTTTCACTAACTTTTGAAGTTCCAAATGTTTGCAGCAAGAAAAGTATGTTATTTGATAAATAATAACCTTTTGATAAAAGCAACCCTAAAAAAGGATAATATAAATGAACGAACTTTTTCAAATTTGTGCTCTTTTAGGGTCGGGGGCCCCGAGCCCTATATACTCTATCGTTAAGATGAACGGCACTGCCCTCACTCAGATTTCTGCCACGTGACTGACTCCACTTTTCCACGAAGCTCATTTCTCACACATGGAATTTTTCTTAAGCTAATCCCGCCATTTTCTCCCTCCCAAACAACTGAATCCGGTTTCTATCCAAAGCCATTCCCACACCCGGATATTTTCTTAAGCTAATCTCGCCATGTTATCCCTCCCAAACGACTGAATCCGGTTTTTCTCCAAAGACACTCCCACACCCGGATATTTTCTTACGCTAATCTCACCATGTTATTCTTCGCTGGCGACGGAACTGGTTTTCCTCCAAAACCACTTCCGCGCTCGGATATCTTCTAGTATGCTAATCTCGCCGTTGTTCCTCCCTAATGGCTGAACTTGTTTTTCCAAACCCACCGCGCCCATATTCTTCGTTAATCTCGCCATGTTATTCTCCCTAATGATGAACCGGTTTTGCCCAAACCACCCGGATATCTTCTTAAGCTTATCTCTCCATCTTATTCCTCCAGTAATCATCGCTCTACAAATCCACTTCCGCACCCGGATATTTCTTGAACTAATCTCTCCACCTTATTTCTCCAAAGTCACTGGGTTCGGCTTTCTACAAAGCTATTCTGCCTCCCAGATTTTGTCCTAAGGTAGTTCCAATTTCTCCCCATGGCTGGAAGTCACCTTTTCTCTCAATCATTTCAACGTAATAATTTCTCTCAAGGAAATTAGTTTGTGTATTTGCTAATATGCATTACTCAGAATTACATTTTATGCAGGACAATAGCAGGAGGAAATAACTCTTGATATACCTTGTTACATTTTACAAGCCATACGTATGCATGTAAAGCGCACACGTATTGGCAGCAGCATGTTGATATGTGCGCATACGTACATGCGCACAAATCAATAAACACCAGGAAAGCGGAAGAAATTGGGGAGTAATTACGTGTTGATCGTACACAGAAAAACCTGCTGTAAATACAAACATTATAAGGTCGCCTGTCGTTAATTCTGACAATTGTCGAGACATTGTCAAACGCAAGTCCTCTACCGCGATATTCTTTGTATTAGCATAATTCTGCAATGCTCAACAATGGGTTAACAATGTAGTCAATGAAAATTAAAATAATTAGATGAATAACTTGGCAATTATTTTCTTCTTTTTGTTATTATTGGTTTGTTATTCAGTAGACTCGAATTTCATTAATACATGATATCTTCAATTTCCAATGGCGTCCTTCAATTGACAATGGTGTTAATCTTGACAGAAATGAAATCTTCCGTGATTTTTAGCAATAACAAAAATTTGTTTTCTGCTGTTAACGTAAGTTTAAACGCTTTCCGTTAAAATCTATTGGGAAAACATGTACCTGTAAATACACATATAAATGAATGAAGAATGTCTGTTTATATCTCAAGTAACGAAACTCACTAGTATTGGTATTGTAAAAATTAATAGAAAAATCATTAAATATGGACAAATTGTCATAGTTTAAAACATTAACTAACGCAATTTTAGTAATATTCACAGACATCGATAATGCCACAACCTCTACACTAAATCCGCATGAATATTAGGCTTTAAAATATTGATATAAAAAGGCTACAATCATGATCAGGTTGCAAAAATAATAATTCACAGAGACCAGAAAGGACATCAAAAATAGAGTAATGACAATTACCTTACTATAACGATAAACCAGAAAACGTATTATGGAACGTAATACACACACATAAGCTGTACTAAGGTAAGACAATGACAACAGACAAGATGCCTCCGCGTAACTAACCAAACTTAAATTTAATTAATAAACTTACAAAACCGTAACCATTATAGATATGGCAATTCCTAACACAAATGTCATACAGAGCATATACACAACAAGAATTACCAACTACCAAGACTTCAGACACAAAATCAAAGATATTTAGCAGATGTAAAAAGTTCACTTTGTATCGGTAATTCTGTCAGCCGCAGGCCTAATATCAACTACACTACACAGAAAACACTTGTGACCTATCCCAACACCGCTCAGGAACTTCGGAAGGCTATGATCTTAAATACATGCCAAACAGTCAAGAAATTCCTCCTAACTACAACATCTGAATATCCTATAAAACAATAAGGGCGCCGCCCTTATGGTTTTATAGGGCGCACACAATGGCACCGCCATTGTGTGCATTACATATGCGTGATCTTTAGTAAAGAGTGAGGGGTGTTGAAATATGTGGAAATAGCCTGATGGCTGAATTCATTGTTTGTGTGAATTGTTATGTTGAATCAAACTGAAGTCCTCAAGCCTATTATGTTCATTATAAATATTTACTTAGGACCTTTCTTTGTGTGGTCATGTATTGTCACAACGACTGTTCCAAGAAGAATAAATAAAGTATTATTAAAGCCTATACGAGGACACCAATATAATAATTATATTGCCTAATCAACCTTAGTTACCAGTTCTTCATAACCAATTGAAAATTGTAGAATAGTATATATCATGGGCGCCACTTCTAGAGAGGGGGGGGGCTGAGAAACATTAAGGAGTACTTTTAGGGGGGGTCTGAGAAAAATTATTACCTCCTTCTCAAAGCTGTTGAGAATTTTAGTGAATGTACAAGATACCAAAACGCTACAAAAATAATTGATACTGCTTGACAATTAGTAATGAGCTAAAAAGTACCTTATTTTAAAATGTGACTGTAAAACTTTTGAAAGTAAATGCATAGCAGAATCGGGCAAATCAAATTTTTAAACGGCTAGGGAGGGCTCGAGTCCCCTGCCCCCTATAGGAGTGTCCATGGTATATGTATATAATTGGATCCGCTTATATTCATTTGTAGGGCAGAAATGGAACCTCATCGTTATGGCTTTGCCATACTTTTCATGGAAATACAGGTCGCAGACGCGGCCAACTTTTCCAATCACCATTACACGCAGAACATAAAGCCTATTCAACCTGATAAGATAACACATAACAACGTGGAAAAAAATATAAGGGGCATATGTAAGCCCAAATTCTATCCATTTTCTTAGGCTTTGTATTCATTCTCTATCGGTAACAGTCCCATAATTTTGTTAAGAGGAAACACTTAAAAGGAAACACTTCTGAGGATACTCCGC
>QLNU02013614.1:14191575-14206228 GCA_006491805.2 Dysdera silvatica
AGCGGACCTCAAAGACTTACATGACAAGCAGATCCAGAGCATGAGGCAATACTTCCAGTTGAAGAGTCCCCGATCGCCACTCATCCAAGCCATAATACAAGCAGATGCAAATTACACGCCACTAAACCTGTGTAGTACCGAAGAGCGTGTCCTCGAAACAGCCAACGAACAGAAACTGAGAACTTGGGCCGGAAAACCATTACATGGCAGGCACTACAATGACCTGCAACAACCACACGTTGACAAAAAGGCATCAAATTCTTGGCTGGCCAAAGGCACTCTCCAGCCAGAGACAGAAGGATTCATGCTAGCCATCCAAGACCAAGTGATCGCAACAAGGAACAATCAGAAATTCATCCAGAGAAAAGACATAGAAAGCGACAAATGCAGACACTGTCATGCGGCATCGGAGACAATCCAACACGTGATGGCAGGATGCAAGATCCTTGCGCAGTCAGACTACAAACATAGACACGATCAAGTAGCGAAAATAGTCCACCAGAAATTGGCAGCGAATGCTGGCTTTCTGACAGAAAAATGCCCGTACTACAAATATGAGCCAGAGACCGTGCATGAGAACGAAACACACAAGCTTTACTGGGATAGAGCAATCATAACAGACAAGACAGTCCCACATAACCGTCCTGACATAACCCTCGTCGATAAATCGAATAAGACCACGTACTTAATCGACATAGCAGTACCCAACACCAATAACATACAGACAACCTACACAACGAAAATCACCAAGTACCAAGATCTCAGACATGAAGTACGAGATATATGGGGTATGGAAAAGATCCTCATCATCCCGTTAGTCATCTCAGCAACAGGGATAGTACCAAAAACGCTTGCGACGAATTTGGAGATACTCAACATTGACCCAAACACCTACATTGAAATACAAAAAGCCACAATCCTAAACACGTGTCACATTGTCAGGAAGTTTCTAGACATGGCACATTAAGAAGTGATGTAAAAAGAGGCTTGGGAACATGGCGCTCTGCCCGTCCCAAAGCCTGTTTCCGCCAAGAATGGGCGAGGAAAACTTTTATATATATATATATATATATATGCGCACACAGAGGGGAGGATGATAGATCGTCTGTAGCTCAGTTGGAAGAGCCCTTAGCGGGTTACCAAGAGGTCATGTGTTCGGTTTCCAGCAGGCGTTGCGAAATCATTATTTTCTTTGCGAGCAATTCATCATCTAACACGGTGAGATCCAAATAATTTCTTTGTGTGGCGAGTCATTCTTTTTCTCACTCGTATACTGAATATATTTAATGATCTAATGACATTGACATTTTTAGCCCTGCGGTGTGGCAGTATGAAAACGCATTCACCTAATGTGCCGTTAACCCGGGTTCGACATCCAACGGTGCAAAGAACTCTTACTCAGAGATCTCATAAAGATCGCACTGCTCACTTTGGTCCGGGGTTTGGTTTCCCTAGGCCTTAAGAGGTTTGGATTCCTCGGAAAACTGTAGGTCCAAGAAGTTCAGATTCCTCGGAAAATTGTAGGTCCAGAGGTTCGGATTCCTCGGAAAACAGTAGGTTCCAGCGCAGCATGACCACTGTAGACCTTGAGCCGTAAAACCAGAAACAATGACATTTTTAAGCACTTGAAATTAAACGAAACACGTTCGATGGGGTGGTAAAATGGGTGGCACAATCTGTAGATTGGTCTTTCTCCAATTTTTTAGTCTAAAGGAACAATTGAAGTAAGCTTCAGCTCTCGAGAAATTTTTAAATTTTTCAGTGAAATCCTAAAGTCATTTGAAACTCTCAGAAAACCCTAGAAAGCTTCGCAGCTCTCTAAAATCCCTTATAATAATTTTTACTTCCCAAAGAAAGTTTGAAGCAATTTTTAGCCCTTAAGAAACCATATAGATAGAGATTAAGACCAATATAGATCTTCTCTTACATTTCTATAATTTTTATACTGCTCAAGCTATGTATCACGAAATATTGTATATCGGGTTGAATAAAAATTTATTATTATTATTATTGGAATAATTATCGGCTCTCGAGGAAAATTTGAAGTAATTCTCAGAGCTAGGGGAAATTGTAAAGAAATTTGAAATTCATAGAAAATTTTTGAAGTAATTTTCAGCTCTTAGTTAATTTTTGAAGCAAGTTGCATCTCTCAGGAAAACCTTAAAATAATTGTCGATCATTTTTTTATTTTATATAAATCGAACACTACGCAGATTAAATCAAACAACAATGTCAATCAATCAACGTTTATTGGCGTAGTGATACCAACGCCGATGGTATGGCGTGATTAGATGGTGAAACGTTCGAAAGAAAATAAATATTTCTGCCTTCGGTGGGACCTGAACCCACGACCTTCCACTTGCCGGGCGGAGGCTCTACCCACTGAGCTACGAAGGACAATATATAATCTCTTTACGAACGTATATAAAGTACTGTTGCCAGTTATTTCGCAGAATGGTGTAGTACATGGACATGGTATCACTACGCCAATAAACGTTGATTTATATTGTTGTTTAATTGTCGATCCTTAAGGAAAATTTTGAAATAATTTAAAGCTTTCAGTGAACTTTTATATAATGATTTTATAGCTACAAATAAGTTATATTAGCATAATCATCATTGGCATAAATTTATCCTAGTAATCGGACAATATTTTACATAAATTGAAATGTTGCATCTATTTTAATAGTTGTATATAATAGGTGCATTCAACTCCTCACATAATAATAATTTTGGAAACTCTACATTTATGATAATCACGTTAAGCTGTAGAAAGTAACACGTAAATAATCACGTAAAGCTGAAACCTGTTAAGAAACCCTACTATAAGTCATCTGAACCTGTACCTAAATTCTAAATATGTTCTTGCTGGAAATTAACAGGCCCTTCTTGTTTAGAATTCAGTAGGGCTTTGAGTGTCTACTTAACATTGAAAAGGATTATGGGAGAATTTTTTGACCAGAAGCTGTGTAAAAATTTTAATCTGTTTATCGCTTTTTATATATAATTAATTTGGATGAGCTTTTTTGTCAGATGTACTGTTTTTCCAAAAACATTATTTTCACGGTCTTTAACTGATTTATCAATCAAATGATCCAAAATATATGATTGTACATAGTACCTTACACTAATCATTATAATGATAGAAATATTCATTTGTTTCAGGCCATATGTTACGTTCACATATCACAATTATTCATTGCATAGTTACATCTATTTAAATGTGATTAACATCATGTATATATCAGTCCAGTGTGAACATGATTAACTTTAGTTTATTTAACATTATACATAACATGCAAGTAATAATTCTATACGTTACATTTTCTGTTTAAAATTAACAGTTATATTAATTACCAATAACGTAACTTAATCTGGAGCTGAAACCGGTCCATAGTAAATACAATCAAGGTGTATAAGAAATTTCTCGACTCCAAACACACTCATCTTTAACGATTTTCCTTTATGCTAAATAATGCCCCTCCTCTGTTCTTTTCCCTTTCTTTTGTTATTCATGTTTTGTTGAATAGAACTGAAGTTAATATAAGTTTAATGGAATATAAGTACTATAATATAATATAATATAACAATAATAATATAAGTTCACAATATAAATATAATTATAAATAATAATAATAATATATAATTATATTAATATGATAATTATAATATAAATATAAATAATATTATAATATAATATAAGTATTAATAATATATATAAGTATTAATAATATAATATAAGTATTAAAATATAATATAATATTAATAATATAATATAAGTATTTAATAAATAATATTAAGTATTAATAATTATATATAAGTATTAATAATATAAATATATTAATTAAATATTAATAATAATATGAAGTTGAATAAAAATTAAGTTAGCTGGATTATAAAGGAACAGCTACTTTTTATTATTACATGGATTATCATATAAAAAATACTCGAACCTTCAGACAAATTCGGTAAACTTAACCTGAAAATCTCTAACCGTAATATTGTTATTGCCTGTGACCTTCAATGACTTCTTCTATAGAATAGAAAAAATTTAGAGAAAGATTCTCTCATAAAACACTGTTTACCATGATTTTTCATCCCTGCCGTGCACGGAGATGCAAGCAGTTTTCGAAATTTTCCTACGACTTCCTTCAACAAGCCACAACAGTTATTTTCAAGGCATTCAAGTCCGGTTTTTTTTCAGATTTTTTAAAGGCTTTGCAGTTTCTGTGTAAGATAACTTTTACCTTCTAAACTCTTCTGCTCGCGTCAAAGACACTTGTAATTCGGGACCCTTTTACACAACTCGTTCGTTATCAAGGTTTAAAGACATCGTTGTCCTTTCCATTCTCATCAAACTTACTACACGGCGACCTCTCTTACCCCATTTGTACTCTTTCGTTTCAACGTTATTTCGGAATGGTTCCCATTAGCAGGATGGCTTCCATTTCTTTGCCTTATTTCATATTGTTGTCGTTGTTGTTGGTACTTGTATATTGGACACCAAGTTCGAGCTCAGCCCCTGCTAGGATGGATTTCCTGGCGGACTTTTCCCTACCAGCAAACCCTTTCGAAACGGTTCCTGAAATGGAAAAAAGGGTCAAAAAACTCGTAAATAAAGGGTTGAAGTTAGCTTTACCCTACATGATGAGAGCAGTTACGGAAATTCGACTCAACTCGAAATGTACCCATGGATTTGTGAAACTCATGAGAGGAGTGATGGATATAAGAGACTGGGCATTTAAAAGTAAGTTCCAATCTCTTAGGTTCTTTGATAAAAATTTTTGCTTTAGAACAACTTATACAATTTTCTTCCATTCTTTCACGCTCTTATTTATCTTTTTGTCTCACCTATTTCCTCATATTTTACGTAACATTTTTTTCTATCCGTATACCATTCCTTCTTAATTTGTCCATGAAAAATGTCTGAGTTCTCACTCGCACTAATTATTTATCTTCTATATTCTTGATCTTTAAGTTAATGTCGGACCTTTAAATATAATATATAAGTTAAATATAATGTATATATAATAATGCCATAATTAGTTATTAAGTATATATAAGAAGTTGAATATAATATATATAATGTATGATCTTTAAGTTAATATCTATGTCCAAAATAACTTTTCTCTTGTAATTAATTCCCTTTTTTTTCCTCTGCGCTGATGTCTTCATAATCTCCTATCTATTAACAACTTACATATTTTTCTATAATTCCACACATCCTGTTTAATTTATATTTTTTTCTTTTCATGTAATCCGTAGGATTCGTTTACTTGCACTCTTTCATAACCTCATGTTGTTGCTATTTCGTTTCTTTCAGCTTGCACTTTCATTAATACTTTATTTTTGCATAGATTTTTACTCTGACTAATATCTCCTCTCTATCCTCTTTAATTTTTACGGTGTATAATTTTGTTTTATTCATTCTCTGATATATATATATATATATATATATATACAGTAAAATCTACCTAAAGTGGCCACTTTTGCGACTGGACTGCAGTGGTCGCTATAAACATGTGGTCACTATATATGACAGACTTTGTTATGGGCAAGTCTAAATTCCTACAAGCTCGCTCTTAAAAAATGGTCACTTTATTCCCGTGATCAATTTACCAAGGTAGTCAATTTACCAAGGTAGTCAATTTATCAAGGTAGTCAATTTACCAGGTTCTACTGCATGTGTGTTTGTGTTTACATTATTTGTAATTATTAATATTCGTAGAATTTTGCAAAAATAGTTGAAATATATATATAGAAAAATTGATCGATTTTATGTAAGATATTTAAAATGCATAAAAAATTTAATCGATTTTGTGCAAAGTATATAAGAAGTTAAACAAAAGAATTTGTATGTTAAAAAGATACGCAAATTATATACCAAAGGAACAAGAAATCGATTATTTTGCTTGCTAATCTGTAATCATTTAGTCTACTGCCAATGTTTGTATGGAAACATGGAAAAACTAAACCTGAATATAATGGAAATATTCGAAAAGGAAATTTTAGGGTGGTTGAATAGAATAGACAAAGGCATTATAAATCTTTAGCAAAGAAATATAACTTCTTATCCGTAAGTATTGTATGCTGGTTTTAATATATGAAAGAATAAAAGAAAAAAAAAACCGTTGAAATAATTGAATTTCATAGAAGGCACGGAAAAAAATAAGCGCAGCAAAAATGCTAAACTGTACTTACCTAAAATAAGAACAGTGGACATAGGCAATAGCACAAATTACAAGAGACCAGATATGAGGAAAATCCTACCCTACGAAATCGAAACCCTTAACGAAATTAAACCATTCAAACATATTTGTAAGAAGGCTTGGGGGATTGTAATTATGAAAAACATGAGAGAAGGGTAATCTATAATATGTAATTAAAAATTAATGTAAAATTAATGTAAAAAAAAATAAAATTAATGTAATTAAAAATATGAGTATAAGTTATGAGGTCTGGAGCTTGTCGTACAACTAGACAGTATTTTCGTTAGATCCGTTCCTCTCCAAAATTATGTATGCTAATTATGTTGATTAAGCTGAACGATACTTATAGTCGAATCAAAGTCAATATAAAAAATATTTAACACTTTTTATAGAATATGTGATATTTAAATCTAATATGATGTAAATAAATGTAACGTAGTTATATGTATGTGCATTGGGAAATGAAATAAATAAAAGGATATATTATATTATATAAAATATGTAGAAAAATTGATCAATTTTATACAAAATGCTGAAAATATAATCAAACCCGCGTAAGAGCATAAAATTTTCAGCCCCAGAAAATTTCCTGTCTTTTTAACGTTATCTAAACCAGCTTAACTTCATATCTATAACTACACAAACCGCATAAATGCATATATATTTTAATCAAACACTTTTTTTTGTGGAATTTAAACCTCATAAATGCACAAAGAAATACCCAACATATATAGCTTGTGTTTCTGGAAGAATTTCGGGTATTGTATAGGAGGTTAATCCAGTGCCTCATTTGTGTGACATGCTTTTCCACAATTTCATGCAGTTGCAAAAAGTTGTTGGTAAAATAACATCCTTGCTTTTAAAGCATTTTTATATTGATGCCCATAGCGGTTTTACTTTAGTTATGGCAGATAGAAAAAACTTACCTCTTTAAAGAGTCAGATCAAGAGTTAGAGATATTAAATCTTTTAAAATCCAACTTAAGTACAAGTGTTCTTCTTGCTTTGTTGAACGAATTAATAATACGGTATACTTATTAAAATGAATACCGAGCATAATTTATAAGCTTATAACCAAGAAGTAATTCAATCACTTAAATATATAAATTATTATAAAAAAATTAACCAAAAAATGCTTAACACGTAGTATTTTGAAGAAATCCACACGAGCCGCTTAATTGCATGGAATTCCTTTGCCTCGTCTGTGTGCACTTACACGGTTTTGATTGCCTGCAGGACAGCTGATCCGTTCATAAGTAGAGCCAACTTTCAACGAAATTGATTAAATGTCTATTACTACAGTTCAGAAGTACGAGCTGTAAAGGGTCCAAGCCCTTTTGGTCTGTAAAGAAATATTTGAAACCAGGCCCTCCCAAAATTAATGGACAATAAAGAAATATATATATAAGGGTATAAAAAAAACACTTTTGTTTTTATTTTCCTTGTTCTTCTTGACTCGTTTTATTGTGCTTTCTTCCATTCAACCCCCCCACACACACACACACATATTTTGTCCAAGTTGGCCCTCATAATCGCCCTTACGCGATATTGCCAAGAAATAGACTTCTGAAAAGGTTTTTAGAGATTTGTTAGAGAAAAAGATGAATAGAGATTAAAAGATTCCTCAAAAGGTGATTGCAGTGTGCCATAATCATTATTTAGTCAAAGTATTTATCGAAGTTTTCTAACTTCCAATTTCTCCTTCATGGTGTACGTTTATTTCTCAGCTTAAATTTTTCGAAAGTCAGATGCAACATACGTAGTATTTAACATGAAATTGACTCTAAATGAATCTTCATTAGCAAAGCTATTTCATTCAGAAAGTATAAATTAATCGAGACAGAAAATGGTAAGTGGAAATTACTATCGTATGCAGAAAGTTCATAAAGGGGGAAGTTATATAGATTTACATATGCATATATTCCTTTCATATGCATACAAGAACTTCTATATGCATACAAGTACCTGAATATGCAAAATTTTATCGTAATGGGGGTTATAACCCCATCAATACCCTCCCTGCGCATGAAAGTGATAAAAATTCTAATAGTGGCTTGTAATAATGACACAAGAGGTCACTGGTGTACGCAGAAATTTCGTAAGGGGCAGGCTTGTAGCCAATTCCCGGCCAACAGGGGCGGGTCCCCAGTTGCCCCATGTTTATGCCCCAATTGCCCCATAGAGCTATTTATATATACAGAACAATCCCAGGATGCCTTGTGCCCCATATTGCCTTGCGCCAGTTGCCCCTTCGTCCTGGTTACAGACCTGTAAAGGGGTTACAAGTTTAGAAGGGGGAGTTACAGAGATACGGTTCCATAAAATCATATGTATACATACAAACGTTCATCACAATAAGAGTTACAACCCCCATCAACACCCCCTGCGTACGCCAGTGCAAAGAGTGAGTTGGGGTTATTACCACAATGTACAGGTATTACATTAAATGAACGATGGATATCATCGGATAATCGGAGATCAAATAAATATAATTCTGTTGTACATAAATTAAAGGAACAGCTGATAAGTCTTCCGGATAATGATCAGTGGATAATAATTATGGGGATAATGATCGGTAGATGATAATTAATAAATTAAAACTTAGCATTGGATTCAGTGTGAAGTATTCAACATTGTGATTAACAACGTTCTAATTTAGGACGACGGTGGTTTATTATGTACTGATATAAAATTACAAAGCTCATGAAGTTGGCTTTCATTTATAAATTTAATCTGCATGGTGCTAAATTTAATTAATTTAATAATAATTATTAATAATTTGATTATCCATCATCTCAAAATTATATGTACATATCTTCAAAGAATCAGATGCTAAAATATCTCGACACACTTTTTTCTTTTGCGAATAGTGATATCAAAAGACCTCATCACCTTCATTCTCCTCATGAAAATTACAGAAACACTGTCATTGTGACTTTGCCTATCATCCGTTCCCCCATGGTAATTTTGTAATCCCTGTGAAAGGTAATAATGTCTATAATTACAAAAATAAAATCAAAACAAATACGCAATGATTAAACAAGAAAACATTTCTTTTATAGATGCATCTAAAAGAAAAATTCTTCCTGTTTAGTAATTGTATTTTGATTACTAATTAAGAATTATTAATGCAATACGAGGAAATTCCTTCAAATAATGGATAAGAAAATGTCTATTACATCTGCTTGTCCTTTGTTTTTCTTATCCACGTTTTTCCCCTTCACTTAATAACATTTTCTTTGCAATCTTAGTAGCGGTTTTATCCTGTAGCTAGTAGTTTCAGCGTCATTTTCAGTTCCACTGCAATAACTATATTATGCACATATTTCAACTTGAAGAAAATATTGAAGGGCTCCCGAGTTTTAAAGAACCTGCATGTGTAAGGCAGGTCAGACATATATGTACCAAGTAGGTCAACCGCAGAAAGGCATAAACAATAACAATAAATATAATTTATATATTTTGTCTTTCTACCTCAGCTATATTTTACACGTCTTTTTTTTATTGCTTATTGAGATTTATTTTGAGATTTAATTATTTTGAGAATACCCGATTCCAAATATTTTTCGAGAGCCAAAGGTTCACGGGTCCTTTAGATTTGAAATTCGTCTTGTTCGGATCGCATGTGAGCAGATAGTTTTATACATTTTATATTGCCAGTAACTTACTATGATTGGACAGAAAGTAGCTGCTATCAAACATAAATATGTCAGTGAAAAATCAATATAATCTGAATCTTATAAAAATATATAATACCATCTTTCTTTCTTAATGATACTGCTTTGATTAAACTTCGACGTTTTCTGCTTACTAGTTTGTTTATACATTGTCTGTCGCAAATGGTATAGCAAAGATTTTGTTGCATTCGAATTTTATTTTTAAAGCTATAATATGCTGCATATTAAATATTGGTTACAACAAAACTTAAGCCGTAACTCATCCTCAAACAGAAACCCTTAAAGATAAAAACAGGGCCTTGAAACGACATCTTAGATTGTTTGTTTGGCTTTTTTATGGCGCAAGAGCATCTGGGCTATACTGCGCCACGACATCTTAGAACAGGGCTTCTTAAAATGTGCTCAGCGAAACACTGGGATTGCCCAATGGCCGCTAGGGGTGGGCACGGGAGCGGTCACCCCGGGCGCCACAATTCGGGGGGGGGGCGGCGATTTGCCTTTAAAAAACAAAATTTATCGTTTTGTTACCACATTGTGGAGCTTCATTTATCCACAATGAGAGTCGCTCGCCCAGGGCGGCAAAATATCTAGCTACGCCACTGTCAATGTCCACCCAAAATTCCCACAAACAATTTGATAAACATCACCGAAAATTTCAAAAACATCTCTGAAATCTAATTTTTACCATGATGAACTCTTCGAGTAAACTATCTGTGCTATCTGTGTAGCTATCTGTAGAAAACCATTGCCTATGTTTCCAGATTGATTTATTGCTTGCCTTTATGTTTATGTCCAAGCAATGATAATTAATAGCAACCCTTTAGATTTTCCTTTAAAGTAATATTTGTAGAAGGACGTTCCGTAGCTATGCGTGTGGTCAGAGCCAGGTTTATGTATAGGTCAAGCAGGCCCGGACCTAGGGCACCACGATTTTGGGGTCCCTGCAGAGGCCTGCTATTTAAGATTTTTATTATAACCCTGTTTGTTTATAATTGTCCCATAAATTTTCATTACTGGTAAACCAAAATATTAAAATATTGGACTTCAGATTAAAACTTATGATTTATTGACGGAATATTTCAAGTGACTCGTTTTTTGGGGCCCATTCTGTCCTTCAGGCCAAACGCCCATAAAAGCCTTAATCCGCACTGCGTATGATAAGAAGAGGATTTCGTAGAAAAAAAAAGTTTGAGAGCTCCTACCTTAAAATATCCAGGAATTTTTTTTATATTCAACTGAATCAACTAACGCGTTTCAAGTCGCACAGCTAAATTTACATTCATCGTTCGTATTCTAAGCATAGCTAAGTAAGCTTTTAAGTTCCTTTAGGGCTAATTTATGGAAGTAGAAATCATTTATTAACGGGTTTCAATAGATATTGAACCCGCTATTGCTTTCGGTTAGTTTGTCTGCCTGCCTGTGTGCCTGCCTGCCTGTCTGTCTGTCTGTGCGCAATAAAAGAGTAAGGTAAAGGTCTTCCGTAAATGCAATAATGATGGCTATTGTTAACGTTGAAAACCTACCGAGTTATTTGAGAATTAGAGGGTCGCGAATTAGAGAGTTGCGAATTAATGTTAATTGAAACCCGCTAAATTTAAATATCGACCTTAGGCAATTTTCTTTCACTTGCTTGTTTCATTGTTAATTTGTCTTTTTACTTTCGATGCTTTGGACTCGGTTGCAATTTCGGAAGGCGTTTCTCAGATTAGATTTCTTTTTTGTATTTAATGAAGGCATATTCCGTTTAAAAAGAAAATTTTGATGAGGAATAGGTTTGATAAAATAACTTATAAGCATCTTGGCATGCTGACGAGCTATATCTTGAAGAAAATTTTGGTATTACACTAAGAAATTGATCTATAAAATGGTGAACGTAATAAAGATTAATCGTTGAAATATAAACTAGTCAACAAAATGTTATATGGTCAATGAAATGTATAGAATGGTAAATAAAATAACCAATAGAAACAGGATCAGTAAATTAAGTATGGAATATCAACAGAATAACAAATATTCATGAATATATTTAATCACTACAGAAATGCGGTATATCAACTTAAGAACTAACAATTGACCATAAAATACTCAATTAACTAATTAAGTTAATTAATTAACTCAATAACTCAACTTAATTAACTCAATTAAGCAGTCACTTAATTATAGAATAGTGTATAGATATAGTTAATGCAAACGTTTACCCAATCCTCTGACAACCAGCTTTCGAAATACATCGTATGAAACATTAAAAAATTGAAATTCTGCATTAATAAAAACTAATCAAATAATCAAACTTAAAATTTCTTTAATATATCAATTAAATTTCAAAATTATTTATCGATTAGTATTCAAAATTATTTATCAATTAATATTCAAAATTATTTATCAATTAATATTCAAAATTATTTATCAATTAATATTCAAAATTATTCATCAATTAATATAAAAAATTATTTATAAAACCAACTAATATTTAAAATTATTCATCAATTAATATTCAAAATTTGTTAGAACTATTTTTGAATAAAATTTAATTTAATTTAAAAATTAGTCTATAGCCCATTGATCTGATAGGAGGAAAAAATTATCAATATATATGAGTTGTTGAGCTGGAATTGCAAGGTCCCCCTCAAATGCCCCTCTGGATCCGACACTGCCTACAGCATATAGCTTCGGGGCATATAAGCATAAAATAATAATGTGAAATAAGCACAAACACCCAAGCTGAATTAAACCTGGACTACACCTCTGAAGTGAACTAATAAAAAAAAAAAAAACTATTGAAAAAGATATAAAAAAAACCCAGTGGGTATCGTACTATAATAAAATAAAAAAAATTTCAAATCCGCCGTGTGGCTATTCTGCTCGCGGACAGTAGTTTCCAGACCACTAATTTAATTTATTTATTATTTATTTACTTATTTATTTATTTATAGGCACCGTAACAATGGTTCCATTCCTGTATCCAGAGGGGTGACCTTAAGTATCGCCTCCCCTCCCCGAAACTAAATTTGTGATAAGCCTTCAAATATACTTAAATGTACTTACTTGCCAAACTTGTAAAGAGGGGGGGAGGAGAAAGAAAAAAAAAGACTCAACCCTTGCCTAATTATGAAAATTATGACCTCAAGATGTCGTTTTGCAGACCACTAATTTGAAAATCTTTTAAGGAAAAAAAACCATGGAACCATTTTCTTTAAAGGGGAGGACATTACAAAAAATTAAATTTTGATGGTAAAATTACAAGATGATGCCTGAAGGCAAAATGGATATTTTCTCATTTATTTCTTGTATTATGTATTTATATTTCCTCATTTCAATAAAGGTGATACATCTTTATTCATCGTTATTTTTGTATTTTAATTTTATTTTATAATTTATTGCAATTTATACAGCTATTGCAAAAACATAAAAACCTGTTAGTGAATATAAAACGTGTTTTTTCTAATTAATAACTGCCAAATATAACCTTAAAATGAATATTAATGCTGAAGAAAAACAAGAATTACACATTTTCCATCCGTAATATAATGGAACCCGAAAATATAATAGAACTCAACAAAAAAATTAACTATAGTTATCGAAATATCAATAAATACATACCAAAAAGAAGTAAAACTAACAAAAGTCAGGAGAATATTAACTACATAGGAATAAAAAAAGTGGAATGAAATTCCAGAAGATATAAAAAACAGCAAAACGATGCATAAATTTACTAAGAAATTAAAAGAATACTATTTACTACAAAATCAATAGCGGTAGGGATTCATATGGAGAAATCTAAATAAAATTCGTGCATAATTGTTCTTATGCAAAAAAAAATATCAATTTATAAAATGATAAATGCGAATAAAATCTATTGTCTATTATAACAATGAATTTCAAATTTCCCTGACTTTGGCCTTTGTATTTCAAATTTCCCTGACTTTTCCAGGTTTTCCAGATGAGCAGACACGTGTAATAAATGATGGAGTTGATCATTTAGCTATTTTTCGAGAACTTTGATTTACTTTCATAACAGCTGAATATTCTGTTTGGAGAGTAAGCATATGCAGAAAGTTCTTAAAGCAGGTTACAGGCTCAATGGGAGTTACAGAGCTACAACTCACATATTCCTATGTTAAATATACAAAATTTCATTCCAGTGGGTGTTACAACCCCCTATCAACGACCCCCTCCGTAAGCCAATGGTTTGGAGGAAAAATTGGATCAAAACAGATGTTACTTCCAGACCTGCTAACGCAATGGAAGCACTTATAAGTACAATGTGACTAATCTTTTTCCAAAAGCATACATGTTATTAAAGGTTATTGCCACAATTCCGATTTCTACTGCAACGGTAGAAATAACATTTTCATCATTTAAAAAATCGAAAACATATTTAAGAAACTTAGTAGGAGAAAATAAGCTAAATGGAGTTTGCACATTTAGCTACTAATCCCAATACTGATGGGAGAAATTTTAAATCAGTTTATTAAATCTTCAAGGCGGTCTAATTTCCGATAAGGTGCGTGTAAATCTGAATTGCACTTTTTCTGTATAAGAGGGGAGAGATTTTGTTCTACGCTTTTTTTTCACTTTGAGCTTCCACTGCTTTACAAATGCCATGTCATCTACTGAAGAATTTCTTGGATTTGCTTATTTTTATAAATATGTCTAATGTTTGCGTTGAAATCAAAAAAATTATACCGATATACGTTGCAATTATACTGATACATGTTACATCCATATATTCTTTGACTCGAACGGTAGGTACATGCTATGTTTTACC
>QLNU02013614.1:14206328-14272322 GCA_006491805.2 Dysdera silvatica
TTCGTACACCATGTCTAGTCACATGATCCCTCTGTAAATAGTCAAGGAAAATCTAGAGGACTATTATTTATCATTGATTGGACGTAAATATAAAAACAAGCAACAAGCAGTATAGAGAGATAGGTAGTACTTTACTATTGTTGACAGATAATGATTACGGTTAGCTAACTCCATCCAAGTGGTTATTATGGAGGAAAATTATAAAATTTACAGATTTTCTTGGAATTTTAGGCCATATTCTACAAATTGTTTGAGGAATCACGGATGGGTCGTCAAGAAACCTCTCTTAATAGCCACCTCTATTCAGAGACTACCTCCTTTAACGGCCACTTTTCTGGAAACTGATTTCCACTCTCTCCTAGACCCATTGTTAAATGCACCGCCATTCAGAAACCACCGATATGAGCGACAGCTTTCTTACCAAACCGACGATGTTCGCATTAGGGTTGTCTTACTATATCTATATGTATATATATATTCACGATAAAATTAAATTCATTTTATTTAAAATATATAGAAAGACACGACATATAGTTTACATGAAAAAACTTACCTTTATTTTCGTCCTACTTTGTTTCTTCCTTTACTAATCCTTACTTTTTATTTCAATACTATTTTCTGTTTCTGCTCTTTTTGCTTCAGTAATCTTTCCTTTCTGATCTTTTTACTTCAATGCTCTTTACTCTTTCTGTTCGTCCTACTTCAGTAATCTTTCCTTTCTGATCTTTCTACTTCAATGCTCTTTACTTTTTCTGTTCGTTCTACTTCAGTAAGCTTTCCTTTCTACGACTTTTACTACTTTTCCAAAACACACTAAACTTCAAAATCTACTCGTGATTATCCGCAAATTAAACGATCAGTAATAATTCATTCGCACTCAATAAAATATGTCTAGTCTCTATAAATTTTCATAAACATATGAGGTTTTATTTTTTAAAAACGATATTTCAATAATTGTATATATTTTCCATTGTTTAAAAGTGGTCAACGAAATTGTTAAATTTATATATTTCTTAACAATGTCGTCATCATTGTGTTGAATAATTTAAAAAGTGAGTTGTTGTAAAAAAAATTGTTCAAGCAAATCAGTTAAAATGAAATGCATTTTTGGAGAGCCCCTTTCGGTTCCATTTCTCTTCTGGTAATTTCTTCCCTCCATTTACCCAGTCGACTTACTCTCATAGAATCCTGAAGGGCTTTAGTACTTGACATAAAACTCCTTCTAGACTTGAGCAGAAGAGTCTGGGGCATGTATCCACTTAATGGGTGTCAAGTGCCATGTTTTTGTTTTGGAATCTCTCAGTATCCATCGCCACCTCCCTTCTAATATTTGGTGGGGCGATGCTATATAGTCTATCTGCTATCTGACATGCATAGATGCACTCCAATCCGGAGCCGCATATTCAGTTGCAGACAAACTCAGTGCCAGGCTCCATGTTCTCAAAATGGAAGACTGAGCTTCCAAGTGCAACTTGTTAATTTGCGTATGATGTTATTTCTAGCACTAATTTTGGCCTTCGCGTTGAAGCAATGTTGTTTAAAAGAAAGTGTTCTGTCCAGAGTGATAAGGAGATATTTGGGTATTGAAGAGTGTTGCAATCTATTTCCTCGGCACGTGACGTCCAATTCCACGTGCGCATCCTGGTTACGAAGGTGGAATGCACAGACTTGAGTTTTGCTTGGGCTTGGCTTTAACCCTCCATACAACAGAATTAGAGATCACTAGCAGATAAATTTTTTATTGGTCTAGGAGCAAATGGCGCTACAAATAAAAGTCCAGCATGTAATGTCTATTGCTGAAATTATGAAACTTAAATGCGTACTGAAGCACACAACGCTCGAAAATGGAGTGACATTTGTCAGTGATGTGGATAAAATTTTATTTAAATTATGTATGCTGAAACACGCAGGCTTGGTGCTATAGAGGGTTAAATGATTGGCATCATAACCAGTGCCGTATTTTTCAATATGTTATAATGGGCCATAGATCAGGGTGGCAAAATTTTATGTATTGAGTCTGATATAACAAAATCAATACCATATCTGATGGTATCTGATGATATAATCAGATGTTTTGCCGAGAAGAAAGCTAGACGTCATGCTTTCCATTTAAATACCAGTGTTCGATAGGCTTTTATTTTTTGCTAAAATTAAAATTTATTTCAATAAAATTGAATTTGATTTATTATATACCAAGAAGAGATAATACTTCAATATAAGTTAATATTGTTTAATGTTTATGTTTCAATTTATGAGTTTGTTTTTCAACATATTTACTGTTAATATAAACTTTTGTAGCGTATATTGAATGTAACAATTTTTATGTTCCTACCACAGATTGGGGTGGGTGAACGGTTAGAAAAGGGCGGCAAAAAAGTAAGCCTGGGGCGACAAAATGATAAATACGAGGAGGGTTATACGCTTATAAATGGGGGGTGATTACAGAGCTACAACTCCATATCTTCATACGTATATATACAAAATTGCATTGCAATTGGCGTTATGGCTTCCCATCAACCCCCATGTATACGGCAGTGGCTTAGACATTCATATGTCACTACTTGGTCGTAGTAGAGTGGGCAAGGGGGAGGGGATTGGGAAAGGTGGCCGCCGAATGCGGCACTGTAATTCCAGACCACTACTTGGTCGACTGATTGAAGTTGGATTACATTGGCCATTTAAAAATGGTATACGATTCTTCACTCAAACACAATGCTGTGTGATGTCTCAATTCGTGGTTGCTTTTGGTTCGATTGCTACTTTTCTGCATAGACAGGCAATCTTTTTCTCCAAGGTGATTAGGAACTCTGTTGTTACCTAGACTTATTCCAGTACCAAGCATCCGTGCATGGTGGGGTTTCGGGTGAAAGCTGGAAAAACACTCTGGGCAAACGGAGTGTAGATCCGTAAACAAGCTGGGCAACCAGTGTTTGAAGGTCTATTTAAAAAAAAAACAAAAAAACACTACCAAGCATTGGTTGCCGAACTTGAAGATCTTTCCCCTTCTGGAAAAAACTGCTGTGCTTTTCTATGTGTGTGTGTCGCTTTATTTCACAAAAACAGTCTGCATTTTTCGTTGGAAAATTAAAAAAGTAGTGTTCCTATTTTGGGAGTCATACTTGCTACCTGGCCTGCAAAAGGGTTGCTGGTATCTAACTGGAAGGAGACCCACACGCTGAACGTATGTGACGATGTGTGGAACCGGCCAGGCCAGTAACCTAGTGTCCTACCCCGCCTTCAAGTGGTGCAGGCTGAGCTTTCTATTTATGTGGCAAATTAATATTTGCTACACGGATAGAAAGGCGGAAGGGGAGGGCTAATTCACCAACCCGTCTAGCCAGCGTGGTGAAATTATGGCTAATTCCTCCATTATGTTGACACACCAGAAACCATGGCCCCTAGTCTCCAGGTGCTGGAGTGCTCCTGATCAAGGCAGCGGTCAGTGTGGCATGAAAGCAGGGGGTGCTAAGAATCACTGGAATGGCCCAGGCTGCCGTTTGTTATTGACCTTGGCTACGTTTAATGGACGATCCCTTGCTTCTGAAGCAAAACTTCAGGAATTGGAAGAAGAACTTGACAAGATCAAATGGGACATTGTAGGACTCAGTGAAGTTAGAAGAAAAGGTGAAGAGTTGGTGGAACTTAAAAGTGGACATTTGTTTTATTATAGAGGAACGGAAACTGGAAGAACAAGTGGTGTTGGCTTCTTAATCAACAAAAGAATTAAAGACTACCTTCTTGAAGTCGAAAGCACGTCAGATCGAGCAGCGAGGCTCGTTGTTCAACTAACCCAGCGATACCAACTTCAGATAGTACAGGTATATGCACCAACATCAAGCCATACCGACGAAGAGGTTGAAGAATTTTATGAAGAAATCAAAGAGTTACACACCAAAGGGAAACAACATATCAAGCTCATCATGGGGGATTTCAATGCAAGAATTGGACAACAGGAACAAGGAGAGACATCGGTTGGTAAATACGGATATGGGGAAAGGAATGAACGTGGCGATCAACTCATCGAATTTGCAGAAGCTGAAAATCTTAGCATCATGAATTCATTTTTTAAGAAGAAACCGCAAAGAAAATGGACATGGAAACACCCAAATGGGGGAACTAGTGAAATTGACTATATCCTGGCAAACAAGAAATCAATTATTGAAGATTGCAGTGTACTGAACAGATTTAATACTGGAAGTGATCATCGAATGGTGAGATGTAAAGTGCACTTAAATACTAAATTAGAAAGTGTAGTTTAAAAAATTACCGACCAATTAGCTTGTTACCTGCTATTTATAAAATCTTCACAAAAGTGCTAACACATCGCCTGCAGAAAAAATTAGATGCAGCTCAACCAAGAGAACAAGCTGGATTTCGAAGTGGATTCAGTACAGTGGACCATATTCAAGTATTAAGAGAATTAATTGAAAGAACACATGAATATGAACTTCCATTGTGTGTTGCATTTATTGACTATGAGAAGGCCTTTGACTCTATTAAAACATCAGCAGTCATCAACTCTTTAAGATCAACAGACATTGAGGATGTGTACATTGACATGGTGAAACGTGTGTATAAAAATGCAAGTGCAAAATTTCGGTTACATAAAGATACCAAAACTATCAAACTTGGCAAAGGTGTGAGGCAGGGAGATACCATTTCTCCAAAACTTTTTACTTCAGCTTTACAGATGATTTTTCAGCAGATAAATTGGAATAACAAGGGAATAAAAATAAATGGTGAATATTTAAATCATTTGCGGTTTGCTGATGACATTGTTATTTTTTCAACGAACCCATCAGAACTCCAAGACATGGTACAGGAGCTCTCAACTAGAAGTAAAGAAGTTGGACTCAAGATGAACCTACAAAAAACTAAGATCATGTTCAATAATTTCGTAGAGGAAACAAAAATACAAGTTGACAACATTGAGCTAGAAATTGCTGATTCATATATTTACCTTGGCCAGCTGATTTCAATGGATGGCAACATTATGAAAGAACTCAACAGACGTATTAAACTTGGCTGGAGTGCATTTGGAAGAAACAGTTTTATCCTGAAGGGGAAATTGCCTTTGTGTCTAAAAAGAAAGGTCTTCAACCAGTGTGTATTGCCAGTCCTCTCTTATGGATCAGAGACATGGAGTCTAACAGTTGGAGCAATACGAAAGTTACAGACAACGCAAAGGAGCATGGAGAGGTGCATGCTTGGAATAACTAGGAGAGATCGAAAAAGAAACACTTGGGTGAGAGAGCAAACTAGAGTAGAGGACATCATTGTTAAAGTAAAAGGACTGAAATGGCGATGGGCTGGGCATATTGCAAGAAGAACTGATCAACGATGGACAACAGAAATTCTGAACTGGATTCCAAGAGACCACCGAAGACCTAGAAAACGTCCTCAAACTAGATGGGTGGATGAAATAAGAAAACAGGTTGGGGTGACGTGGAAGCGAATTGCTCAGGATAGACTTGTGTGGAAAGCATTTGGAGAGACCTTCATCCAGCAGTGGATAGATAATGGTTGAATATGATGATGATGATATATATTAATATATATTATAGATATAAAATTAACAACCATTAGTAGAATATTGCAGTTAGCCATGTTGAAATATAAAAGCGTTGGGACCATTTGGTGAGATTCGTTATAAAAACAGTTGCAGCTAAAAATAATTTCGGCGACCCTCCAGAAATTAGCTCGCGACCCCCTAGTTTGGAAACACTGCATTATAATTTATTATAACACGAATTCAGGAATTTTAACATAACCACAATAAACAAGGTTTAGGAAATTTCACAAAGCGATAGCTATAAAATATTATCATTGATATATATTCGTTTTATAGACGAAATAGCATGATAATTTAATTGACCGTGGAAAACATTTGAAAATGAAAAAAAATTAATAAATATATAAATTTTGTTGAAACAGATATAATTCCTAACGTCACAAAATATTTTATTTCCAATTTTCACGCTTAACGCTAATAGCCAGAAATCCGGCTGACCCACCCTCTCTGAATCTACCCCTAAATCGACATGTTTTATTTTAATCAGATTAAAAATTTAATTAATTGGGAGAATAGCTTTAAACTTTGAAAAGAATTAGCAATCATGAATTTTGTCATTTATCTTACCTAAAATAACGACCATAGTTCCCTTTCCCCATCTTCAGGAATCTCAGCTTTTAAGTTCACGTGACTTGATTTCGTCTCATTTGCAGAACTGTGATATCTTAACCATGTTTTAACATACGGGCGAGGATTCCAATCCTTTAGAGGTGGTCTGTTTAAGCAAATAAACATGAGTGAAAAAACGCTTGATATTACAAGTCTGTTTCTTGCTGGCTATATGATATGGTTCACGGTACTAAACGCTCTTTCACATTCTTCAGAACTGCATGGTAAAATGTTCACCGTTTTTAATAAGCATTGCAAATTTGTGGGTGCTCTTCGCCCGCCGTTGTCAATGTAGTCGCGAAATCCACTTAAAATGCCTCATTTCATCTGATAACTGAAATTTTCGGACACAGTCTTAAAATTGATTCTTGACCAAACGTAACATCAATATTTACTGGCCAATTATCTGGATTTAAAATATTAATATCATCCAGGAATTGCCCATATTGTTGTTTTTTTTCGTCGATTTCCGATTTACTAACGTGGGATGATTGAAACGTAAAACATCTCTGTTCCAAACAATTTCCTATACTTGTCAAAAACTGCGTTCTGTTAATTTCCGTCAATTTGGAATTCAAGCTAATAGAAATAGTTTTAAATTCACCACTCTCAATAGCTGACTTGACTTTTCCAGATTTTTCTCCCAACTTTTCTTTCATGGCTTTAATGATGTGAATTTTCCGTCTTATTAATTTATCAGCTCGTGATAAATTACATTCTCTCTCCTGTAATTGCTCTGATAACATAGGTAATTTCTCAAGTACATCATAGAAAAGTGCCAGTGTCTTCAAAAATTCCTCCGACTTTAATCTATTTAGCAATCCACGATATTTTGCTTTTTTTAACTGAGGTCTTTCGGGATTTAGTGGTGCATTTGAAAATGCATTGCAAGTGCAGGATAAGAACGCCAGATAGCCCTCACAATTCTGTAACTACTGGCAATCCATCTTATTTTAAACACTTGTCTAATTTTATTTAACTGAATACAGAGATCTGAGGCGATTTTTTCAAGTTCGCGACAACTTTTCAGAGATCGACTATATGGGGAATGCAGTATTTCAATAAATGCCTGAAAATGGTTAGTAGAATTTTGGTGTCTCATCGCATCGTGAACAGAGGTCGATCCAAACGATAGTTAAGACAATGCCAAACCAAAATATGCGGATACTGATTTCGAAGCAATTTTCCAACTCCCGATGTTGCTCCCAACATAACGCTCGTTCCCTCTCACGCGAAACATATCATGGTTTTTGGGGGTTTTTTTTTGCAATAATCAACAAGTCTATATGATTCTAACAAAGCAGTAATGTGTTGCAAATCGTTACTGCTTTTTGACCAAGTTCAAGGAGGTCTAAAAATATGGTTGTGTCTACAACATTCAGCGTCGTACGAATGTAAACTATCGAAACCGTACGATTACTAAGGGATGTAGACTCGTCGATAATAACGAAAATTGTTGTCTCATTTTTCTTTAACGTCTCTTCCAATTTTTTTATTTTAATACATTTACAATATGATTATGATCTCCGTTGAACTAGGTCTCAAATGCAGAGTTATGCCCAAATTTATTCCATATTTTGCTTGTAATTCAATAAAATTTGAATGATCACTATAAGGGCGATTAGATTTTGCTATATAATAAGCAGTATTAAACACTTTTACAGTAGTTTCATTTTTATCGCTATCTGCCGAACTCACTATTTTTTCGAAAACTTCTTCATTACAATATTTTAAAATTTGTTCAACTTTTTTATGCGTTTCTGAAGATCGATAGAGGGAAATTTTAGTTCATAGTAATTTCAATTGCTTGTCACGCGTGTTGCCACTGTACGATACTGTGTATGTGATGTATACATTCTATTCGGCGCTAATGTACATACCTTGCTCTGCACTTGGACCCAGACTCCTCACTTTTTCACATGATCTGCAACCAAGGAAGCCGTTTTTCGCATCCAGCCAAGGTGTCTTCTCCTGTCGTTCTTTCTACTAATCACATGACCAAATGTCATGAAAATGGCTGGTGCTTTGGGGAATTTCTTCATTGTTTTCCACTGATTTTGCGTTTAGTCCATCGACATGGAGCGATTCCGTATTCCCCATCTGGCTATCTATTCGTTCCACGTCGTGGCTTTGTTGAACTGCATCGCTGTTTTCTCATTTTGCATTTTAAATCGTTTCGAAAATACTAACTTGACGAGATAATGAAGCATTTTCCTTTTCTCGAGCACGCTTCATTTCAAAAAGTTGAAATACAAAACGGAATTAAAACAGATAACTGCGAAACTATTTTTTAGAACTCAACTTTACTTGATACGAGGACACTGTGTGAAGGAAGGCAGTTGTAAGCTTCCCAAGGAAACCTTTAACCCTCTGTTTCTGAAACGCCCGGGCTAATTACTTCCTAAAACGGCCATAAGACCGGGGGGGTGAGGCATGTGAAGGAGCTTAACCCTCATCTTCAACTCCCCCACTTCCGGTGGCGATAACTATTTGAGATTGATTTTTATGGGTGTGCGCTTCGATGATCTGAGATGAGAAATGATTGCAATTGAAATCTAGCTAGCCTTACTCTACTACGATCTCGCTAAACTTTTTTATTTTGGGAATTCGTTCTGCATTTTTTGAGTCTTATTTTCTTTCGTTTGTAATTGTAAATTAATTTTATTATTGATTTGTGTAAGCTTAATTTGTTTTGTTTTATTTTAACAATATATTATATATGATGAGCACTTTTTGTATATATTGTTTATGATAATTTATTAAATACTTTTTGAAAGCGATGATTGAAAGTGATTTTTTCAATGATGAATTAGGAAAATGAGTGTTGAAATTATCTATGGAGTACTGATGTTAATAATAAAAAAAATCATAATATTATTATATTATTGCAATTTCTAATATATTAATATTCTAATCTATTATAATTAATAGGCTATAATAATAAAATTATATATATAGGTGAAGGCTATGTAAACTTGAAAAACTCACCAGACCGGAAAAAATTATGCAGGTTTCCGTCTTATGTAGGTTACATGCAAAACAAATACATACATAGTTAAATTCAGTGGTAAGAGATGACTGGATATGCTAATTGTTTTTATTTGTCTCATCTTGCGAACTTTATAACTAAATTTATTTCCCTCGTGATAGAAATATTTATTTTATCACTGCATTTTATATTTATTAATTTTTGCAATATTTTGTGTTAATAGTTACGATCAATACAGTACAAATCTCCATGCTAACTGTACAAAATTATTCCATACAAAAAGTATATTATGTAAGCTTAAATTGTAACGATAAAATGTATAATTGCACTCACTTCCCAATTTTCAATTTTATATCAGGATTAAAATGAGAAATGTGCTGACGTATCAAGTATTCAACCTTTAATATTCACTCACAGTATGCAATTCTTTGATACATTAACTGTATTACACAAAAAAAAATTATGTTAATTTGCTTACAATTTATTTTGTTTTACAATACACGTTTCAACTTCGCATATTGAATCATTCATCATGTTCATTATTTTTGAATTGTTTATTTGAAAACGAAGTTTTGTATGTACCGTCTATATACTATTGCGCTATGACGGATGGCTGCGTTTTCATTGACCTGTTATTATTTCAACTTTCAAGTGGAACGTTTTTAATAACGTTACAACCACAACTACATTTTCCCAATTTTAATTTCGCAAGCTCAAGGAAATTTTTGGCCCTCTACGCTCATTATCAACGACATAAATTAAATAGGCTGTCTGCATCATCACCATCAGTATAATAAATACGAAATTTAGTAAGGAGCATTGCATGTGAAAATGGAGCTAGAAATGCAACTAGAATATTAGTTCTATGGTAAAGAGAACGTCATCAAGTAGAAGCGCATTTAAAATTAAGCAATGCTTTGTTGGTGTCTGTTATCTCTGTAAAGAGTTGTTAAAAACAAGGCCTTAACCATACATTTTTTCCAGGAGGCGAAAAATTTTTACAACCTCGCCAATAAATGAGTATTTGTAGCAAAAACATTTTTGAAGTGGGGGAAGGGTCCTTTTGACCATCCGCTTGCTACGGCCCTGTTTAACAACAAGTTGTCTTCCACTAGTATACCGCCCCACCCCCCACCCCCAATATTTTTATGCCGTCGGAGCCCATGTGATGTGATATAACCTTTCCATGGTGGACAGACTGTAAACTAATACCACTTAAAAAACAATTTAATCAGAGCAAATGCATAAGCACAAAAAGTAAATAAACATATATAATCAACCAGGAACTGTTCGCGATGTACTTCCGTAAGATTTCATCACTTTTTTGACCCACCCTGGTCGCTTTCATTGACCCACACACACGCGCACACACTTGCGGATATCCGATAGAAAACTGGGGCCCCTTTTGTTATATTTGCGGGTATTTATGCCACTAATAAATTGTAAAATGAGGCAATTGCCCATGATTTGCTATCTTAAAATATGTCCCCCCCTATGCTTAAAATATACCCTAATGTACTTCTGACTAAATCAAATAGATTCCTTTGGAAAATTATCCTTTCAAAAAAGGTAACGAAACATTGCTACTTAGTGGACTCTCGGTGCACATAAAAGTTTAAAATTTGGTTTAGTTTGTTAGTTTTACGTCCCAAAGCTACACTTTGGGCTGCCTCAGATGGGACCACTAGCTTTACGTGACCTCCGAAACACAATACGTTTCCAAATAAATGGCCAGCACACGGAGATTCGAACTCCCGTCCTGTAAGTTGCCAGGCTAATACCTTAACGAACTACATCACTGGATGCCCCCAACAGATTAAAAAAAATCACCGTCTTTTTCAGTCCCCCCCCCCCTCCACAAGTTCTGGAGAGGAGAGGAGATGGAAAAACTCAGATAAGAATGGGGATAGTGGCAATAAAACTTCGGATGATTCCAGTTCAAACGTTGGCCGGTCCCGGGTGCAGGGATCATGCTTGCAAAAAGCCACCAGAAATCAGAGGGTTAAATCGCCTTTTGGAGGACGTGGGAGCTATATAATTTATACCATTATACTTTCCCATTCCTAAATGCGTCGGAGAGGATGAAGACGAATTGGGACGTGGGGAAGGGATTGGGAAGGGTTGCCGAAGGCGTCGGAGAGGAGGAGGAGGAGGATTGTGCAAGGGTTTCATTGGGAAGGGTGGCCGCTGCGTCGGAGAGGAAACATAGTGGGAGGGAAGTTTTTGACCACTCAACTCCTCCAATGTCCGCCTTTTCACCCTTGCCGCACTCGTTGTGTCAAACAAAGTATTGTGGCTTATTCTGTTTTCGGAATATAGTTTAAGACACTTGTTTCAAGCTGTAATTTCGTTTAAATACCCACGATTTATTTTATGATCATTGCTCTAAGAATTTTTTTTTCTTAACAGAATTGTAGAATTCACATATTTTTTATTTACAACTTGAACAGAATTTTGTTTGTAAAATGTATGATTTCCTAAAACTTTGTCCTGGCGTCGCTAAACTGCGCTAGGCCTCGACTACACCACTGCTATATATGTATATTAAACTTGCGAATTGCAACAGACCTTAGCTCTCATTAGAAGATGTATTTTCTATATTCGTATGTATGTATCCCTCGTTGTATGTGAGTCTATATGAGACTTAAAGATGGATAATTCGAGTGTAAACCACGGCTTAATTGGTAGACATTTGTCAGGCATCGAATGTTCCCGGATTCGGTTCCCCATTATCTATATATTTTATTTTTCTAGGAACCTCTTTAGCCGATTTTGCTACCTAAACACGGGGGGGGGGGCGATGCTTGTTTCCTACGCATTTGAGGTTCAGTTAAGGTATCTTAAATATGAAAAAAAGGCGCATCGTTCTCATGTCTCTGTGGTCTAGTCGATTAAAGGTACCCCCGTGGCATACAGAGGGTTCCCGGTTCGATTCCGGATCTATTACTAAATTTCTAGTTTCAGCTTAAATCCCGGTGTGAAAATGTGAGCAATCACCAAGTCCCTCAATGGAGGATCATGACAAAAAACTTGCTCCGGAGACTTCATCTATAAACCAATATTTGACAAATTGTGACAACCCTGCTAATAGTAATGACATCCTATGAAACGTGTCCGAATTTCATAATATTAGATGACAAATTTCTCGCAAAAGAAGGAATGATTTCCCAGTGCCTTATGGGAACCTTTGAAAAAGATATAAATTTCAAGCAACTCCTTTGTTTCAAATTATTTTAAGGAAGTTTGGTCTGTCAGCTGTCAAGGAAAAGAACGTAAAATTGTTCTTTTCTTCGCGAGCAATTTATCATCTAATATTATCACATCAACGGCCATGATGAGAAAATATTCCTCGAGTTTTAAATTCCATAATGTTATTAGGTAGTCTGGAAATGTGTTTTTTAGAATTTTGAATGCTTTATGCATGGTTTTTCTAGAAATACCAATTTCTGGAAACTCTTTAAGACTAAAAATTTCTTTTTTTTTTTTTTTTAATTTCGGATTACTATATTTCAAACTGCAAATAAATGAATATGTTCGTTTTAATTATATATAACATCTTTGTATACTTTTCCGTTTCGAACGAAGTCGTCATTTTGGAAGCAAATAGACAATACTCCAAAAGAATTCTTTACTTTTCTTTCATTTTCTCTCTTCTCTCTTTCTCTTCTCTTTGTTTCAAACTTTTTTCTCTAAAGTATGAAAGTCGTAAATTGTTTCGATTCCAAACGGTTTTAAATGAATAAAATAATTATCTGTTGACGTATCCACTAATAATCTGTACAATTCACACAATATCTGTGAATAATCTATCTATCTATCTATCTATCTATCTATCTATCTATCTATCTATCTATCTATCTATCTATCTATCTATCTATCTATCTATCTATCTATCTATCTATCTATCTATCTATCTATCTATCTATCTATCTATCTATCTATCTATCTATCTATCTAATCTATTCATTCATCTATCTATCTATCTATCTATCTATCTATCTGTCTATCTATCTATCTATCTATCTATCTAGCTATCTATCTATCTATCTATCTATCTGTCTGTCTGTCTGTCTGTCTGTCTGCCTGCCTATCTATCTAAATATCCATCCATCCATCCACCCACCCATCCATCCATATATATGTGTGTGTGTGTGTGTTTATTTATTTATTTACCATCCGTCCGTCCGTCCGTCCGCCGGCCTACCTAGCTGTCTACCTATCCACCTACCTACCTAACTACCTACCTACCTACCTGCCCACCTACCCACCCGTCTGTAAATCTATCTTTGTGTAGATAAGATATTGGGATGATTGGTCGCCAAAAGCAACCTGTATTCCCCGTGAGGGATGGACAAAAGTCCGATTTCTGAATGACCATAAGGAGCACTAAAATGAATTAATCTGTAAGTAATGCCCTTTAGTTTATTTATACTTTACAGCGCAAATGTTGTTAACATCATTTTGCGACAGGGCCCACAATTTTTCACAAAATCCAAACCTTTGTTTCTTAGGGAAATAAACCTTGGGCCACGTGTCAGCAGGAAAACCAATGCCGGATTTATGTGTGGGTCAAATAGGCCTGGGACTAGGACCCCGCGATTCTGGAGCCCCCGTAAAGGTCTTAAAGAGGCCTGTCGCTACTTAGATGTTAGCGTCATTTTGCTCTTGTTTACCAATGTCCGAATTATTGATATGTCCTGAATACTGAAGATAACAAACCTCAGAGAAAAAAACCATGATTTATTAACTAAATGTCGCAAGGAGCACATTCTTCGAGGACTCATTCTGTCCTTCTAGCCTAATGCCCACAAAAAAACTTAATGAAGCACTGAAAAAATAGCAAGTATTCATCACTATTTCATCACCATATTCATCACCATTTCATCACTATAGTCATCACTATTTCATCACTATAGTCATCACTATTTCATCACTATGTTCATCACTATTTCATCACTATAGCATGTCGCAGTATAGCCCAGATGCTCTTGCGCCATAAAAAAGCCAAACAAACAAACAAACAAACATCACTATATTTATCACTATTTCATCACTATATTCATCACCATTTATGCTCAAACCAAGCCTTTCTGCGTAATAAGTAAACTCAATACCACTACACCACCACAAGTCTAAGATAAATAAGAAGAAATATTGTGGATAACTGAGAGAGTGTGAGAGTGATCCATTATTTTATTTGATATGTATATATATACTAAGTATTAAATATATATTCAGATTTGAGTATATACGTACTGAGTATTCAATATATATATATATATTGAATTGATATATACTAAGTATTAAATATATATTCAGATTTGAGTATATACGTACTAAGTATCCAATACATACATACATATATATATATTGAGTTGATATATACTGAGCATTGAGTTGAGAGATATACTGAGTATTAAGTTAAGAGAGAAAGTGAATATTGAGTTAAGAGATATACTGAGCTATTAGATTTAATATACATTACTATCTCATCATTTTGTAATTATCTCGGATTGAAATTGATCACTTCATATGTTAACGTTTCACGTCCTTATTGTCGAACTAAATGATAATATGGACATTACTACAGCATGTTGATCACCTTATTTAGAAAGAGAACCTCGAATTAAATGAGGTAACACACTCGACTATTCTTTTTAAATATTAATGTTAATTTACTGTCGAAACGCCGTCAGCCTTGCGAGTTTGGTGCTTGCGAAAGTGATTGGATCATTATTTGCCTGTTATTAATGTTGTTCTCCGTTCTTTGCAACGAACAAACATTTGCAAAAAAATCTGTTAATTTACGAAAGAAGACCTTCATCATAGAAAGAGTTATTCACTGGCGCAGACAACACGCAAAATTTTACTGAAAATGAATACCATTTAACCTATTCAATGCATTTTCATAAAATATATGTTCCTATATATTACCGGAAGGTGTTTTAAATTCATTAAAATTTTAATAATTATACAAAATTAAAAAAATGTCTTGGACTATTTTTTAGTGATACCATTTTTAAATTTTAAGTATAACTTAATTGCTATTTTTATGCACATTTCAAAATTAGTTATGGAAATATCAAGTTTTTCCTTTAAATTAAAATATTAGTATTAACGTTTTAGCAAATTAATAATAGAATATTTGTTTTTCAGCTATTTAACTTTCCAATTTCTTCTGTACATGATGAGACTACGTTTTACTTGAATTAATACATTACAATTTATATAAGAATACGATTTGTGAAATATAATTTCCCAATATTATTTCTCTCAATAATAAAAAAAATGATATTACTAACCCGACAATTTCAATATTAAACAAAATTTTCAATTGGAAAAGGAAATTTTTTGAAAATTAGAATTCTTATTTCTTCGTCTGCCTTAAAATTTATTTTTTAGTCAATTTTTTAGTCACTTAGTTCGTTTGTTAATGTCGTTGTATATTTTTCAATATATCAAATAATGAATTTAGGATTTTATTGTGCTTCATAAGCTCAAATTTTCAAATTTCTGTCTCTCTCTCTCTCTCTCTCATTTTGCTATAGTATCATTCTTAGGCTTTGAGAATATTTTAATAATGGAGTCACTACATATTCGTTTTATTAATGGCTTCTTGGACTTTTGCCACTTGGGATACGAAGTAGGACAAACTTTATAAGTAAAATTTCTAAAATTGGCAACATTAGAAATTTTTCTCACTTATTAGACATTTTACAAATGTTGTGCATAATGTCACTTTCCATATTTGGTAATAAATATTGTATATAATTTATCTTTATATATTTGGCAACAGTATGTATTTTCATGTTCGGAATTCTTAAATAATAAGTCAATCTTTCGTTTACCATCGATGTGTTTAGACGTATCTCTCCGCCAGAACGGCATACAAGTTTCTTTAACGCTGCGATCGAATTAATTTATTTGTTGGTGTATTATTATCTTAAACTTTTAAAGCTTCAATAAAATATTCAATTCACATACGATATCAGACTTGAAAATCGACCCAACAAGTAGTGGAACTCTAATGGATTGAGTAATTGATCGAAGATTAGAAAATATTAATTGTAGAAATTACATCTTGTATTTTAGCTATCATAGACAAATGATAGTTGAGTCTTTCCAAAATTTTTCAAAATAATTCAATGTTATTGAATACATTTTCAATAACATTGAAAATTTTTTATTGATATGAATAATCGTTTTCTAACATGAATTCCATTAAATTTAAATTAAACAGCCAAATTACTGATGTCGACTTAGCATCGTTCCTCAAATTTAAAACGACTAATTACAAACCGGTAATGAAGAGACTTTCTAAGAAAATGCGCTCTTATTACTCACACCGATTAAAACTAATGGGAGGAATTTTTTTGTGTGTTATTTCCTCATTTAATGAAGTTATAATTAACATTATAACTTTCTGTAATGTTATAAAGTTTTCCTTATTTGTTAAAACATATTTATGGCTTTCGACCAAGTTCTGAATCGTTGTAGGAGACCGATTTAGTTTGACGCGGTCGGAGATGATTAGCATATTTACGAAGGAACTGGTAACGAATAGACAACGCACTGCATCAGAGAACAAGCGCAAAACGGCAATGCAATAGTATGAAGCCTGTGATCGTATCTTGTGTGTGGCGCAAGAGCAAGGGCTATAGCAGCTGTGATACGCATGTTTATTATTTTATCTTAAGTTATGTTCTACGTTTAGTTTGCTTTTAAGTTTAAGTTATGTTTTGTTAATAAATAGTTAATGTTTACTTTGATGGAGTCAAATGATTGAATTGCTAACGACATCACAAAGCTTACACCAACCAGTTTCAACAAATATGTGGGGATATAATGTATTGCTACGGCTGCTATCTATCACCTACATCTTCTTCCGTCTCAAGACTTTAACCCCTAATCTTAAATTGTATTCTTATTCTTCAATTTATTTTTGTTTCCTAATTTGTCTGTATAAATTATTTCAAGTCCAATTTCTGCACTTTATTACAATTCCTTTTCCAGTTTTTGAATTCTTTCATTATTTCAGTTTTCTAATTCTTTCTTCTCTAGTTTTATCTGCTCAATTTCATTTTCTTGTTTCTTTTTCTAAACATAATTATTTTTCTTTAAAAGATGAATTATTCATTGACGAGTTAAAACGTCGTAGAAATAGATTAAATGAAAAAAAAATTAACAACGGCCTGAAAGATGAAAACTTTTTACTAAAGTATATAGCAATAAGCATTCTACAAAATAGATTGAAAAAAATAAAAACTTTTAAAAAATTGGCTGAAAAACTAAACTTTCTTAAAATAATTTGAAACAGAGGAACTTCTTAAAATTTATATTTTTTAAAAAAACGTAAGTTCTGATCACGCAATACAAAAGGGGAGAAATACCCTATTTCGAATAATCCGAAACTTCGATTTCTGTTCTAAAGATACAAAGAAACTGCAATATTTATAAAAAAAAAGTTTAATTACATAATACTAAATTTCTGCATTGACAAAAACATTAAAAAAGAAGATTTGCATGAAAATAGTCAACCGCTTTGAAAATAGTCTGGTATCTTTCTTTGAACTTATTTCCACAACGCGTGGTTTTGTACATAACGAAATTGTTGGAAAAGTTGGCCAAACTAGCGGCACTGTATTTCCAAAAAAGGTGGGTTCAAAACCAATGTGAAAAGGTAGCACATGCTCCAAATGGAGAATTGATTGTTCCAGAAATTGTTGTTAGATTTTTCCACAACGTATAAAAGGAAATAAAGACAATACCATCTGAATTGGTTTCTTTCTTAAGGCTGGAGTATATGCACCACAAAACAAATATAAGACATTGGATGAGTCTTACTAAAAATGAAAGAATAAGTACAGCTGGCCATATATTGGTTTAACCAGGTTTGGGCTAAGCGATATTTGGATAATCTTGGTTCTACTTTAATTATTTTCAAGCTTTAATTGTGATCATGGAGAATTTTGCCATGACCATGAATCCTTTGAGAAATAACTTAAAATTCCCATAATTCTATATTCATAATTCATTCCCATAATTCTATAGTCATAATTCATTCGCAGAATTGTATATCCATAATTCATTACCATAATTCTATATTCATAATTCATTCCCATAATTCTATCTTCATTTCGCGCAAAATAGTACCATTTGAAAAGTAATGTTGAATATTAATGATAAACTCTATCCCTGGCAGAACGCTAATGATAACTATTAATTGATTGTGAAATCTACTAAACGGATATCACGGTCAAAATACGGCTATTTGAAAATGACATTTGTTCTACAATTTCTTCTTTCAAACGCACTATGAGACATTGCAGCCACATGGTTCGCAAGGTCCTCTGCTTTCAGCAACAAAATGCTTTTGAAGGCCGCCACAGTAAACTTAAACCATACTACAAAGTTGCTTAAACAAGTAGTAATTTGTAACAGCAAAACAACTAGAAACAATATCACTGGTTAAAAATGTATTGCAACGAAAGGTCACAGAAGAAGTGAGGAAATCATAACTAGATCAAGAGCACATAAGCGACAAGTTCACAGAATCACGCAACCGTTTGATAGTGAGCTCACATAAGCTCATAATCACGTAAACAAAATATTAGCGAGTCTTAAACTGGATTTCATGAAAGATCAACGAGATCTGAAATGGGAAATCCCCGCAAATTGGTATTTCTATGTCGGGTCATATCGTATTCATTGGAGTGAACGATAAAAGGAGGACGCAACTTCTTTTGCCTGAATAACAACAATATATTTTAATATATCACCTAATCTTATAATCACATTAATACAATATTTTATGAATACACAATTATATAAATAAATGGCAACCATATACTAGCATTACTAAGGAATCTAGGGACGGCTTAACCGCTTCCCCTAGAAAAATTCAGTACTCCCTAGATAATCGAAAATTACAAATAGATACTATGTGCCCAGCACTGACCTGGGGGTCATGGCCCTACCTAAAACTTAGGGCTAGTTGCATCAGTGCATGTGATATACAACCATATGTGCAGGAAAATCTAAAAGAAAATAAATTTTGAGTGAACACATTAGTTACAACAGTAACGTTCGCCTTTTATTTGATGCCATTGTTTTATATGGAATTTTCATTGTTTTCCTAGAAACGGTGGTATATACATTAAATAGATAAATAATAAACAATATGAATATATAATAATTGAGCTTAGACATGGGTATCAAAAATTATAAGCCATCTCAAATCCGCACCAAAAAATTACAAAAATATGTCCAGGCTGCTTTATGTATTGATCATTTGGCATCTGTGTTAATCTTGACCAGAGTAATAGTATATTGCAGATAGAAGAAACGAGGATTAAGTGATTAAATTAATGCAAGTTCAAACATCTTCTACGGAATTAAAGATGTTCACCAAAAACTGCACTGAAGTTTATCATATTGAATAGCTGAAAAAAAATTAACATTGTAATATTCACCTTATACAATAATACAACCAGGTGTTCAATTTTGATATTTTCCCAGTCAAAAAATGTATTTAAGTGGGAATAATATTTAAGTGTAAAATAAGAAATATTCTATTATATAATGATTTATTATCATTAAAATATTTTATTAATACCATGTCGTGCATGGTCTTGTTCGTTTGGTCACATGCCAATACGAGTTCAATCTGTATAATCATTTATTTCAAAATATTATAAAATATTTTTTATTTTCAATTTATATATTTGGATAACCTTAGTTTTTGCAAATTTCTATGTAAAGATTACATTTTACACGCCACGAAAGCATCCTATTATAAAAAAATGGCGTTGACCTCAGCTTGCAAAACACGTTTCCATTATTCATAAAATGTATTAATTATGTATTAACCTTTTCCTATGCTTACTGCAGTAACGTGTGCTTCCCGATTTGCTCCATGTCATTAATAATTATGTACTGGAAATTTCTGAATAATAATTGAATCTAAATTCTTAAACGGGAGACTAATCCAACCTTTTCCTGCATATTTTATGTCACAAAATGACAGAAACTTAATGTCAAAACATAAACTGGTCTTCCTTATGCTCTCCTATTTTGACTGCCAGGTCATTGATTAAGGTCAAAAATGAAACAGCAATTACCTTCATAAATCTTTTTTCGTAAAACAGTGTAATATTTTCATTTAAGAGACAGAGTCTGAGTTCAATAAATTCGAGTGAATGGAGCATTGACTTACATTGAGATGACAAACACGCAACACTACGTACGGGACATAAGCCTAACACTTACCGAACGAAACTAGTTAGATGGTAAGTAAAACATGACAAAATATTTCTGAGGAAAAAGACACCTTTATTGTGAAAGAAAATGCTCATATAGATATACGGAATGGCTTCTCCTTTTTGGAGATCGATTTCCTTACTCTTATCATCATTCAATCATACAAAGGTTGTATGGAGTCTTGTGGTACTGCTCACCATGGTGTTCTAAACCTATTGAAATAGATTTGCTGTTGCCTATTGTGGTTGTGGCTGAACCTATCGCTGGTGTCCCATGATATCCTAGACATTTTCTTTTGGGAGTAAATCGAGGGATCTGGCAGTCTATGATGGCATGCTGATACCTCATTGATATTCCACTAAGATGTTTGACGCACATGGACAGGTATTGTATTGCTGAAATGAAATCTTGACTACAACAGGTATGATACAGAGTGCTACAGATTCCAAAGTGTCATCAGTATGTAGGCGAGCTTGTAAAGGCCCTGAAATATATACCATATTGACCCTGCTAACACAGTTGATCCATCTCCAGGATACGATGCTTTATATTCAGCGTTCAACACAGTTGGTTGAATTGTCCTGTTAGCCACGTCGCCTCTACAAGCAATTCCATCCACAGTCGGACACAAAGCAAAACGAGATTCGTTGCTAAATCGATGATACCATGTTGTATCCCAGATTATACGAGAATGACATCAATTTAAGCGCAGTCAACGACGAATTGAAGCCAGTGATAAGCATTACGATTGCCGATGTCCATGCCATCCTGCTTCAGCAAGTCGATCGTGAGTTATTTGCAGATAGGTGGTTTGACTAACGGCAGATATCACCGCTCGTCTAACGGAAGCTGAAATGCTGTAAAAGTAGCTAGGTTTCGTCAGCAAACAATACTATCATAACGCTAACTGTGTATCCTGTATGGCCTGGTCCTTATTTCACGAGTATGGATGCCATGTATATTCTCTAGACAAAATTGCGATATTTAAAGCAAGTAGCAAGCTCCCCACCCCCCCTCTATCCTCAAGTTTTTTGTTTTCTTCTTCCCTTCTCATCTGCTAATGCTAGCAGAAGATGTTGTCCGATTCCGAATAGTGAAAAATATTGGCTTGCTAACAACATGGCAAAGTTATTTCCCAGAAAAATAAATGAATTAAACGAATTAATTAACTAGAAATCTCTAGTGCACGGACTCTCTTGCGACCTTCATATCCTAATTAAATACATGACTTAACTCCATAGTTCATCTTACCAGTATCGCAGTTTCCCAAATAGAGCCATAAATCTACATAAAAAATGCGTTGTCTTTATAATCTAATGAAAATAAAATAACTTAAATTACTGTTAAACTAAAATATAAAATTACTGTCAAAAATAAAATAAAATTACACTGTTAAAATAAATAAAATTATTGTTGAAATAAGAATAACATTACTGTTGATAAAATAAAATTACTATTAAATAAGATTACACTGTTAAAATAAAATAAAATTACTATTAAATAAGATTACACTGTGCAAATAAAATAAAAATTACTATTAAATAAAGATTACTGTTAAAATAAAATAAAATTATTGTTGAAATAAAATAACGTACTTGCGAGAACAAAATAGTTTACTTTTCGAAATAAAAATAAATTACTGTTAAATAAAATAAAATTACCGTTAAATAAAATTACTGTTAAACTAAAAATAAAATTACTGTTGAAATAAAATGAAATTACTGTTAAAATTACTGTTAAAATAAAATAAAATTACTATTAAAATTACTGTTAAAATAAAATAAAATTACACTGTTAAAATAAACTAAATTACGCTGTTAAAATAAACTAAAATTACTGTTAAATAAAAATAAAAATTTATGTTAAACTAAAATAAAATTACTGTTGAAATAAAATAAAATTACTGTTAAAATTACTGTTAAAATAAAATAAAATTACACTGTTAAAATAAAATAAAATTACACTGTTAAAATAAAATAAAATTACACTGTTAAAATAAAATAAAATTACTGTTAAAATAAAATAAAATTACTGTTAAAATAAAATAAAATTACTGTTAAAATAAAATAAAATTACTCTTTTCTAAGTCACTAAATCTATGAAGTAATGCTAAGTCGTGACAGCCGAACTGGAAACTATGACCTATGAAATTTATTACCTAACTGGAAGAGAGCCTCGTGCCAGGCTATTATCTCATGATGTTAATATCCTCTTAATCATCAAAAATTATATCATAAGAATAATATCGAAACATATGTATTACCGGTAATTGTATATGGTTTATATAAATTTCTTATTCCATTCTGTTAACCATTTCTGCGCACATCATTGGACTATTGTATCATATGCCCCAAGTTAGCCGTTCAGCCTTATAACAGCTAATTGTCCTTTCCTTTTCGATGTCCGTCTTGCATTCCTTACAACCACAAACTTTATGCATTGTGGAAAACCAAATCTTTCTTCGGAAACAATTTCTTGAAAAAATGTTTTATTTCTGAAGTATAGTCTCTGATGGATTGCTACAAAACTTTAATTGCTTGAATTTGTCGCCATGATAAATGATTAGTTTTAACAAAACTGATGTCCACAGTATTAAATTATGTCGTTTATTTGAATTAAATCATGTTGAAATAAATGGAGGGCTATAGCGTGGAATTATTTCGATTCCACTTTCTTTTATCTTTGTTTACTTTTCTTTCACTATATTTTCTCTCCTGTCTTATACGCTTTTTTTCACTTTCTTATATTTTCAATTTCACACTCATTTGTTCTTTTCAAACTTGTTTATTTCCTCGTTACTTTACCTTAACTTTCTTGTTTCTTTTCCTTCCTATAGCATCCCAATCTTTGACAAAAGTGAACTAGATGTGGTATTGTATGATCAATCTTTATGTTGTTTTCTCAAGTTTTGAATTCCTTTTATAAATGTTTACTCCAGGTATTCTTATTTCTAGTGGTAGATGCTTTGGGTAAGCCGTCAGCAGGGATGCTTGAAGGGACATCCACGGCTCTAGGAGACTACGACGAGTGCCTGGACATTGTTGTACCAAAGAACGTAAAGTCCTCAGCAAGACCTCCTTACACTAAAGAGGAAGAAGCATTCAGAGGTCAATATTGCATGGTACAGATCCATTTACCAGATGCAATAATACAAGCTGCAATGGATTATCAAGCTGGCAAGAATAGATCGCATTCGGTTCTGGCTAATTCTAAAACGGTAAGCTTTGCACGGTTATACAATGTCTGTACCGGCATTTACCATAGTCCCGACAGTTATAGAATGCCCTGTATTTAATCTTGCCTATAACGGGGTCTTCTCCCATGTATATAGTTATAGACAGATCTCACTATATATACAGTAAGACCCCTATATAACGAGGAGCATGGGATCTCTTCTTCGCTAAATCCGTCGTGGGATTTGAAATTGTAAAACTTGAAAATACAGTCTATGTAGCTAACATGTGTGCATGTAATAGAATAATAGTATAATACATAATATAATACATAATATAATAATAATAGTAAAATACAATAATAGTATTTGGCTTTGAATTCGCTTAAAATTTAATGAACAACATACTATTAATAGAGGTCTCTCTCTCTCTCTCTCTCTGTGTGTGTGTGTGTGTGTGTGCATATATACGTATATACGTGTATATGTATATATATATGTGTGTGTGTGTGTGTGTGTGTGTATGTATATATATATATATATATGTGTGTGTGTGTGTGTGTGTGTGTGTATGTATATGCGTATATATATATATTCCCATCTATCCTTATAGTTCTCCAACGAAAATTGGTAAAGGACATGTTGTGTTTAGGAAAGACCAATTGTTTATCTATCGTAAAAGTTATTTTGCATATGGGGGCGACTTTTTCACTGTTCTTAATGACATAAAGGCAATTTTCATCAAATTTTTGTGCTATAAGCAGACCAATGTTTTCGTTTATACATCAAGCTAATTGAAAATAAGATTATTGACGTGCTTTGCAAAATCGAAATTACCAATAAAATTACAACGTACAGTAGAACCTCCATATAACGAAATGGATGGTTCCATAAAAAAAAAATTCTTTATATAGAAAATTCACTATGTGAAAATGATGCACCAGGGCAGTGCAATATGATACCACAATTAAAATCCCATTTTTCAGTAAACGACTGTTTCTCATAAATAACATTCAACCATTTAAAAATAGACGTTTTTAAATGTGAAATATACATGCATATAAAAAAAAAAATAGTTGAACAATTCTTACCTTAAAATGAAAACGTATTTAATGCTTCTTTCATACACATTCATGCTTTTGTGCAAAAAAATTCTAACATCCTGCTGCACAACAAATGGTGATGTTGATTCATCATACAAGTGTTAGCACCCCTGTGGGAAATTTGCAAGGTCTGGATTTCTGGTAATCAAACGAGCAAAAAAGCGCGACAAATACTACTATTCAAACAATACAGTGTATTCAAGGACAAGTGGGGCCTGTTCATAGCCTAGCAGTTTCGCACTGTATGGGGCAATCAGGTAAAGATATATGTGCTTAGGAAAACTCTCTATTAGGGAGTTTAGAGTTCCTTAGATGTGCCTCATTCTGTTCGTTTGCCAATTACCTTAAAATCATATTGTATTCCCACGGTATTAGGGAAACCCGATGTCACTGACGTGACTACTCGATTTTCTGTTTTAGTCATTAAAAATTTCGTTATATAGAAACACTTTCATATGTAATGACCATTGTGGATTCACAGAAACTTCGCTATATGGAAGGTCGTCATATGGAGGTTCTACTGTAATATATATATATATTCTTTAAAATCGCTTCTTTCTTTTTCGCATTCTAACCAAAAAACAATTTTATGTACTTTTATTTACATAAAGCAGTGTTTCTGTGTGTTTCTGTTAGTGTGTTTCAGTGTTTCTGTGTTGAGTGTTGAGTGAGTTTCTGTGTTGAGTGAGTTTCAGTGTTTCTGTGAGGATTCATGGTGTATGCAGAAGAAATACAAATAGTTATTTGCATTTTATGATACGAAAGCAGTTACGGTGTCGCTAGGCCAGGATCAATGATTTTACGCAGAATTTGAACCTTGTTTGCCTAAGGAAATAAACTCCATACTTTGAATCTGCAGAAAGAAATCCGCAATCTCTTGATATATTCTATATTAGAGAGAGAGAAAGAGATTTAGGTAAGACGGGGAGTTGGGAAGAGTGGCCGCAAAAGGCGATGCTGTAATCCCAGATAGGACGCACAGTTTTCACAATCGTCCACCATGGGCAGATAGGAAGGAGGGTGGTCGATTCAATGAAGCACCAGAGGTGCCCTCACGCCTTATCTATCATCATGCAACAAACACTGAAGCCAGCCAATGCCGGGTCATCCGCGGAGTCGACCCAGAATGTAAGGACTTGAACACACACTCCAAAACGATTGAGCCATGTACCCTACAGTCGTTGTGTTCAAGAACCCTAATAATCTGCATGGTGTAACCAAACGTATTATTACTGAGCTTTCATACAGTTTGGAGGATGTTGAACGGGGTGAGGGTCGAAGCACGAAAGTAAAAAATAAGCTACATCAAGTGCTGAATATCGGCCGATTATGATACGATGCGCGGCTATGGATGACTTCAAAACCCAGTAAATTCGCTGATCCTTTCGTAACTGCTCGAACCTTGTACTATAGATCACTTACTTCAGACTAGCAACGAAGCCAAGATGGCGGCAGAATTTCTTCAAAATTCTGCCGCCATCTTGGACAAACAAAGAAAACAAAGAAATGTTTGATCCAGACTTGAAAATCATACAAGCACTACCCCACAGAAAAACAAGCCACGAACCCAGAACACTCTTTAGTATAATATATATAAATAGTATACACAATACGTATATAATATGTGCATAAATTCATTTACTATTCATTTACTTGGTTAAAGGTATTTCTCAACAATTTTCTACAGTAAAATACCACCTTTTTAACCTGAATGCTATCTCTTTGGCAGAAGTACTGGTCACCTTAGAAAAGGTTTGCTTTGTGTGTAAGTCAATCGTTTAACGTAAATATATTACATTATGAAAACTAGGTTTATTACATCAAGTTTTTTGGGTTACATCCTCTGTGACGGTAGATAAAAAATTTCCAGAATTTACCAAAGGTTTCTTAGGTTATATTTACTGTAACTGAAAGACACACTGGATATTTTTAAGTACACGAAACATTACATAAAATATCTTGAAATTGCTGGACGTTGAACAATAGATGAACTTGCTTTTCTGTGATGAAGTTCTCCACCAACAGTTTTACTTAAATATTTCTTAACCATTCTTTCTTTGTATTCCGCTCTAAAAACTTTCCAGAACTACTTTACCTGTTCTTTTCATTGTTACTTTTATGCCTTTTCCTTTTTGAATGTTTACTTTTATTTGTTTTGTTCATTTGTTTGTTTTTACTGGAATTTAATGAATGGTGGGAAAAGTTTGAGCGACGTATGAGTAGCGTAATTGTTTGTGAAAGCATTTTACATGAATGGTTGCTTCAACGTTCATTTCTTTAAACGTATAACCCGTATCATTTTTGAGTATTTGTTTTAAAACAATAAATAATTTCATTGCTTTGGAATATTTACAAAACCAGTCACTTTCATTTTGAAAGATATCATATTTTTTTGTATTTTATAAAATAATATATATATATAACAATATTTTCTATTGTGGGAAATCTGACTAAATTTTGTTAAGTATTTAAAAGACAACAGCTTTTTAAAAATATTTGCAAGCAAATTACATGGAAGTATCGTCTACCAATATGGCTACTCATGTTATTCCTTAACGTAGTTTGTTAGTTCGGATAGACTAACAAACCGAAAGCTGCAACTCCACAAATTTATATGTATATATATAAAATTTAACCTCCATTAACCCCTGTGTAAGCTAGTGAAAAGCAGGGGCGGACGCAGACTTTCGTTTTGGGGCATCAAGGACAGAATTTGCCATGGTCTTGGAATAACACCCTTCATTTTTCATGAAAGTTGGAATTTTTTACAGTGGAAAGATATGTTTTAGGGGTCGGTCATGACCCCTTTGACTCTCCCCCCTCTTGTGTCCGCGCTTGGTGAGAACTCTGTATATCATTTTAAGAATTATTATCGGAGGCAGATTTACGATTTTGCCGCCTTTAAACTCTGACATATGCTGCCTGTGAGCTAAGATATTTTGCCTCCTAATCTTACTAAACGTAATTAGAAGCATAACGGAGATTTTGGAGTTTTTATTAAATTCTTAATTTAACGCCCTTGGCGATTTTCCGAATTCGCCTTTTCACAGATAATCACAAATTTGGCGATTTTTGAGCCCCTCTCAAGGCGGTGGTTATGGAGACTGCCTTTATAAATGCCTAGTTGCGCCTCTGAACATGACAATTCGACATTAATAATTCAATTGGCGGCAAAAAAAATTCAGCCCCGCCTTTGCAAACTTCTCGGCGCAAAACTTCCCTTCGAAAATTTGCCGCCGCGGGCTTTGGCCTACTTAGCCTATTGGTAAATCCACAAATGTGCATGCACCTGCGTATGTGTGAGTGCATACATATATATATTTAAATGTGCCCTTTAAATAATGTAGGCATCTATAAAAAATATATGCAAAGACATCCATGCATTACACAGACAAGGTACTATATTCCTGGATTATGCAGATACAGTAAAATTTCTCTACATCGATGTCGACAAATCCATTAAAAAAATCGACATGCAGAAACTTTGATATATAGAGAAAAGGTCTTTTATATGCACATACAGCTTGCAGTATATTATATTTAAAGTGCATGTCCTAAACCGTATACCTCATTGCTTAGAATAAATTTTCTAGGAGGGGGGGTTAAGCCTCCTAGTTACGCCAATAGAGGGGGCGCAAAAAAATCATTTTACCCAGGGCACCTCCTACCCTAAATCCGGCCCTGCAATCGTATAAACATTACACTGTATTATTTACATTATATCGTTTTGCACTACATTATTTGCATTGTATTATTTTTTGCACTACATTATTTGCATTGTATTATTTTTTGCACTATATTATTTACATTACATTATATAAGAGTTACATATTATAGCATATATCGTTTTACACAGCACAACAAAAAAAAGAAGAAAACAAAAACATGACCGCACCAGAAAAAGTCTCAAGAAAATATCATTAGATGTAACGAACTTGGGACCTTGAACTTATTTAAATATTATAACCACGTGCAATCAACACTACAATACAAAAAAATTCAAGCATCCGCTTAGATATTTTCTTACTCTATTATTCATCCCATTCATTAATATGCTCTTTATTTTCCCTACATCATTTTTTAATTTTGCCCTATTATTTTACACCTGACTTATTGTTTGTTATTATATATGTTTTGAGTCTTTGGTGGAGAACCTGGGCAGCGTGGGCTTCGTCAGATGTGAAAGTCTTTACCCATTGCTGTCCCGGAAAAATTGTCATAATATCGTTAAGTAATTAGCAAAACAATACAGAGTTTCATCAGGAGATTCCATAACAAACAGTTATTTTGAAACTGGCGTAAGGTTTAAAAACACGACATTTCGGAAGCCAACTGCTCCCTTTGTCAAGTGAAGACAGAATTTATGCCTTCACTTGACAAAGTGCTCGCTCCTGAAACGTCATATGTCGTGTTTTTAAACCTTACGCCAGTGTCGAAATAACTGTTTGTTATTAAGTAATTAGCTATAATATATATTCCGTAGCATAATTTTGTCTAAAATTAAAGAATTTATTATTATTTAATTTGGTATTTCATTAAGTATAAATAATAATAAATAAAATATTAATAGTGTAGTATATAACAATAAATAAATATATATATATTCTGCACTGGAAGGACTTATTGATGAAAGTGATATCTCAGAAGCAAATGAAAACATTGTTAAGACAATAGTTGAAACTGCTGGGGAAATTGGTGGTGTAACCTGTAAAAAGCACAATAGCAAATTATCTGAGAAGACGAAACAGCTCATGAAAAGGCGAAGAGATATGAAGGTGGACAATCAAAATACCAGTTCCAGGATTGAGTATGTAGAACTTTGTAAAACTTTGCGCAAAAACATGAAAGAAGATATAAGAAAATTCAACTGTGAGTTAGTAAGGAAGGCCATTGAAAATAACAAGAGCCTTAGGGTTGTTAAAGGAAGTTTATCTGTTGGGAAGAAACACATCATTGCATTAAAAGGAGAGGATGGCACCGTAACAAGAAATAGGGAAGAAATACTTAGAAGAGTTGAAGAATTCTACAAAAATCTATACGAAAGTAACAGTGGATTAAACGAAGACATTGAAATAGTCGAAGGAACAGCTCCTAAAATCTTAAAAGAAGAAGTTTCATTTGCAATAAAAAGTATGAAGAAAGGAAGAGCCCCTGGTGATGATGGTATTACATTAGATATCCTAAAAGAAGCTGGAGAATATGTAGAAGACATACTTGCAAAATTCTTTACCAAATGTCTTAACAGCGGTAACATACCAAACCAATGGGATTCTGCAACAGTAATTCTTTTGCATAAAAAAGGTGATAAAGAGGATTTGAAAAATTACCGACCAATTAGCTTGTTACCTGCTATTTATAAAATCTTCACAAAAGTGCTAACACATCGCCTGCAGAAAAAATTAGATGCAGCTCAACCAAGAGAACAAGCTGGATTTCGAAGTGGATTCAGTACAGTGGACCATATTCAAGTATTAAGAGAATTAATTGAAAGAACACATGAATATATGAACTGCATTGTGTGTATGATTTATTGACTATGAGAAGCCTTTTCTATTAAAACGTCAGCAGTCATCAACTCTTTAAGATCAACAGACATCGAGGAAGTGTACATTGACATGGTGAAACGTGTGTATAAAAATGCAAGTGCAAAATTTCGGTTACATAAAGATACCAAAACTATCAAAATTGGTAAAGGTGTGAGGCAGGGAGATACCATTTCTCCAAAACTTTTTACTTCAGCTTTACAGATGATTTTTCAGCAAATAAATTGGAATAACAGGGGAATAAAAATAAATGGTGAATATTTAAATCATTTGCGGTTTGCTGATGACATTGTTATTTTTTCAACGAACCCATCAGAACTCCAAGACATGGTACAGGAGCTCTCAACTAGAAGTAAAGAAGTTGGACTCAAGATGAACCTACAAAAAACTAAGATCATGTTCAATAATTTCGTAGAGGAAACAAAAATACAAGTTGACAACATTGAGCTAGAAATTGCTGATTCATATATTTACCTTGGCCAGCTGATTTCAATGGATGGCAACATTATGAAAGAACTCAACAGACGTATTAAACTTGGCTGGTTGCATTTGGAAGAAACGGTTTTATCCTGAAGGGAAATTACCTTTATGTCTAAAAAGAAAAGTCTTCATATTGCCAGTCCTCTCATATGGATCAGAGACATGGAGTCTAACAGTTGGGGCAATACGGACGTTCCAGACCCAAAGGAGCATGGAGAGGTGCATGCTTGGAATAACTAGGAGTCGAAAAAGGAACACTTGGGTGAGAGAGCAAACTAGAGTAGAGGACATCATTGTTAAAGTAAAAGGGCTGAAATGGCGATGGGCTGGGCATATTGCAAGAAGAACTGATCAACGATGGACAACAGAAATTCTGAACTGGATTCCAAGAGACCACCGAAGACCTAGAAAACGTCCTCAAACTAGATGGGTGGATGAAATAAGAAAAGAGGTTGGGGTGACGTGGAAACGAATGGCCCAGGATAGACTTGTGTGGAAAGCATTTGGAGAGACCTTCATCCAGCAGTGGATAGATAATGGTTGAATATGATGATGATGATGATGATATATATATATATATATATAAATATGAAAAATATAGTATATATAAATATGTATAAATATATAAAAATATAATATATATATCAACTCTTTGATGTAACAGACATTGAGTGTGTACATGGTGAAACGTGTGTATAAAAATGCAAGTGCAAAATTTCGGTTACATAAAGATACCAAAACTATCAAACTTGGCAAAGGGGTGAGGCAGGGAGATACCATTTCTCCAAAACTTTTTACTTCTGCTTTACAGATGATTTTTCAGCTGATAAATTGGAATAACAAGGGAATAAAAATAAATGGTGAATATTTAAATCATCTGCGGTTTGCTGATGACATTGTTATTTTTTCAACGGACCCATTAGAACTCCAAGACATGGTACAAGAGCTCTCAACTAGAAGTGAAGAAGTTGGACTCAAGATGAACCTACAAAAAACTAAGATCATGTTCAATAATTTTGTAGAGGAAACAAAAATACAAGTTGACAACACTGAGCTAGAAATTGCTGATTCATATATTTACCTTGGCCAGCTGATTTCAATGGATGGCAACATTATGAAAGAACTCAACAGACGTATTAAACTTGGCTGGAGTGCATTTGGAAGAAACAGTTTTATCCTGAAGGGGAAATTGCCTTTGTGTCTAAAAAGAAAGGTCTTCAACCAGTGTGTATTGCCAGTCCTCTCTTATGGATCAGAGACATGGAGTCTAACAGTTGGAGCAATACGAAAGTTACAGACAACGCAAAGGAGCATGGAGAGGTGCATGCTTGGAATAACTAGGAGAGATCGAAAAAGAAACACTTGGGTGAGAGAGCAAACTAGAGTAGAGGACATCATTGTTAAAGTAAAAGGGCTGAAATGGCGATGGGCTGGGCATATTGCAAGAAGAACTGATCAACGATGGACAACAGAAATTCTGAACTGGATTCCAAGAGACCACCGAAGACCTAGAAAACGTCCTCAAACTAGATGGGTGGATGAAATAAGAAAACAGGTTGGGGTGACGTGGAAGCGAATTGCTCAGGATAGACTTGTGTGGAAAGCATTTGGAGAGACCTTCATCCAGCAGTGGATAGATAATGGTTGAATATGATGATGATGATATATATATATATATATATATATATATATATATATAAAATATAGTATGTATAATAAAGTATTAATAATATGGTAATAATAATAAAATAAAGTATCTCTTTAAGTCCTTTTTAAATTTTCCTATATTGTTCGTAGTGTTTAATGCATCCGGAAACGTGAGTTCATATTCGGTTTATAAATGCCTTGAGGCGATAATAGGAAAGACATGTAACGATCAACTATGCACTGCAATTGTTATGTATGCCTCTGATATGCAATTGTTATGTATGCCTCTGATATGCAATTGTTATGTATGCCTCTGATATGCAATTGTTATGCATGCCTCTGATATGCAATTGTTATGTATGCCTCTGATATGCAGTTATTAGATATGCTGACTTTAAATGCGGAGGGAAAATTCTGAAGCACAAAAGGTATTTTGAACCAAAAAGAGTTGGGAACCATTGCTTTAGTCAATAATGCATATAAAATTAGATCAAAAATTTTTTGCGACGTTGAATTTTCGAAATTAAGTACTTTGCTGAATTTTAAATCTTAAATCTCTCGTTTAATAAGCATGCGCACTAAATATGTTTGTAGAGAAAACAGGTATTTTTAATAAAAGAAGAACATAATTAGCATTAATTTAATTCAGATTTTCAGGAAAAATTTCCTAATAAATCAGAAAATACTAGTAGTTAACATTAATTAAAAACCAGAATAATTATATCTTGTGTTTACAGGTTTAAAATCCTTGTGAATTAAATTAGTTACGGAGGAAAATGTTACCGATGGAGCGTATTTTTTAAAACATATCAACGTTCTCCAAAATGTCATAACTTTAAAGTTTTCATTGTCGCAGTTTACTTTATTTTATAATAAAAAAGGGAATTGCGTTAAAAGCAGTTCAACAACTAATTTTGTTTTTCACTAATGAATTAACAGCACATGAAAAAAGCACAGGAAATTGTGACATTAATGAATTTCTTGTACGAAATATCTTCGAAGTTCTTGAGTACATGCAAGGTTGCTTTGCGTGAGGCTCTGTTTGCTTCTAGCCCTTTTCAGCAACCAGCTAGATGTCTCTTCAAGGTAAAGCTGTAAACTTGACCTAGTGATTACAAATCATACCTTTCACCCTTTGGGAATAACGGTTATCATAATTAAATTTGATTTCTAGTGTCTAATCTTACATCCCATTGGTATGTAATAGTTTATCTGAGTAGCTGTTGACGATTAGCGCGAGCTTTGAACTACTGTACTTTATACTAGGGTAGGTTTATCAGACTCAGGAGCTTCAAGTGCGAGGAGTTTCAGAAACTTCAAGATAAAATTTAGAAGCTTCAAGTTAAAGTTCAGATGCTTCAAGTTAACCTGGAATGAACGTGAAATCATCGTAACATCATACTACGCAAAATATATTAAAAATTAGTATCAACGTCGCAAAGAGCAGTTTTTACTTTAAGTAGAACGCATCGAAGCGTTTCGGGCCTGCCTCGTCGTTCCTCGTCGAAAACTACCAAGAGCGGCAGACTAAAAATAAACACAAAATATTTTCATTTTATGCTACTCTTATTTTTCTAGAGAAGCGTCACCTAATTGTGGAAAATAATGGCAGCAGAAAAGTGGTGGCAAGAATTGGGCGTGGGAGAGAATAAGTAACGTGTAGAGTTTAAGAAGACCTTCCAAGCAGCACCGAAGGAGGGCGCAGATTAATGGGCATTAACGTTCGACTCTTTATAAATATAGAAATCTAATTTCAAAGATTTTCAAAGCGGAAAATCCAATTTCAAAGGCGACCTAAGTACGCAAATAATAGTTATTTCCGGAAACTTAAATAATTAATTATTTTCTCAGCAATGAACAGCAATGAAAAGTTTTTGAAATTCGGCATTTATAATATAATAGATAATTCGGCATTTGTCAACATATTTTTGTGCTCGTTGAACCTGAATTTGAGGAAACGTTTCGTCTGTCCAATATATGAACGATTCATCGACAAGGGACTTCTACACGCCCCATAGATGAAGGATGGAACTTGAATTTTGAAGAATTGATTTTGTTGCAAGGAAAGAAAATAAATAGAAAATTATCTGCAAATCTGTAAGAATTTTATCTGCAAAAACTTTGCGTGGAACTCTGATGCATAACTTTAACCTTTTAAGTAAAGTTTAAGCAACTGAAACTAGTTTTTAATATTGTAAAATAATTCTGAATAGAATGATTAAAAAATATATGTTTACACATGCCGAGAAAAATTGAATAACAAATGCCTTCTTTAACAAATTGCTAATCACTATGTCCTGAAACAGTGATTCCTAACCTTTTTCAAGCCGCGACCCATTTTTATAGTAACCAAGTAATTCGCGACCCCCTTTATAGTAACCAAAAGATCTGCGACCCCTCTGTCCGCCGCCGACACATTTGTATAATAAAAGCATTTTTAACAGAGTAAAGAAAACACATTAAATACAAAATTATATTAATTATATATATTACATTATGTATATTATATTAATTAAATATATTAATGTATATTATAATGGAGAATATAATATATATGAATGTATATATTAAATAAAGTTAACAACCATTAGTAAAATATTGCAATGTGTGTAGCCATGTTGTTATAAAAGCGTTGGAAACATTTGGTATAAAATTCCTTGTTAAAATAATTGCAACTAAAATATTTAAGGCGACCCCTCAGAAACCTCTTCGCGACCCCCAGGTTGAGAACCACTGTCCTAAAACAATTTATTCTCTTTGCTTAGAGTATGTATTACATAAATCGATGTGTTGCCTCAATTAATTATTGACAAGCTAATTATTATTATTTATTTAAATTTATTAATTATTATTTAAGGATTGTGTTATTATTTATTTTAAGTTATTATTATTATTTATTTAAGTTATTAATTATTTATTTACTTATTAATTTAGTTATTAAGTATTAATTAATTTTTAATTATTGATGAATTTTATTTATTGATTAATTTTAATTATTGATTAATTGTAATTATTGATTAATTTTAATTATTGATTAATTTTAATTATTGATTAATTTTTTAATTGTTTATTAATTAATGAGTGGTGGTTATTAATTATTATTTAGGTTAATTATTATTTAGGAATTGTTTTATAGGTTGCTCAAGTGTATATTCATAATAATTCAACTTACGTACCATGGTGGTATTGATATTTTTAACACCAAATGTACTCACTGTCAGTTATGTACACAAAGTCTATGTCATTGGGCCAAAAACAGGAGTCTATTACGGCAATGCGATAATACTAATTATTAATAAAAGCTTGCCCGTATTGCTGAAAAATGCAAATACTGGAATATGCAAATATTACAAATGTTGAAAATATGGGAAAACACAAATACGAGAAATACTTAAAAATGCAAATATTGTAAGTATTAAAAAATGCAATTACTGAAAATACTGAAAAACACAAATATTTGAAATATTGAAAAATGCAAATGCTCATTTTTTTTAAATATGTATATACATTGCTGGCCATTAAAATTTTAAGACCAGAAAAAACTCATCAGCTGGATTCGAAATTTGTAAGGTGTATAAACTATGGGTGAGCATGTAGATGGTTAATTTGCATTCCAGAAGCTTATTTTCAGTCGAGACAACTTGCATTCTGCAAGTCTTCCTTTCAGTCGAGATACTTTTCAAACTTGTAACATTATCCATACATTGAGCAGCACATGGCTTGATATCTCTTACCTTTTTGGGGGTTTTAATTTTAATAATCAGAAATATAAACAAACACAACGTATGTACACATGTGACACGTGTCTACATTTAAGAGTCACACATAAATGTCTTCATGATTGCTATTTATCAGCACGCAACTTTCTGTGGTGGTTTTCCTTTCTGATATCATCTATGATCAACAAGGACATACTTAAATTAAAATTCAAGACTGTATGCAATATATGTAGCCCTATTGACAAATCAACAATATTATTATTATTATTATTATTATTATTATGACTAATCCAGCGTTAAATGATCCTCTTTTGCCCAACTCTTTCCTCTTACCATAATTGGAACTTGAAGTAGGAAAACATTCAATTTTCTTTTGTCACGTCCCAAAACAAAATTTAACCATTATTTTCCAGCCGTAAATCTTCATTCTCCGGGTAAAACCCTATTTATCCGTCATGATTAGAGCCCGATTATATGCATTAAAAAATTTGTATGAAATATGCAGTAAAAAACTCAAAATATGAACGTATATGTACTTCATAAATATGTGCCAAAAATGAATGCATATGCACTTAAGTGTTTTTTAGCTTACTGGAAAATCGTGTGTCTTGCGTTTTAAAACAGATAACTTTATTATTAACTGCCTAATAGAAATATCCCACATATACAAAACGATAGACTTTATACAGCACAATGTTTATTACTGCATATCATGCGTCTCTGGATATTCTGAACAATTGAACTTTGTCTTTTATCATTCGATAGCACTTTTATGGCCAAAAAAGGCCGTTCCAGAGCTGCAGAGGATATTACACAGCATTTATATAATTTTGAGTATTGCATATTATTGATAGTTTATGTTCCTTATAAGCTATTACCCGTGTCTATCGTTCGTAAGTAATGATATGAAATTTCACCCTATGTGTGTATGCAGTCCCACCTTGAGTCAACCGCCATTTTAGCACAATGGAACTATATCTTCAGGTTCCCTAATAAGGACAGTGGTTATAATTTAGCTATGACTACGTTTTTAGCCCCTCAAAACATGTAATTAAACGTGTACGTTTACAAATTGCTTTGCCTTTCTGCTCAGATAAAGTGTAATAGAAAAGTTTAGTTTTTGTTATGGGGTAATTTTTTTCCGATAAAGGAATAATGAAATTAACTTAAAATTACTAAAACATTTAATATACGCATTTATTCTGGACATTAGCCATTTTCATGCATTTATATGCCCTGTCGCTAAAAAGACTAAAATATGCACTTGCATATACACATATGCATATAATCTGGGCTCTTGTCATGATCTATACAATATTCATGTATTATACAATAATTTCTGCCACCCACGTATTAATTATAGCTCAAACTAGAGCTTGTGTAATTTTGGAGAAAAAGAGACGCTTTCCCCATCCTGGATTCGAACCAGGGTCCCTCCGTTTAGCCCGGAGTGTCTTGGACCGCTAGACGAATGAGGACAGGAAACAACGCTCTCTTTCTCCGTATGTAAAGGTGTTAAGGTATTATTACCCTCCGCAGGGATAACACAATTGCCAAATATGGTCAACACAAGAAAGCCTCCGGGGCGAGATTTTTGTGAGTTTTTCGTGGGGGAATTTATTATACAATAATTTCTGAACCTTTTACTCCTTCTGATATCTGTGTGTTATTGCAGTCACAGAAAACTACTAATGCTTGCGGCCCTGGTGGGCTTGAGACAAGGTTTCTTAAGACTATTTCAAATGAAATTTCTGTCCCTTTGACGGAGTTATTTAATCGTTCCTTGCTACAAGGTTGTTTTCCTATCTGTTCTTAAGTTAATACGAATCTCCCCGATTTTTAAATCTGGCAATAAGCAAGTAATGTCTAATTACCGCCCTATTGCTGTACTCCATACTTTGGCTCTTGTCTTTGAGAAACTTATTGCAAATAAATTAATTTTGTATTTCCAGCATCGCCAAATTATTTCAGAAAACCAGCATGGTTTTATGAAGAACAGGTCAACTGAAACTGCTCTCTTAGCTGCTGTTTCAAGGGTTCGCTCGGCTTTGGATAAGGATGATTTTTGTGTAGGTATTCAGCTGGATCTATCTAAGGCTTTTGACTTAATTAATCAACGAATTTTATTGGATAAGTTACATCATTTGGGTATAAGAGAACCTCTTCATGTCTTGTTGCGCTCCTATTTTACTTCTCGAGGGCAGTTTACTCAAGTTGGAAGTGCCCCGTCGGATATCTATGAGACCTCCCTCGGTGTTCCTCAGGGTATTGTTTTGGGTTCCTTACTATTTAACGTTTTTCTCAATGATTTGTTTATCCTGGATATATCAGCCTACAGGGTGGCCTATGCAGATGATGTTTCCTTCTTTTACTCTGGCATTGATCTTCACTCAGTCACTCACATTGCAAATTTGGAGTTGATTACCATTATGAAATGGTTTGTGATTAATAAATAGTAAATTATACCAAAACTACAAAAGTACTTTTCTCTCATCATTTAAATAAACTACCATTACCTTTACCGGAAATATTTATTAATGATACGCCCTGTTCATACTCTGACTCTATCAAGGTTTTAGGTGTTATTGTAAATGAAACGTTAAGCTGGAATGACCATGTAAATTATATTTTTCGGAAAATAAGTAAAAACTTGGCTATAATATTCAAATTATCCTATCTTCTTCCACTCCGATTTCCACTTCAGTTATATAATGCTCTTGTCTTCCCTCATATTTATTATTATTTCTTAGTTTGGGAAAATCTCTCGGTCGTAAATTGGCGACTACTTACCACTTTGCAGAATAGGTTTTTTCGCTTTGCGTCAAATTTGCGAGGGAAGCCATTTATTTCTACTGCACGATATACTACTCTTCCCATCTCAAGGTTTCTAGAATATAGTGCTCCTATTTTCATATTCAAGGTTATTAAATTGGATTTGAATTCTTTTTTGTCTTTCCATAATATTGATCACCGATATCCTACTCGCTCTGCCCCCAGACTTTATATTCCTTTCGCAAAAATTAATTTTCTGTTCTATGACATTACAATTTTTGGTCCTAGATTCTAGAACTCGCTTCCTATAGCTCTACGGTCCATAAATAGTTTACCATTGTTTAAACGCAATCTGTTTATGTACCTATTGTCCTTTTAATTTTGTATTTACATTTTCCTTTTAATCCTGTTTTATTTATATACGTAATTTGTTAATAAAATCGCTGAGTTGCCATTTCCGATGGCGGTGGGAACTTGTCAGGTCTTTAGTTGCCTTTTTTCTATCCCCATTCCCAGCATCTATATTTTCTTAACAGTTATTATTTTAAGGTATATTATCGCTAATATTTCTTATTTATGTAACTTATGTACTATTATGTATAGCTTTCGTACCTTATTATGTATTATTATGTATATCTTACGTATCTTATCATGTATATCTTATGTATCTTATTATGTATATCTTATGTATATCTTATGTATCATTATCTATATCTTATGTATATCTTATGTATCATTATCTATATCTTATGTATATCTTATGTATCATTATCTATATCTTATGTATATCTTATGTATCATTATCTATATCTTATGTATCATTATCTATATCTTATGTATCATTATCTATATCTTATGTATCTTATTATATATTATTATGTATACCTTATGTACCTTATTATGTATATCTTACGTGTATATATTTGATGCCTGGAAAATAAATTTGAATTTGGAAGTTTTCCTATTTGTAGGTTAAATTTCAACTTATGGCCTTTTCATCCCGGTGCCCTCCTTATCAGTTACCTAATACTTTAAAACTCATGGGGAGGACTCAAGTGGCTTTAAGGAAGATTATATGATGCGGCCTCAGAGAAAATAATATGTTTTGATATCCAATGGGAGCTTGAGGCCCATGAGCCCCTCTCCCCTACGTCACTGCTCCCTATCCGATCTGGATATTGGCTGGCGTCATGGTCATTTTTGTCCTGCCTCTTGCTACTCGGAATAATTCCGCAGATGATATACCAACCCAATTATAAGCGTAAGCAGAAAGTTCATAAGGGGGGGGTTTATAGGCTCAGTGGGGTGTTACAGAGCTACATCTCTATATATTCCTATGTTAAATATACAAAAATTTATTGAAATGAGGGGTTATAACCTCCATCAACACCCCCTGCATACGCTAGTGAACCCAATCCCCAGGTTTGCTAACCATCAGATACGTCGACGCCCCAACCCTCTCCACATGTAGATTTTCCCTTACATTACTAGGTCTAAAATACAATATCTCCTTCCTTTTCTAGTAATGTAATCAACATATTCTAGATTTTCTCCGCTGAACTAACTTCTTTTTCCCTCTAATCAGACACAATATTCCCATGTTCTTGTCATCATTAGCTTATAGTGTTCTCGCACACTGGCTTGATAGTCGATCACTTGCAATAGACAATCTACACATCGATTAATATCCCAATGAGGTGCCGATCACTTATAGGAAATCGTGATGTTCAAGCATCATTATTAAATCTCAATTTAGCTTTTATGTCCAACTGTATAATCATTCATTTCAAAAGCCTCAATCTTTTTCTCTGATTTTCAAGTTCAACTTAGCGCATTCGGAGGGCCCCTGGACTGGATGATTTTTGGCGCCCTTTTGCAATAACTTTTAAATTTACGCTTTTTGTTTATAATGGAAGAATATAATTTATAATAAACTGCGCCGATTTGGAGCCTTTGTCTAGATGGGAGCTCCTGTTGAGCCCCCCTTTAAGACATTACTATGTAAGCTTTAACCAACGACCGATATTTAGCTCCGTTTAGCAACACTAGAAAGAATATAATAAATAAATATATATATATAAGATCCCAAATTATTAAAAAATATGATTTTTTCATTGCATTTCGAACTTGAACCAGGCTAGTAATTTTGATAATAAAAAAAAATTAATATTTTTTAGAGATAGTACTGAAAAATACTCAAATTATAATTTATACATACGCACAAAAGCGGACGTATAAATTATTATTGAATTTTTTGTTAATTTTGTGATTGAAAATTTTGAGGAATTTAAATTGATGCATTCTACATACCGAATTAAGAAATACAAAACAAATTATATTCATCTGTCTCCGTTTCTCTCTCTCTCTCTCTCCCTCATAAACTCACATACATTATTTCCACCATATTTGCGTTTGTCTGTCTGTCTGTTTGTCTGCTATAAGACAAGGATGGCTAACATTATGCTCCGACAGAATCTAAAGGTTTTTTAAAAGATCCGAACCTCCGTTTTCAAGAAAGCCAAACCCCAGAGTACGGACCGGTACACTTCAGATGAGTATCTGAATGGTCCGTTAATTATGACCACGGCCGTTAAGCTCAGTGAACTGTCTTAAACTCCTTAATAAGCTCAATTGTGGATGTAAACATATATTTGTTTAAAAGTCACGTTAAGCCGCCGTCTCTCCGCCTTGTAACGTAAAAAATGGAGGCAACCTGAAAAATGTAAAAACTGCCACATGGAAATATAGTTCAACTAAGTAATAAAATGATATAAACTTTATAAATCAATCAATCAATTTTTATTTATTTGTCACAATGGTTGTAGCAACTTTCCATTTCACTTAGAAAATACATATGTATACAATTCCAAAAACAAAAGAATACAAATAACCACAATCCATCGTGACGAGTCACCAGTAAAAATCAAATAATTTAACAGGCTAAGGACCCTAACAATTTAATGTAATTTAATTTAATAATCCTCTTAGCAAATACTCTAATAGTTTTTTTCTAAATAGATTAATATTATTTATGTCCTTAAGAGTGTTTGGTATTTTATTCCAACACCTTATGCCCGAATATTCAATGTCCTTTTTATAAAATTCAGTTCTGATTTTTGGTAGTCTATATTGATCTTTTCTTCTGGAAGCTCGATTATTTATAATAACTTTCAAGCTTTGTAATTTTATAATTGTTTTAAATAATTGAGTGATACACTGCTTAACGATATATCTAAATCAAAATTAACACAAGTGATGCTCTGTAGGTTAGCACACCTTTTAGAGTTATTTCGGCAGAAGCATGTTTGCTTTCGTCAAAAGAAACATCCAGACTGATCTGTTGCCACTCAATGAAAGAACAGGATAATTTCAATTTAAATATTAGTGCAGTATAGCATAGATGCTCTTGCGCCATAAAAATCCAAACAAACAAATAATCGATTTAAATAATTTAAACTTTATATTGATTCTACGGTTTTCAAGAAACCGAATTTAATTCTTGTTTTTGTTTTTCCCTTAATATTATTTCCCTCGTCGGGCATGGCGCCATCACTAAGTGATTAATATACAATGCCTTCAGGACAATTTCTATTTAATTCATGTGGGAAGGATTAATGAAATATGATTTGCATTATAGCAACCAGCATTATATGTACTCAAACTAGAGCTCATAAAACAAACCATCACAAGCTTCGGTGGGTCAAAAAAAAAAAAAAGGTGCTGGGGTCGAAGAAGCGACCACTTCATTACTACCGAAGTGTCATACCAACTAGATCACCAATACTAAAGATACGATACATTTAACCTTCGTATTTATGTTTTCATGAAATTATTACCCTTATAAAGGATATCAAAATATTCAATGGTGTTAACGCATATTACCTTCAAGTCAGTGTTTTCGTAATTTTCGTTGTGGGCATTAATTAAATGCGGCATTATCACAATTCACAGTTTATGCTCAAACTGTAGCTCGTAGTACTCACTTCGGTTCAGAAAAAAAGTCACTGCTGGTTAGATTCCAGTTCCAGACAATGGAAGTTTCCTTTTTTTTTTTGTGACCCACCAAATTTTGTGGTGACGTGTTCCACTGGATAATTTCACGAGTGATAGCACTTAGAATAAGAATATTATTTTCCAGTTTTTAAGTAGGAGGAATAATAGCCGAAATTGACTATGGTTACAGTTCGGTCAATAACCTTCACCATTAACAATAAAAAACAGGGAAAATATTGCTAAAATATTTACCACTAAAATCAAAATCCATGCCGTGAGAGACCTGCAAGGGAAAGAAAATACTCCACGCACGAAGATACATGCTGAACGCTTGCATACTTCCTCCATACCTGTGACCTTTCATGAGTGTCACAATACTGTGACCTTTCATGGATGTCACAATACTATGACCTTTCATGGATGTCACAATACTATGACCTTTCATGGATGTTACGATACTGTAACCAATTTTCAATTCTTTTATTGTTATCAGTGTTTTTATGTATTTATTTATCATACACACGAACGTGCACGTAAAAACTTTGTCATTGAATTGGTAAACTTAAGCCATAATAAAATAATTGTTTTATTAAATTTCACTCTTAAAAGGAAATAAAATAAGGTTTTCAGGGCTAAAATGTAATTCTTTTACCTTGTGCCGTGTCGTTTCCCCTTCTTCATATTATTGCGTGCAAGTTGTCGTATCTGTTAATTAGATAGTATTTTAGATGGGTATAAAAGTTGAATATAAAAAATAGAATACAAAAAGACTTTCTTTGTAAAAGTATACTTTGTCGTGTTAAGACATTTCACTGAAATTGACAATAACATCGTTGGAAAAAGGTTATTTTTAAAATCATTGCTTACTATTCGATTAAGATTTGTCGTTGATTATTCAGTTTTGAGGTATAATTACCTATTAATTAATTTAAATTGAACTGCAATCTCCAACAAGAATCGTCGATAACTCAGGTTCATCAATCAGTTTCAAACCGGTAACAGAATCCAATATTAAATTTTTGTTTGATTCAATTGTTTTACCTTCACAGCAAGGCGTAGCATACAATGCTATACAAGCATGTATATTTAGGTATATACATGCTTGTATGGCATTGTACAAGCATTTATATCCAGGTATATAATCGGAGATGTTGCAGGTTTAATTCTAGATATCCGCAATAAAACGAATCTCATGAACATTTTCTTCCACTACTGCATATATGTGAAAGTTATATTTATACGATACTATGAACTAGCATTAAGTATACAACAGCGTTTTTAATTTGCTTTCTTGCTTACTTACTTACTTTTTATCAATAATGTGATAAAATGGCAAGAAAGAGGTATACTTTGTTTTAAAAAACATGGCGCAAATAGATTTACTCGCTGAAGAGTTGGCGCAAGCCTTCGATTTCTAAAAAAGCGCAATATAAACGAATCGCAATAAAGCTAGATGTACTTATATTAAAAATGCAAATGAAACGTCTATTATTGGCTTTCATTTATCTCGAATTCACTGACGTCTATTCTCGTAATGATTATTTTTTTTGATGAATTATTTTTTTTCTAAGAGTAGGGCACCGCTGAAACAGAAAATAAAATGGGGTTCAGCAAGGCTAATGCTTTTAATATGAGATAGTAAATACAAAGCAAGAAGTCCAAACCGCGTCAAATAAAACTTCATTTTAAGCCTTTGTGAGGCATTTTAAATAAACAATTTCAATGTAAAATATCAAGAAACTGGATTTCTTTTGAAAACTTAGCCATCTCTTTTCTCTTAAATGTGTATCAAAATATATGCTTCAAATTTGTACCGTTACTTGTGTCTAAAATGTTACATTTTCGATCATTCGTAAATTTCGGTTTACCAACGTTGGCTATGTTCTAATTTGTTCCAATAATAGAGGTTCTCCTCTATTTAACCAATGTGTGTTTTCTATTATACAAACAAGAAAGAAATATTGGGAGAAGTGGCCCCAATAACAACTTTGTTATCCCAGAATAGGATTGTACGATACAGTCGGGAGACAGCGACTTTTCCATTGCCAACAATGACATGAAGAAAACAAAGTGTAAGATGCATCGAAACAGACAACACATTTCATAACCGATCAAAATAGTTCAATTACGAAAACGACAATTGAGTTTAGAAATTGACAGTTTCCCAGATGTCAAAAGAGAGACGTCAGAGAAAGCTAACAATCGGATAAAACTATAATTCCTGGAGCAGCATGATCATTGCTGTTTTCATCATAAAACACAAACAGCCATCTCCCAATACGTCTAAGCTCATTCAGATGTAGTGCTCAAAACCAGCAAGTCGAAAAGCGGAAATTATATCCACTGGGATGAAATTATAAAACTAGATTTTTTTTAAGCGATTTTCTTCTTTTTTTTTTGATGAAGAAGATATAGAAGAGGAAATAGGAATCCCCAAAATTTTCTTATGTATTATGTATGAGTACTCTGTTGCATGATGATCATATGAATGTTTGCATCATGATTATTAGCTTATTTAATGACATGTCGTTGGCAACTGTACATTCACTTAATAATTTTACGTTGCTAGACAACTTACAATATTAGATAGGCATATTAAGTAGCGTCGTGGTAGTAGTACCTTTGTACATCATGCCATTAATGCAGATTAGATTCAATTTCACTGTAAAATGCGTGCCATTCGTCCGTCCAGTGTGGTCTGGAGTTTGATTCTCTAGGCAATAGAGGATCAGATTTCTCGGGGCAATGTATGTCCATGACATTATCTGTACTTTCGTCGTCGAACAAACACAAACAGACGAGAGTTAAATAGAGGAGAAGTACCATAGGCGTACGCGGGAAGTTCATAAGTAGGGGTTATGGCTTTCGATGGAGGTACAGAGCTACAATTTGTAGACTATAACTATATACAAAATTCCATGGCAATGGAGAGTTACCACCAGGACTGTCCTGAAGAAAATTATTGAGAGTATGCGGTGCTGTCTTAATTAAAGAGTATTGAAATTGCGGGGTTACTGGACTTGGTGATGTCACCGCGCCGCGCTGACTGGCATTTGACTGGTCGTCTATCGTCTATCCAAGCCCAAGGTGGCAGTTGCCACTTTCATCAGTTTTTCATTCCTCTCCCTGTCGTACGCAGGATATTATTTTGAGGCTTGGGGGAGTTCAGGATGTTTTTCCTCATTTGTTTCCATTCAAGTTTGTAAATGACTAGAAAAAAAAAGAAAAAAGCCGAACTTTGTTGGAAGTTGCCCAAAAACCAGCAAATACAAAAACTTTCGTGAGACCTTGAGAGTATGCGGCGTGTACTCTGTATTTTTAACATTTTCTTGAGAGTACGCGGCGCACACAGCGCGTACCCTTTAGGGACAGCCCTAGTTACCACCCCCCATAAACTTCTCCTGCGTACGTCAGTGATCAGAACCTACGAACCAGTGTGCATTTATAAATATCAGCAACTTACTGAAACATGAAATTTTTCCAAGAGGTATGACACTGTATTATTCATACTGAGTGTATGTATAATGATAACACGTTTATATATGAAACACAAATTCAAATTTGAATATCGATGAGAATGAGTGTTTGTCCTTTATGACAGAGCCGTTGTCCAAGTTTTTGTGTTCCAGATCCTCGGATATTATGGGTCCTAATCAGGGCCGATGAGGGGGGGACAGCAGGGACTACAGCCCGGGGGTTCAAATGAAGCCTAGGGGCCCGTTCTGGTAAGAACCAATGTTGTGGGGGGCCCGGCCCCGCCAGACCAGTTTTTCTAATCGGAGGTCCAGAAGAATTGTTCTCCAAATCTAAATTAATAAGATTTTGTACGCTTTTAATATACAGTTTTTTAATTATTGTTCATTAGCCTGTCTCCTCGATTAATGGAAAAATAATAATAGTAAATTATTTTAGTTTCTTTTTTCAGCAGCCATCTTCTAAAATAATGAAGTAATAAGTAAGTAAAAAAAATGCTTTCTAATTCCATACTGTTTGTTCATTTCGCACTTCAACGCCCGCTTCCCCAAAAGGAAAAACTATCTTTGCCACTGCCCAGAGAAGGAGTTATGGGGGCCCGTCAAAGTGCGCCTTGGGCCCGCTTTGGCTTTCGGCGGCCTTGGTCCTAACGCTGCGTAATTTTGAGTGTTCTTGCGCAGTGATATATAGGATACTAACTTCTACAGCACAGGGGCCAATGTAATCATGGCAAATTGTAGTTCCAGAATGAGCATCGTAAGTTGAATGACCACCTCCCTGCGCCATCAAGGGAGCAACACACCTATGTATATTTTTAATTAAAAGCCTAGTTGAGGTATTAGTCACCTTTTCAGTAATGTTGACATAATTACAGGGTTTCAATAGATATTGAACCAGATACTACTTTTGGTTTTTCTGTCTGTCTGGACGCAATAAAGCGGGGTAAAGTGAAGGTCTTCCGTAAATGCAATAATGATGGCTATTGTTAACGTTGAAAACCTGCCGAAGTACTTAATAGTTAGAGAATTATGGATTAGAGAGTTGCTGATTAGAGGGTTGTAGATTGAATAGTTGCGGATTAGAGGGTTGTAGATTAGAGAGTTGAGAATTAGAGAGTGACGGATTAGAGTTTTGTGGATTAGAGTGTTTCAGATGAGAGTGTTATGGATTAGAATGTTGCGGATTAGAGATATTCGAATTAAAGAGTTGCGGATTAGAGAGTTGCGAATTAATGTTAATTGAAACCCGCTAAATTTAAATATCGACCTTAGGCAATTTTCTTTCACTTGCTTGTATTCTTCTCTTTGAGAACGAAAGCGGATCAAGGTAATTAACACTTAGAACGAAATATGGTGTTCAGACCACTTGTAAGTAGAGCCCGGGAATTAGGATGAAACTTAGAAAAAGCAATAGGCAGAAAAAAAAAGAAAGCATTACGCTCAGGCTGAATTAAAGAAGCTTCTTAATATTCTTGATAAACTGACGCGAAGAACAATTATCCCTTCTCTGTCTTCACTTACTGCCTCTTCAAAACTAATTTTCAGTAATAGTTTGCACAATATTCCGGGAAACCATAAACGTGTCCAGTTGAAACAATGGTTTTTCTTGTTTTTCCGATCAATTTTGCTTTATCGTAAACATGGCATGACATGAAATTTCAGGGAAGAGGAAATGATGATCTTCCAGACAATTGCTTTCCTGGAAAAGTTTGCTTTGTTTATGCCTTACACAAATAGAAAATTTCGAAATTTCATTCATGATTTAGACAATTTTTCGAAGGTCAAAACCATAACTGCAGATGCAAAATATTGAAATTCACAAAAGAATTGTATTCTTTATGAATTTTTTTATTTTTTACCAGTCATCAAAATATCCTATTTATTTTTAAGGAATATTTACGTTGACTGGGATGCATCTTTTATCTTAAGCGCCGAAGATTTAAGATCACATTGTCGAATATGATTTATAACCATTAAATGTATTTAAAGCTAGTACATTTTTACATACCTGTTGCGTTTTTAATTTCAGACTGCTTGAATTTTTACAAAAACTAACACATCTAATTCTAAAAAAAACTTTGTTTGATAGATCTCCTTCTCTAGTATATACAGAATTTATATACTCTACATATACATGCTTCTTAATTTATATAATTTCTATACTTCTGTACTTTAACACATTATTTATCGGACGCACATTTTCTAGTAAGCGTAATTCTAGCCCATTTTTGTAGCGAATATAAATTATAAATATTTTGTGGTAACTATCTATTTAATATTAAAACGTCAGCAGTCATCAACTCTTTAAGATCAACAAATGTGGAGGATGTGTACATTGACATGGTGAAACGTGTGTATAAAAATGCAAGTGCAAAATTTCGGTTACATAAAGATACCAAAACTATCAAACTTGGTAAAGGTGTGAGGCAGGGAGATACCATTTCTCCAAAACTTTTTAGTTCTGTTTTACAGATGATTTTTCAGCTGATAATCTGGAATGACAAAGGAATAAAAATAAATGGTGAATATTTAAATGATCTGCGGTTTGCTGGTGACATTGTTATTTTTTCAACGAACCCATCAGAACTCCAAGACATGGTACAGGAGCTCTCAACTAGAAGTAGAGAAGTTGGACTCAAGATGAACCTACAAGAAACTAAAATCATGTTCAATAATTTCGTGGAAAAAACAAATATACAACTTGACAACGTAGAGTTAGAAATTTCTGATTCATATATTTACCTCGGCCAGCTGATTTCAATGGAAGTCAACATTATGAAAGAACTCAACAGACATATTAAACTTGGCTGGAGTGCATTTGGAAGAAACAGTTTTATCCTGAAGGGGAAATTGCCTTTGTGTCTAAAAAGAAAGGTCTTCAACCAGTGTGTATTGCCAGTCCTCTCTTATGGATCAGAGACATGGAGTCTAACAGTTGGAGCAATACAGAAGCTACAGACAACCCAAAGAAGCATGGAGAGGTACATGGTTGGAATAACTGTTAGAGATCAAAAAAGAAATACTTGAGTGAGAGAATAAACTAGAGTAGAGGACATCGTTGTTAAAGTAAAAAGACTGAAATGGCGATGGTCTTGGCATATCGCAAGAACTGATCAACGATAGACAACGCAAAATCTCAACTAGATTCCAAGGGACCACCTAATAGCTAGAAAACTTCCTGAAACTAGATGGTTGGATGAAAGAAGAAAAAAAGGTTGGAGTGACGTGGAAACGAATTTCTCAGGAGTGGAAAGCATTTGGAGAGATCTTCATTCAGCTATGGATAGATAATGGTTGAATATGATGATAATGATGATCTATTTAATAAATGTTCTTTATAACTCTCTATAAAAATAAATCTTTGTATATCTACCTATCTATGAAAATGAATATTGCGTAATAACTATATATTTAATATGCCAAATATTTTACCACGAAAATTTAGTAAACGTAGCGGAACGAAACAAACCGTTATTGACTGTTATTTGAGCATCTCAAAATAAAGCTTATATTATGAATGATTGCCAATCTGAGTTCTTTTATATCATATTTTTTATTTAACCTACTATATAAAAAGTTAAGTGTTAATGTAATACGCTCTTTATTAAAATATAAGCAAAGTCGTATCTGAATATTTTGCGTGCACATTACCAACCCGTATGCTAGCCAAACAGTCTTCATTTTAACTGTTCAGAATTTAAAATTCCAAGCCCGAGTTAGCAATCCATCGGATTTAGCGAGCATTTTCGTTGGTCTCGAGCTCCTCGTTATATATGGGTCCTACTGTATATAATATTATTTATTTATAATTTATATCGTAATGTTATTTGTTGTGTTTTTTATGTCCTTTTATGGTTATTTAGTTTCTAAGGAGCTTACTGAAAATTGCGCCAAGAGCAGATATCGTTGATCTACGGCTTGGTGTGTGCATACCGTCCACATGCAACAAAAACGATCTACAAGCAATAGTAAATGAAGGTACGTATGAACCTTGTATTTTCACTAAGAGTTTGTGTTTTTGAGACGCGAGAACAGCAAAAGCTATGTACTGGAAAGGTGAATCACTGTGCAAAAACTATAATTAACAATAAAAAACTCAACTAACAGAGTTAAATTTAATGTAAAAGTGTTGACAATTGTTTCGGAGGCGATAGCCTTCCTTTCTCAAAACTAACAAAGGTCTGAGTGAAATATCTCGACGTGGAGATGGTTCAATCGCCATAAGTGTAAACGTGGAACCCGTGTCGAGGTTGAACCATCTAAGTGAGCTCATACCGTACTCCACTCAGATCTTTCTTAGTTTTGAGGAAGGAAGGCTATTGCCTCCGAAACAATTGTCAACACTTTCACATTAAATTTAACCCGTCGTGTTTTTTATTGCTCATCATAGCAAAACCCATGTTTCGCAGGGAGCAGCAGTTTTCCGAGGAATCCAAATCTTTGCTGCAGAAAACATCCAATCCTCTGCTTTAGGTAGCATCCAAACCCCGAGCTACGTTGAGTAGAAAAAAGGCACGAATTTCACGATACGATTGGTAGCCAAATGCGGAGTGATTACACGATAATCGGATGTATTGTCACTATGCCAGCGTTGAGCGGTGGTGTAGCAATTCACAACTTATGGGGGGGCTCGTGGCTTTAAAGAAGATTATGGGATACGCCCTTCGATTCGATATCCCATATGGTGGGGCTTGAGCCCCTGAAACCCTCACTTTCCCACGCCACTGAGTACCCAGATAGCAAAGACCTCCTAGGGACGTTCTGATGACGTCCAGAATGTCCTCAGGACGTTCCAGGGACGATCTTTGGTATCTGGGTAGTATACTTACGTGTTTTCGAGGAATCTGAATCTCTTAATGCCTGGAGTACTCGCTCTCGGAAACAACTCTCAACAGTTAAACACTAAGCGTTTATTTGTTTTTTAGGCCCAAGTGCATGGTTCGTCACCTAATTTTCACGACTCCTAAAAGTTCTCTATAATTTCAGTAGATCGGCTTGTAGCGTCATACTTTCTGTGACGTCATGCTCAAGCGTCTTCTTAGCGTTTATAACGCCCTTTTTGTCCCCAAGCACTTAAAGTTTTTAAGATTCCAGCATAACTCGAATGTGATCTAAACGGACAGCAAGGGCGAAGCCCGAAGCGGGGGGTAGCGTGAGGGGTTTCCCCCACGAACCCTTCACTTATACATCCCCCTTCACTGATTCACGAAAATTACAGGGCCCAAAAACCACCGTAAACCACATGGCGGCACGTTAGCTGCCGTGTTGCCAGCCGGTTTGGAAATATTTTTAGAAAATCAGTAGGTGACGGACTGTGCATTTTTACCGTTTTTTATCGTCGGGAGTCGAACTCGGCTTAACAGCATAATAGGTGAAAGCGTTACCTGTGAGCTCCTACAAAGATTCCATGCAAAGTGTAGAAAAAAATTTAAATATGGGCTGATCACAACTTCTCCGGCATTTCCGGACCCGACCAGATCAACGATTTTGCAGGGCAGAGAGAGATTACTACAGTGATGATGGAAATACCGAACTGCAGAAGCTTAAAAAATGAAATCAATAAATTAATCAGTCAAAAGAAAATTAAATATTAATTCATTAAGTATTAAACTTACGAAGAACGTTGGATTGCAATGATTACTATTTAAAACTTTAATCATTGAGACCGTCGGGAGGACTCACTTATTTGCCGAAGTATCTTAGTCGTCGTGACGATATGATTGGCTGTAATTCTCAGAAGGTAAATAGTTTGAGGAGCCGTAAAGAGACACTTTACCTGCACATTACCATCTTATTGGACACTGGATTATATACAACATGCGAAAACGGTATTGATTCTTGGAGCGCATTCTAGCGTGCTCATTCCACGATTGATGGAGCAGGAATGTGTGTCTTAAAAATAATGAAGTTAAAAGTTCAACAGAGTATTGTAAACGCCCACACGATATGATTGGTCAGTTCGTTTGTGACGTGGGAGGTTTTAGTCCTTGATTGGGCCGAAAGAACTGGTCGAACATCCATCAGGGCCAGGCACCTAAACACATAAAGATGGCAAGTTGCTGTAGTTCGTGTGAGAAAAGCGGAAACATTCGCCATGGGGCACCTGCATTTCTCAGGATTTTAATTATCCAGATGCCTCAACTAGTCGTTAAATTTCTTGGGAAATACTAAAGGAGGGCATCTGACCGAGGGAACGCGAATCGCCTCAAAACCATGCAGAACTTGAATCTTTAAAATTTGTCACAAATTTTCCGTCAACTTTTTCGCCAAACTCCGCCAATTTTTCCACCCAATTTGGCAAACGTGTGAAATAAAATAACGTTTTCAGCGTCAATGTATTTCAATTTAATTAGACATTTGCACTGATTTTAAAAAATCGTCCAGATGAATCTGATAGTTTTTTCGTGTGAGTTTTACGACAAAATGATGCTAAGAGTCATGCTGCTCCGAGAGCTTCAATTTTCCAAGAAATCTAAACCTTTTGAGGCCAAGGTACTCTATCGAAGCAAGATACCATCTTGATTAGTTAAAAAGAAGGGTCACAATGCCGGATTTATCTATAGGCCAAATAGGCCCGGGACAAGGCATCCGCGATTTTGGGATTCTGCAGGGGCCTGATATTTTTTAACTTAAGAATTATTTTAACCCTGCTTACATACAAATGTCCAAAAAAAAATCATTATTGATGAACTTCAAAGCAAACTCACGATTCATTGATTGAATGTGGTGAGGACCACAATCTTCTTGGACCCATTTTACCGTTTCAGCCTATAAAACCCTTAATCCAGCGCTGGAGAATCTTCTGTACTTTTATTATAGCTTTGGATAAAATGTTTATATAAATTACTCGCAATATCACGTGTGTCTTTTTCTAAACGTAAACTGTTTTTAAGAAAGATGCAGGTCTAGGATAAACTCCTCTACGTAAAGTAAATGTGAATTTATTGGAACCAAGCATACCCCTTTCCAGAGGGGGGGGTCTTAGGAACCGGCCTCTCCCCGTGACTATATTTTTAATGGGACTTGGCTACGGCCTTGCATGCTGTGATTGTATCAATACATGCTGTAAAAATTTTTGAACCCCCCCCGAAATTAAATCCTGGCTACGGCCTTGGAATTAAGCAGTAAATTTCTTTCAAACTGGAATTAGAAATAGTGGTGTAACTAGTGGGTAGGGGAAGCTGATGCCCCCCCCATAAAAAATTCTTTGGTAGGAAAACGATAATTAGAAAGCAATATTATCTACGGGGCACTAGGATGAGAAGCCGTAGCCCACCCTAGATCTCAATATTGGCTACGTCAGTGATAAGAAAATGCGTAATTTTTTCTCTTAAAACAGGATTTAATAAACAAATTTACATAGATCTGAATTTCACTCATAGTTCTTATATTTTAGTTGTTAAATATGTGAAAATCGAGGCCACAACTCTCCGATGTGAAACGAAGGAAGACTTCTCCCTTACCAAAGAACAACTCATCATTTTGTAAGTATTTTACTTGTATACTCCATATATAACTTATGATACTATGATGAACATTTTGATCATTATTTACCGATGTAATTAATAATCATGCATGATAATATTATGATAATAATCCTTAGGGTAATCTTTGGGATTTTCATAATCTCTATTTTTGTTGGAACTACTTACGAAATTTTAGTAAGATTTCGATCACAGGAACCAGAAGGACAACTAGTTCTCCAAAACAAAAGTAAGTAAATTTATCTTCTCTTTATAACATATTACAAATTAGAATTGATAAAACTCATTATTTTTAATCACCATTTAATAAAATTAATTATTTTAATCACCATTTATTAAGATTAATTATTTTTAACCACCAGTTCTTAAAATTACTTATTTTTAATCGCCATTTATTAAAATTGATCATTCATTCATCGCCGTCGACTGAAATTGATCATTCAAAAGGAAATTCTCACGGGCTATTCACGTATATGAGAACATTATTGATTTATCTTTATAGATTTAGCGAAAGCGTCGCAGCGAAAATTGTTTAAAAAAATTATAAATAAAATCAATAAACATATCCAATTAATATTATGAAAGAAAGAAATGATAATAATTCAGTCATTCAATCAAACATATAACGCAGAAAAATCTTAAAATTACATTATAGGGTAAGAAATATAATAATGAAAGCAAATAATTCCATCTATAAGGTCAAAGGTGGTGGTATTACTTAATAGATTATCCTCAGAGAAAAGAATGGTTTCGTGCGTCAGATGGGATACGATCCCACGACCCTTTGATTTCCGGTCCAATGCTCTACCCATTGAGCTACGGACAGCTATTAAACATCCCTCTGCGAGCGAGTCTAAAGCTTTACGACGGACAAATTAGCGAATATTGATGCGTACCAGGTACCGCAGGAAACGTTTTTGGAAATTTTCGCAAATCTTCTGGGAAATTTCGACAATATTTTACAAATTCCTCGCAAAACATACGTGGAGAGTCGTTGCTTAACCTTTTGTTTCCAGGACTTACCTTTTGATAGCAAATTGCGACCGGAAAAACCAACACGATTATAGCTGATTTTAAGGCATAATTATTAATTTTTACTATTTTTTTTCTAATACGAAATTCTAATGTAAAACAATATTTTCATTCCAGCCTATTCGATGAACTATGTTGCCTTTTTTTATGACAGAAAAGAAAATTCGTTGTTTTTATTTTTCCACTTTTTTTCTCCTCATTTGCTCAATTTTTTCTTTGTTTGATTTAAAATTAATTTTTTACGCCATTTTGCCGCCCTAGGCAGTCGCCTACTCTGGCCTAATGGTAGAAACGGCCCTGAACTCAGTTACGCATCTGACCTCACCTACTCCCTTATCCCATATCATTTGTATATCATTTAGATATGTATTTAATTACTAAATAATAAATACACCTATTTTTTTATAATATGTTCGCTTACTGTATGTAGCACACCTGCCGTATGTAGCCAATCCCTACTGCGAACGTGTAGCCAATGTAAACGTGTAAACGTGTAGCCAATCCCTACTATGAGCAAAGTAGAATCAGAAAAGGCAAATTTTTTCAAAATTCTAGAGAGAAGAGAATGTAGTAGCTCATTTGTGAAAATCGTACATTTACCTTGGGTTTTTCACCACTGTTACTCGTAACTCCTAAATAAGCTGGATAAAGAGACTCACCAGAGAACTACATAATCACCAAGTAATCGCTATAACGTACTCAACTGTACATGGCTGCAAATTGTTCAAAGTTCAAGAAGAGAGTAGAAAACTGCCAACACTTTTTTCCAATTCTCTCAACAACTTGGCAAATAATGTCCTCACGGTCCTCGCTAAAATTAATTATGTATTTCATCCTGCTTCTGGATCTATATTAAGACTGATATTCGGAGACTAAGTAGATATGAAACGCAAAGGTTTACCACGTGTAGTGCAGAGCATGCCGGTCATGACCAGCCACGCGACCTTCGTCTTTGCTGTATTATCTCTTGCATATGACGCAATGGATGAAAGAACAAGAATGCGGTAAAAAATTCCAAATTCGTACCTCATAGTCATATCACTGCATTATGGAGAGAGCATTTGGAAGTTTAATTATGAAGTGAGTTTCTGTGTTCAGGCACAGGTCCACTCGTATCAATATACTTACGCTCTCTCTCTCTTTTTCCTTGTGTCATTTAATTTCTTCAATGACATAATGAGGTTATTTGAATGCAGACTAAGTCACTTAAACCTTATGCTTTTAATTAACGCAAATCGCCTTCCTCATCAGCGCCAATACGTTATGTACACACACTGTGCTATGAATAATGTGCCAATAAAGCCCAAAAGACCAATCTCTTTAAATGCGATTACGTGACATCACTTTCAATATGGTAGAATATAGCGTAGAAGCATCAGATTCATCCACTATGCGGAAAATAGGGGTTAAATAGAGATGGTTCGGAACGTTTACTAGATTTTTCTAACAAATCTGGAACTCAGATTTTGGTTCTCGAGCAAAAGAGGTTCAGATGGTTTTGAAAATTGCAAGAACCTATCCATAACGACTTAAACGTATCTGCACTTTTTAACGTATTGATAGCTCTTCCCACCACAGCTTCCCCGACAGTTCCCAATTCTAAAGGAGCAAAGTCCTTTTTCCCCCTAAAACACGGGACATACGAATGAAAAGAAAGGTTGGGAACATCTGTGTGTATGTGCTATGTGTGTATTCTATTATAACTATGATAGTGCATGTTATATCCTGAATATTAGGCCACTCTCTGCGAGAATGGAATTCTAGATTGATCTACTATATACTTATCAGAAAGGAAATATCCTCCATTATATGCCATGGGATATGTGTATAGTTGAAAATATTCTAGCTTAATTCGTTTCAACATACACCATTCTGAAATTAGACGAAAATTAATTTAAAATTTTTACTATTGTTTATGATATTCGAATTTCTCGACGTATCAATATATATAAAATCCATACATCATATTCAACTTAGAATATATCAATATTAAATAAAGTTTTCTTCGAGTTTTTATCATGATAAGATCATTAGTAAGATCTATATGCTCAATACTTTGTCCAGGCTGACTGGTTAGGATAGGAAACTCTTCCTTTCCATTTTTTTATCTATAATCCTAATATAAGATACAGCGGAACCTGCTAAAGTGACCACCTTTGTAAATTGACAACCTGAATAAAATAGCCGGTTTTTATGAGAGAGAACTAGGCGGCTAAACACATGCCGATCTGACGTCCAGATTTTACCGCCCAGATTTTCCCTGCGTGTCCACACACACTCGGATTTTCCTGCGTGATCATTTCCTGTTTAGGCCAAAGGAATTGTCTTTCGATCCTGCTTGTTACGATAGTTATGATAGCCCATAAAACCCGACTTTTTCATCCTACACGCAGCTTCCACCTGCAGCTCTGCGATAAATCGCTACGCGTGTAGTCGCCTTTAGGCTTACCATACCAAAGTCTCACATGTATAGGGACCACTTACCTGTGGTGAAAATTGCAGTCAGAGGAGGATTTGCGTCTTCGCCGCCTGTAGGCTGACACATTTTGCAGCCTAATCTTAACTATAGGCATAACGAAGATTTAAGCGCTTTTATCAAATTCTTAATTTGACGGCCCTGGTGGTTGTTTCAACTTCTTTTCGCAAGTATTCATATATTTGAAGATTTTTGAGCCTCTCTCGAGGCGGCGCCATTGGCAACTCTTTCCCTTTGCCAATGTCTTGTTACGGCTCTGAACATAACAATTCCAAATTATACCAACTGGCCACCAAAAAATTCAGCTCCATGTTTTCAAATTCCTCGTCAGCAAACTTTTAGTCGAAAACTCGCTGCCGTATACTATAGCCTACATAACCTATAGGTAAATCCGCCACTGACTACAATCCAGTCCCAAAAGTGGCCACTTTAGACAGGTTCTACTGTACATTCACAAACAGAAAGCACCTAGCCTGCTATCAAGAAAATTAAGATACTAGGCTATTAACTCGAAAGATTCGAAATACTAAGAGCACTAAGTTATTGATTCAAGAGGTTTCTAACACTAAGGATAGTAAACAGTCCATTCATAGTTAAGCAAGCCATTATAATTTAGCGTAGAGCGTTTCAAAAAAGAATATGTTTTTGATGAAAAAAAGCAGGGTTTTGGTCGAAACAAAGTTTTCTCTCGTGAAGAACTTCATTCTACAGCTATTAATATTGTTCAAACGGGGAGATTAAACCCCAGATCCCCTTTCTTGTGCACGGCCCTGGCATTAAGAATTAAAAGGTGACTTTTATCTTGGGTAACTCCCAACAACGTTCGAGACTCTTCCCTATCTTCATACACAGCAGGGGTCTTCAATCCGCGGCCCGCCGACATGTTTTATACACACAAAAATAACGTCCCTGCTCCCTTGGAGTCTGAAATATATGTATTTTATTCTGTTGGCATTTTCATATTTCGTAATAAATATCTTAAAACACTATAGAACTAAATTAACTCGAGGTTTCCCCTCGATCGTGTTTTACTTTAGTTTTCTAGCGTATATGGGCATTAGGTCATGGGCGCTCATATGAGTGTATCTGGTGGTGGGGGGGCTGAAGAAAAACATTACCTCCTTCTCAAGACTATCAAACATTTTAGTGAATGTACAAGATACTAAAATGCTACAAAAATAATTGATACTGCTTGACAATTAGTAATGAGCTAAAAAGTACCTTATTTTAAAACTTTTGAAATTACATGCATAGCAGAATCGGGTAACTAAAATTTTTAAACGCCTAGGGTGGGGCTCGAGCCCCCTCTGCCCCCCATATAGGCGCCCATGCATTAGGTGTAATTTTATTGATTTGCAGCGAAACAGCGATTTAAAGAAAAAATTAAACTTAGGACTTATCGAATGCTATTATTATAATATATAAATAATATATAATATATAAATAATATATATAATATATATAACAATATATATAATATATATATATCAATATATATAATATATAAATATATATAATAATATATAAATACTAATATATAATATATAAATAATATATATATATAAATAATATATATAATATATAATATATAATTACATATTATAAATATATAAATGGTAAGAACAATTTCGCAACTATCTGACTGCATGCTCTGAAAGTGTCAGTATCCGGGAGTACTTACATCTGTGCATAGGCGTAGGCAGGAATTTCATAAAGGAAGAGTTAAAGGCTTAGAATTGGGGGGGAGTTACAGAGCTACAACTCCATATGTTCATACGTATATACACAAAATTTCGTTGCAGTGGGAATTACAACCCCTCTGCGTATGCCAATGCGTCTGTAGACAGCTATTTCCAAAAATGACTCCGTATATTAGGATGTAAGATATTATTACCCTTCTCAGGGATAACACAATTGCCAAATAATGGTCAACACACAAAGCCACCGGGACGAGTTTTTTGTAATTTTTTTCGTGGGGAGGGGGGTTATTATGATAATAAGTTGACGCCCACGTTTTTAAGTTCTACCCTAACTCGACTCTAGGACGGGGACGATGTTTTTTTTTCTCCCATACCTAATCAGCTCTAATATGAGCTTAAAAACGTGAGTGTCAATTTATTATCATAATAAAAAAAAACACGGAGAAAAATGCAAAAAACTCTCCCGCTGGCTTTGTGTGTTGACCGTTATTTGGCAATTGTGTTATCCCTGAGAAGGGTAATAATATCTTACAACCTTATATACTGAGAAAGGGAGCGTTATTCTTGTTCTCGTTGGTCTAGTTGGTAAGGCACTCTGGGCTCAACGGAGAAATCTTAGTCCGACTCTAGGATGGGGACGATGTCTCTTTTTCTCTCCTATACCTAAACAGCTTTAGTATGGGCTTAAAAACATAGATGTCAGTTTATTATCAATATTGGATATTATTCAACGTCGTTGCTATTTCCATGAATGTCCGTAATAAACATTGAATTCTCTTGATGGTTGTCTAGTGATCAAAACACTCATTGCACATATATGCACATACTTTTTTATTGATTCACCACGTTGCACTTAATACTTATTTTTTTACCAAATCCCCATTGTACTTACTAATATCATCTTTTATCTTAGGGCCTTTGGAGCAGTACGTACTTGCCTTCTCAGCGTGCAACAACTTCAAGAAACTAGTAAGTCTAAACTCCCAAAGCATCGAAGACATTGACTCCACCCGCGGCATGAGGTTCATGTCTGTTTGCCTTTACGTCGTCGTATCAACCTATGCCACGCCTCACGATTTCCACTTTCTCAAATACCGTAAGTTCGGCATCATAGTAGTACCATATATCCGTATTAAAATATTATTATATATCCGCATTGCACTATTATTACACATCCTCATTATAATATTATTACATATCCGCATTACAATATTATTACATATCCGTATTAAAATATTATTACATATCCGAATCACAAGCTTATTACATATCCGCATTACAAGATTATTACATAACCGCATTAAAGTATTATTTCACATTTGCATTGTAGAATACTCACTTATTTGTATTACAGAATTTTTGCTGATCGACGCATCATTATTACATATCCGCATTACAATATTATTACATATCCATATTAAAATATTATTACATATCCGCATCACAAGATAATTACATATCCGCATTACAAGATTATTACATATCCGCATTATTATATTATTACATATCCGCATTATAATATTATCACATATCCGCATTACAATATTATTTCACATTTGCATTGTAGAATACTCACTTATTTGTATTACAGTATTTTTGCTGCTCGACGCATCATTTTTACATATCCGCATTACAATATTATTACACATTCGCAATATAATATTATTACATATCTACATTACAATATTATTACATATCTACATTACAATATTATTACATATCCATATTAAAATATTATTACATAAACTCATAATAAGATTATTACTTATCCGCATTATAAGATTATTACATATCCCCATTATAATATTATTACATATCCGCATTACAATATTATTTCACATTTGCATTGTAGAATAGTCACTTATTTGTATTATAGTATTTTTGCTGATCGACACATAATTATTACATACCTGTGTTGTATTATTATTTCCTATCAGCGGCGTATTATTATGTCCAAGCCTTCTTTGGTACATCCCGGACGAAACGGTGGCTCAACGTGGCCTCTGAGTTACGATACACTTACGCCAAACCAAGTTTACTGAACTACTGTACCACGCCCAGTTGTACCGAAGATAGTGGTCATAATTATAGGCGGTTACTACCGCTTATAATTTCACGAAAATTAAATGCGAGATTTGGACAATTAACATAATGTAAGAAACATTAATGTACAGCGACAGAGAGCTTATCTGCATGTGCTTCCAATATGAGGTTTGGAGAACGACTGTCTGGTAACCAATTTTGTGCGATATCCATTGAGAGTCTACTGCTAGTTCTATGAACTAAAATTTTTCTGTTGTTCAGCTTTAGACACGTCTCCCACAGTACTCCTCCCAAGTATTAAAGGTACGATGAACAGAGGTAGCGAGGGTTGAATCGTACATGTCGTCCCGAACGTGTTGTTGTGGGTGCTTCGGTCGTTGCCGGTTGGAGGTAGTTGTTGGACCAGCAGCAGTGTCTGAGGTTGTGTTCATAGAACTCGGATTGTTTGTGATTGGCTCGGCTTTGTCAGTGTCATCTGCGACGAACGCCGGTTTCAAGAGCTCAATGCCAATAACTGAGTGATTACCTTTGATCTATAACCTTTGATCTCTGGTGTTTTTATGTGCGTTCGATAATTCTGAATGGGCCGACTAACTCCATATCAGAAGGTTGCATGTTCAGATCACGTCCGGGTCACCAGTTATAGGTAGTAGTAACCACCTATAATTTCACTAAAATTAAATGCGAGATTTGAGAAATTAACATAATTTAATAAACACTAATGTACAACGACAGAGGACTTATCTACACGTGCTTCCAACATGAGGTTTGGAGAACGACTAATAACCAGTTTTTACGATAACGACTGAGAGTCTGTCGCCAGTTCTGTTCACTGAAATTTTTCTGTTTTTGAGCTGGAGACGCGTCTCCCACATAGTCCCTAGGGCGCAATATCTATACTGGAGTATTCATTCTATACTGGAGTATTCATTCTATACTGGAGTATTTATTCTATACTGGAGTATTAATTCTATACTGGAGGATTGTTTATCTGCATTATAAGACTTATTATTATCTGAAGTACAATACCCTGCTTACAAAAGAAAATATTTGCTTTCATTTTATGCATGATTTGCTAATTGTTTGTGAGAAAATATTTATGATGTTTATGTTCCAAAAAAAGATTTCTGGTATTACGTAAGCAATATTTTGGCCGTTTAAACCCCCTCCCCAAAAGGTGCTTACGTAATACTTGAACACTTCCCAATATCAAAGGTATTTGTGACATAAGTATTTTGAGATTGGTTGAAATTATTTTTTTTTAATATATATATATATATGCAGTCGAGTCTCTATTTAACGAAGTGCCATCGTTCCTCTGAAAAACTTCGTTATAAGGAAAATTCGTTAAATAGAAATTAACATAAATGATGAAACTTAATTTCGATAAAATGAAAAAAGCTAAATTTGGACAGTAAAAACTAAGTTCAGTAGACTCTTCTTTTTCAACGAATTTAAATATTTTTTGTATACAAGTACGTACAAATTAATAACAAAAGTAAAGACTGAGGATTACTTTATATCTGTATGATCCTCATACAACATATTTGAAACAGAGAAATAATCACTAATTTTGCTTTGTACAGGTTTCTTATAAAAAACGTTTTGTTCATAGAAATTCTCACACTTTTGTAAATATCGGAACACGTCATCTATAACATTTTCTTCAACAATGCAACACGTATATGCGAGAAGCAAATTTCGTGGCTTAGCCACACCTGCAGAGTGATACATCCCCGCTGCTTCGAAGTTCCCAGTTTAGAACAATAGAATTATTTATCACAACTGACCCTATGTCTACAATACAGAAGGGTACCTCACCTCCGTCTTTTTGCTTAAAATGCTCAACTATCTATTCTACCTAACCATCCCGCTGAAAAATTGTAAAAGGTAAATTAAAAAAAAAATCAAATTCTTTATAAAAAGAACTTCGTTATATAGAAATTGTTTTTCGTAATATGGAGACAAATTTACATGTTAGTGCCATTCAAAGTCAAGGTTCCGCCGAAAATTTCATTAAATAGAAAACTTTGTTATATGGAAGTTCGTTATATGGAGACTCTACTGTATGTATATATATATATATGATAAGTTGAACTTCTTACGTCGAGTTTGATTTACGTCGAGTTGATTTTCTTACGTCGAGACAATAAGAAAATGACAAACAAAAATGTATTGCTTTTATGTATGTATTTCGATGACTCGAAGGGTGGGGTGTTTTTTTTCTTTTTCTTTTCTTTTCTTTTTTTTTTTTTTACTCCTGTCCGTTTCGATGTCGGATTCCCCTGTACATTCGTTCTTTTATACATTTAGGCAGTGCCTTTCATTTTTACAAATTTATGGAAGAATGGTGGTTCACTGTATTCGCGAATGCTTCAGCTGGTATTGACACGCTATTTCTCATCACGTAAGTTTTAAATTTCCACTTGTCTCTTATTCCTAAAATTTTGCACTAAAAATTTTTTACTGTGACGCCTTTAAGTATTTAGATTTTCAATTTAAGCAAATTTCAATATTTTTTCAACAAGCTATCAATCTATGACCAGCAAACAGTAAATAATTTACCTGTTTCTTTCACACGGCCACTAATTATTATTTGAAAAGCAAAGTCTTTATATAAACTAATAAATGTCAAATGCATCATGATTTGAAAGTTATTTAGACAATCCTTTTCTGATAACTTTTAAAGGGCCTTGGAGCATTATAAAATCATCGATTTGATCCTGAACAGAATGAACTAGAATTCATTATGCCGATTGTGAAGTTTTATGTTACGTGACTGTTCAAAAGTTCAACACTTGGTAGTACTAAAAACTAAACGCAATTTGCAAACCTCGTACTACATTTACACATTCACGTTTGCTAAGATTACTATCCGTCCTATTTTGACGTAATGAATGGGAGGGGCTAAAGGGATTAGCCCGCCCTTGGAAAAATTTAGCCCCTCCTACTATATGAAAAATGAAAATAACTAACGAGAGATATTTGGAGATCAATGATTTTGCCTTAAGCTGTAGCACTTGCTATACCTCGAAGCTTTCTAATATGTTTAGATGTTTATAATGCCATGTTTGTTACGTTTGAACAGCTGTTGAGTTGTAGAAACAAGAGTGGTAAACAAGAGTCATCCTTTTTCTACTTAAATAGCAAACCAGAAAACTCTGCAGCGTGGAAGAGTAACATTCATTTCACTATGGTAGTAAAAATTATTAAATAAAATTGCGGTCTCATCCGTTTTTATCACACACAGTATAGGCAGCAGCGTAGCCATTTAAAATTCATGGGGTACTTACGTGGCTTTAAAAATGATCATGTTGTGCGGTCTTAGGGAAAATATGTTTTGATAGGCAATGGGGGTGGGGTGGCTTGAATCCGAAAGCAACCTTTCCTATGCGGTTGCGTATAAAATAGGGTGAATGGGAGAGGAAGATGGGCATGAGGGAAAGATTGGCACAGTGACGTCATTTCCCATGTACGCAATGCAAAGAACTGATGTTGGTATAATAGTGATGTACTTCAGTTCATGAGTTCGTTTCCAGAAGGTAAAGGCATTTCAACTTCAACTGTCAGGAGAGAAGTATTTTGTAGCTGTTCTAAAACATCATGATAAGGAAATGTTTTCTATAATTTTTATGCTTACTTCAGTAAGCTTTATTTCATATAATTATTCCGAAAGCGATATGAAACGTTTAGGGGAAATTAATATGGCGTTTGAGTTAATTTACGGTACAAAAAGTGAGCGATGTGTCGCAAATCTTTTACGGCACGACACCATAACTGATAATTTCATATTGGGGGGGCGAGACGAGCACAAAATTTGTGGGTAAGGTGGGTCCCCGAAGTAACATATTATAGGCATATTACTTTAAAAGCCTTTAGTTTGTAGGCTTTACACTATATTGTCAGGAGTTGATGCATGTTTAGAAGGGGATAAAAATCCGCGACTGAGTTATTTCAAACTTTGAAAAATTAATTGTTTACATTTGATTAGCGTTTTTTAAATGCCAAGAGTGCCATACATGGCTCCACAAAACTTGTGCTGGAGCCAAAGGATTTAAAAACTTTGTGTGCCGAGTATGCAAAGATTATAATTAATGTAAACTAGTATGCCCATCTTATACCTACGTGGAGCCCATCTTTCCCATATTATGGGTACCATGAGCATTTTGCAATGCTTTCTTTCGCTTTTTCATAAAAATGGTTTGTCATTCACTCAAAAATCTGAGTTTCAGTGTCAATAAAGGTTCATTCTACAATATCACATACTGTTTGTACAAATTTATTCAATATATCAAGCTGCAGATAAGATACAAATAACTGTGCCCATCGTCCCCGCACTCACTCTATATGAAATCTGGTCAAATGTTTGTAAAAGGCTTCTATCGACTGTTATCGAGTAGTAATTAATAGACATATTTAAACGTATATGGTCCGTTTTAACCATCCAACCTTATTCCATATTCCGGCAGTTCTACCGCTGTGGGGGAACAACAGTATCCGAACACCCCATTGTTTACGCCCTATGATCGAATTGTCAAATCAAAAGTACTATTAGACCCAAAACACTGGCAAAGATGTGTTCATAGGTGCTGTAACCTCCTATTGCGGCGACATTTTATATATATACAAATGGATATAGCTCTTTAACCACCCACTTATGAGCTTTCTACATAAGCCTATGACTTAAAATAACGTTTACTATAAATCAATATCCATCTCATCTTCATAAGGAACTGTCTGTGTAATAAAAATCATTCGAACTCATTTTATTTAAAAGGCACCACCCATTTTTTATTATAAATTCTGATCCTCTGTATCAAATTAGCCGAAATCCACATAAAATATATATTTATTTTGTTTAAACCCTCACACATACTCTCTCTCTCTCTCTGAAAGTGCGGCGGTCCTGCTATTAAATATATAATATC
>QLNU02013614.1:14278679-14289067 GCA_006491805.2 Dysdera silvatica
TATATATATATTGCACATTAACATCTGCATTTTAATTTATAGGCGTACATATGTACATTGACAACTATATATTATGCACATTAACATCTACATTTTAATTTCTAGGTGTAGTGAACAGTATCCTCTCCTGGAAAATTTTCATTCCCTTGGACCGTATTAGTAATTTAACGTATTTGCTTCATCCATTAATTCTGTTTTTGCACGGAGGGCAAATTCGAGAAAAGATGTATATGGCTCATTTGGATCAGGTGAATATTAATATACTACTCTATTTATTGATATAATTAATAATCGCCAATTCTCTTTTTTTTTCAGAAAGAGAGGGAGAGAGAGAGAGAATTTTGTAATTTATACTTCCTTCATCCTAAAAAAAAAATTGAAATACGTTCCTTAAAATCGTTAAAATGAAGGTTAACATGGATACTCTATGCCTGCAGGGGCTTGCACACCTTCCGGTTGACCAAAGAGGCTGGCTGATCGGCGAAGTCAAACTGCGTAGGCCGCCTCGTGTGAGTGAATTCCCTAGTGCAATGATTCTCTAAATGAGTTTTGCGGAACCTCCAGGTATTTCGCAAGCTATAAAACAAAGCCGAAAATTACAAGCAAATTCATAAATTTTGTAATAATTCCCTCCATAATAATAATAAAACTTCTTAAATTAGTGTTTCCCACATTTCACCCAGAAACACTTTTAAGTATTTTTTAGTCATCGCGGACCACTTTAAGCATTCTTCAGTTATTGCAGACCATTTTAAGCATTCTTTAGTTATTTCAGACCACTTTAAACCTTCTTTAGTCATCACGGACCACTTTAAGCATTATTTAGTTTTTTCAGAAGACTTTAAGCATTCTTTAGTTATTGCGGACCATTTTAAGCATTCTTTAGTTATCGTAGACCACTTTAAGCATTCTTTAGTTATTTCAGACCACTTTAAGGCTTCATTAGTCATGGCGGACCACTTTAAGTATTCTTTAGTTATTTAAGACCACTTCAAGCTTTCTTTAGTCATCGCGGACCACTTTAAGCCTTTTTTAATCATCGCGGACCACTTCAAGCATTCTTTAGTTATTTAAAACCACTTTAAGCCTTTTTTAGTCATCGCGGACCACTTTAAGTATTCTTTAGTTATTGCAGACCACTTTAAGCATTCTTTAGTTATCGTAAACCACTTTACACATTCTTTAGTCATCGCGAGCCACCGGGGAGAAGGAAGAAGATTTTCCCTTATGAAAATTAAAAATCTATTACTTAAAACCAAGATTGCCAACTTTGGATGATAATATTGGTCCTTACTGACCATGATCAACTGTACGATAAATAATTGTACTTATTCCATCACTAGTTAGACATCAAAAGCATCCGGTATCAGATTTTTTCAATCCTCACTATAGAATTCTTAAATTAGTTAAACACCTGCGAAAATGTCAATTTTAGAAATGTCGTTATCCGCATCGAGTTTTTACTTTCTGCAGACGGGCATTTTTTGGAGATATGCCATGTTGAATACTTTTTTTTTTTCTTTTGATATTCCCTGGGGATTCTGCGGATGGCGTGAGAAGCCCCCACAGACCACTAGTTGTCTGTGAACCACAGTTTGAGAAACACTGCATCAGATTGATGAGCTGTTTGAGCGTCCTTGTATGGGATTACAGTACCGTCTTTTGCGGCCGCCTTTCCTACCCTACCCTCCTTACACCCTTCTCTCTGCATCAGATAGTGTTAACTAACAGTAACCAATACCTGCAATAATAAAAAAACATTGCCTACCTTTTTATACTGGTTTATTGCCTTCTTTTATGTATAGGTTTGAACAGCGCTAAATAATAGCCCTTTAGTTTCTCCTTTACTAATATTCGCAGAGAAGTTCCTTGGCTAGGCATATGATAAGAGTTCTGGAAAATGAAACCTTTGAGAACCACTGCCAGGCCTGTAGCAAATCCGGGGCCAGCAGAGGAGCGACCCCAGTTTCCCCATGCTTGCGCCCCCGTTCGCCCATCGAACTATTTATATACAGTGTGTCCGAAAAAGAATGTACCATTTTCTTTATTTTGGGCACAGGTGCCCAGTGTGTGGAGAGAGATGTCAATGGCAAGGATTGCTATTAGGTAATCCAAGTTTGGATTGAAATACCCGCCGTTCCCAAGACCACAATTTTTTCAAGATGACGTCCACACAACAACAGACGGTATTGAAAAGGGTACATTCTTTTTCGGACACCCTGTATATAGAACACTCCCCAGATGCCCTGTGCCCCATATGTCCTTTGCCTTGCCCCAGTTTCCCCTACATCCTGGCTACAGGCCTGACCATTGCCCTGGTATCTCAGTACTCTCCAAAAATTCTCATCCATTGACTATGATGCCTAACTGCTCACTGTAGTCAGGGATTGTATTCCCTAGGCCTTAGGAGTTTCGGATTCCTCGAGAAATGGCAGGTCCCAGTGAAGCACTACCCTTGCTTTCCTTGCGCCGTAAAGCTCAAACAACCAATAGACGACGGTTCCGCGAAGACTACGACCAACGTCGACGGAATGCTTTTTCGATCTTGCTGTGTCTGGCTACTTGCAAATAACGCCAGCAAGCGCCCAGTTTGTGACGAAGTCCACGCGCTCCAGTCTTAACTTAGATTTTTTGCATGAAATCCTTGTTAGATCAAGGGGGCTCTCTGTCTCTCTACCCACCCTCAAACTCAAATCATTCTGCTGTTATTGTCTCTCTTTTCTGAGTACGCATAACCTTAGATTCGCCACCATATATGTCTGGGGCAGAATGACTCTTGTTATCCTTGCGCCATAAAAATACAGCCAACCAACTATATCTGTTCATAAGATTAATTACACGCTATATAGCTCATATAGTCTTTTAATGCGGCAAGAACTAAAACATCTATTTAATTTCTTATCAAATATTTTTACAATTGTAATTGTGAATTTACAAACAATGTGAAACGATGGTGACGTATAAATTTATGGTGACATGAAATTATTGTAACATATGAAATTGTGTTGACATGTTATGGAATTATGTGATTATATATTACTATGGAATTATGACGATACAGTTAAGATAATAAAATTATTAAGCCAAACTTAGGCCGTCCAAGTTCATTAACGACAAAAAAAGAACTGTGACAAATGTAATTTATATTTTCGAAAAGTATTTTAAAATACATTTTGTATCGAAAATAGAAATTTCCAAGTATTTTGCCCAGCTCTGGCAACAGATCTCGTGTGTGTGTGTGTGTCTATTTCGAGTAGGGATGAGTCAAATGAAAGTCCTGTTCTCGACGAATATTGGCAACGAAAAGTATAATACACTAATAGTTAGGTTGGCTGATTTTTATGGCGCAAGAGCACCAAGGGTCATTTCGCGCCAATCAAAGTATAAGCTAATAGGGACATCATAAAGAGTATTCTGTGTATTTAAAGCAAACATTAAAAATTATAGGACGACAATTTTTCGTTAGGTGAAGGCTGATGCAAATATACTTTTTCAAGCATCCCCCCACCCTCCCCAATTGAAAATAGACTTACACTCATTTCCATGGCAACAGGCTAGCGCAGGCTTAGCGGCGGAGGATTTCTCATGATAGACATACTGTGATTTAAATGTGATATATAATATAGAGTTAAGAACTGCAATTTCTGGTAAGATGGTAAACGTAATTTTTTGTGTTTTTATGGCAGGGGTAGCGCCATTTTGCGCTAGAATCTACCGTTTCCCGATGAATACGAACCCCTGTAGCCTATGGCCACGAACCACGGGTCAGTAGAAACATGACAAGTGTTCTCCACAATTTGTGTTCAAACCCAGATTTTCTGAGTGGTAGATAAGCGCAATATATTATCCCTGCCTCACATAGCTGAGCGAGACGAAGACACTGAAATAATTTCTTTGGGTGAGGTCAGAATAAAAAATAAGAAAACAAGTTGAAATAAGTAACAAGGGTACATTGGCGTACGCAGGGCAGCTGATTAGGGGTCATGTCCCCCACTGCGATGAAATTTTGTATATACAGACACATATGAATATATAAAGTTGTAACTGTAACGACACTTACGAACTTATTACATATGCGTTAGGGTGGGTCGAATTTTCAAAAGTTGCTCGAATCGAAACGCAATAGTGCGGAAAAGTTGCTGCTCGTCAAGATAAACACAGTGAAAAAATAAGTTTAGGAATCGGATAATATCTTCAGGTCACACATGACCCTCAAAATTTGTGAAATTAGCCATAAATTGACCTTTTTTAGAAACTTTTGAATAGTGCCTTAAATTGGTCAGATTATCATAAAACTTCAGTTGTGACAGTAATTAGAAATTAGTTAACGGGAAATAATACTTTGATGGACGAAAATACATCCAAAGGGAGTGAGCAGGGGGTCGCATTAGGACGAAAATTGGCCAAAATTGTGAAAAAAACAAAACACCGTAGAAGCGTTCATGACTTCAGAAAAATAGGTTAAGTAGACTGTTTGATTAACTATTGCTGTGCAACTCATCGTTCGTTTGCAGTTCACATCCACTGAAAAGGAAAACGACCAAGAACTCACCAGGAGAGGTGGCCGCACTTCGAGTTCCACGCATGTTCTTCCCAACCAACCAACTAGAGCTAGACGTGGAAAATCACTATTTTTTGATTTGGTTTGGTTCCACATGAACTGGATGTCGTTTTCAAATATTGACATTTGGCAGCGGGAAAGCAAAATTTCTCTGATGAAACCATCTCTGCTGTCACCGCCACATACTTTGCTCACTGCTTCTGTGATTAATTTCACAGTACGTTTAACCACCTGTGTATGACATGGAAATTCGTTATGTCGAGAATTAGTATCCGCTTGGAATGAATGAGGTTTAAGATTTCCTCGGATGTTGCAGATGCTAGAAGTGGAGGACAGGTAATTTTCGTTGATGACTAGATGATCCACCTTGTCTAGTCTTTTGCATTAAAATTAAAATCAGGAATGATGAACGCATGTAAGGATTTGCATTTCTCTAGTTTTTTCCTGGCTTTTAAAATATGTCTCAAAGCAAACTCTCTGACATGATGTCGTTCTTCTTTTACCATAGCCAGAAGAAGATTCTTAAGGTGGGCAAAGAAGGCGTTGGATGCGATGGAACAAACACAAACACTGGGTGGAAAAATGGAGCCATTAGGTTTATAGAAATTTCCGTCAAAAACTCTTTACAATGATTGATGTGTGTGTTCCACTTCAATGAGTTGCCATTGAGGCACCTCACTGAAAAATTAGATGGCAAAACAAATGCCCCGTAGTCGTACTCTGAACCTATCGAAAAGCACCTTCAAAGATGCGAAAAATTACCAATGGCAAAATTCCTAAAACTCAGTGCATACTTCCAAAAGTGAACAAGGATATCCTAAGCAAAGGTCAAAAATGTTTACTTGGAATTTCACTGGCCATCCACTCAAGTGTTTGTCCTCCAGATTTTGCCATTTGTAACCCTGAACTGCTCAGCCATTCCATGTGATTGACAACGGCTAATAGAGTCCTTAGACTATACGTTGCTTCCTCAGACCCATCTTCAAACCTTCTTCATATCACAACGTTCATCCTGAAAGTATACTCACCTCTATGGTTCACAATCAAAACCCAACCAGCAATACTTCAAGGCCCAAAACATGTGTTTCAGTGTATACTTACACTGTGTGAGTACTTACCAGATCATCTCAAAACAATCATTGATCCAGTAATCCAAAACAATGCCTTCTTCAAGTTTAGCCCGGACACTCCGGGCTAAACGGAGGGACCCTGGTTCGAATCCAGGATGGGGAAAGCGTCTCTTTTTCTCCAAAATTACATAAGCTCTAGTTTGAGCTGTAATTAATACGTGGGTGGCAAAAATTATAGTATAATAAATTCCCCCACGAAAACTCACAAAATTCTCGCCCCGGAGGCTTTCTTGTGTTGACCATATTTGGCAATTGTGTTATCCCTGCGGAGGGTAATAATACCTTAACAAGAGTAGTGATTTTCCACGTCCAGCTATGGTCGTTTGGTTGGCTGGGGCGTGGATGGGACTCGAAATGCGGCCACCTCCCCGTGGTGAGTTCTGGGTCGTTTTCCTTTACACTGAATGTGGAATGCAAACAGGCGAAGAGCTGCACAGCAATAGATAATCACAACGTCTGCGTAACCTGTTTTTCTACAGTCATGAACGCATCTACGATGTTTCATTTTTTTCACACTTTTGGCCAATTTTCGTCCTAAAGCGAACCCCTGCCCGATCCCTTTGGGGGTATTGTCGTCCGTCAAAGTATTATTTCCCGTTAACTAGTTTCTAATTACTGTCACAACTGAAGTTTCGTGATAATCCAACCAATTTAAGGCATTTTTCAAAATTTTCTGAAAAAGATCAATTTATAGCTAATTTCTCAAATTTTAGGACTCGCGCTCGACCTGAAGATATTATCAGATTCCAAAACTTCTTTTGCCACTGTGTTTATCTCGACAAGCAGCAACGTTTCCGCATTATTACGTTTCGATTCGAGCAATTTTTGAAAATTCGACCCACCCTAATATACCCATGAAAGGGTAGTACAGAAAGAGTTTAAAGGTTATTCCCCTGTGCGCCGACATGAAACCATCTGCAATGGAATTCTATTAGAACAATACGTTATAAGAATTTTCAGGTTACATATCTGTGAAAGGATTAGAACTTCGGACTCTTTAAAAACGGTGTGACAATAAATATGAATATACCCCCCACCCCCACCAATAAGATACACATGCCCAGGGGTAGTTATTAGAGACACCTCAATCGAAAAACCGTTGTTATCAAGTTCTCAACATTCCCGCCTTCTCCCTTATTTATGATTTTCTACGATCACTCGTTCGATAAGACATAACATCCTTACCACAGTATCCATGGAGTGGGAACAGGATGAACATGGAGACCACGATACTCGCACAGTATTTTCCCCAAATTTTCTTTATTTACAAGTCACCATCTATTTACGCGAATATGATAAAAATCTAGATTGCAAACGTTTCACTAAAAGCACACACATTGCTGCAAAAATAAATGGTAGAAGCTCGACTCAATCTCCCAGCTATAAAACCTTATCACACGGGGCTCTGTAGACATCTTCTAGGCAGCCAGCGAAATCGAAATATCGCGTCGAGTAATTTATAGCGCATTAGAAACTACTGCTAGTCATGGTGTCCAGCTGGATATTTTAGTATCTAATTCAATCCCACAGGACTGTTTCGATATGACGTTCGCAGATAGTAAGGTAGTGGGAAAATCTCCTGTGACTGTGTGTGTGAATCTTAAAGAAATACTCTCTCCAGACAAATCACTGCAGTGGCGGAGGAAAGAGGATTCAAGGGATTCAGTACCCCATTGGATATCAAAACACATTTTCTCTAATGCCGCATCATATGATCTCTTTAAAATCACTTGAGGCCCCATTAACCTCCATAATTTTTGAATTTCTACATTGCTGGTTGACAGATGTGTACATTAAATGATATAGCCATATTTCAATGGTAGAAACTAATACGCCACTTTTTGTTTTTGCGTGTAATGAGTGGCGTATTAGTTTCTACCATTGAAAAGTGGCTATATCATTTAATGTACACATCTGTCAACCAGCAATGTAGAAATTCAAAAATTATGGAGGTTAATGGGGCCTCAAGTGATTTTAAAGAGATCATATGATGCGGCTTTAGAGAAAATGTGTTTTGATATCTAATAGTAATATTTGATATCTAATAGTAGTTTTGATATCTAATAAAATTCTTTAGTAACAGGGGAACTCCTAGGCCCATCATTACACCCGATTCCACAAAACTTTATCTCCACTTCTACTGGCCTGGCCATTCCTTTCCCAACTCTTTCTTTACTTCCAGAGTATCATTTTCCATTTCTCACTTGAATTCGATGATCCCTTGACCCGAAGTTTTAGTCCTATCTTGAAAATGTCTCCCTTGAAGAGAAGCTTCAATGGGACTGCAATGATGTCAATTGCTTTGAGATTGTGCACTTTTTTGTTAACTATATATCTATAGGAAGTTGAATTCCAACTTTTGTGTATCTATTTCTTTTAGGCGATGTACGCAACAGCCTATATTGTTTTTACTGTAGCATTTGCTGCAGTGTGCTACATTTTCTTCTACATCCCCTTTATATTTATTGAGTCGAAAATTTGGGCTTCCGGGCAGAGCAGGAGACAAAAGGATCGTAACTCCGTTGAATTCAACGGGAAGTTCAAAGAAGTATCCAGCGAGAAAGATATAAAATGCGTCAGCATCTCCAGGTTGTTTGAAACAAGGATGAACCAAAAGGTGAAGGAACGCCAACAGTGGACACCTTCCACATCTAAAACATAGTAAACCCCAAAGATTAATTATCTTGCTTACTGTTAATAAAATCATTCACTGGTTAATAATGTCAAGAAATCACATTGATATCACGATTATCGTTTTAGTATTTTAAAGTTGTTACGATTATTTTTGTGATTGTTATCATTTTTCTTGTTCTTGTATGGTCGTTGCTGTGGTTGTTATCGTCTTCAGATTCTTCTATGGTTGTCGTTATTGTGATTGTTGCCGTCTTCCTGATTGCTGTTATGGTTACTGTTAATGTATAGTGATTGTTATTGTTGTTGTTATACAAGAATTTTCCCTCAATTTCTTATAAAGAATACGACTTTTTAACTTTGATATTATATAGAGCAATACGATTGATGCATAGTCAAATTAAGAATTTGAAATAATGATCTGTAATTGGTGAAGAACCTTCTAGACCAGTGTTTCCTAACCTTCAAGTTGCGACTTCCTTTTATAGTAGCCAAACAATCTGCAACCCCCTCTATCCGTCTATAAAAGCATTTTTAACAGAGTAAAGAAAACACATTAAATATAAAATTATATTATATTAATGTATGCTATAAATGTAAAATTAACAATCATTCGTAGAATATTGCAATGTAATCATCACATTGAAATATGAGAGCGTTAGAAACATTTGGTAAAAAATTCCTTTTAAAAAATAGTTGCAATTAACAATAGTTGCAGCAACTCCGAAGAAATTAGTTCACGGTCTCCAGGTTGGGAACCATTGTCCTAAACCCATATGCCTCTTCCCTTTCTGTTGGTCAAACCACTGTTCCTGTATTTTCCAAAGAGAATGTGTTCCCTTTCCAGAGATAGTACATTATATGTGCAGATGTTGTCAACGTGTGCAAATTAACTGTATTTATTTGCCTGTACGCGCAGACATGCAATTTTGCCAAACGATTACCATCACTTCATAAAAATTTGACGTGCAAATCTCCCAAAAAGTGTACATATGCTTTATTGCGATGTGACGTGCCATTTAGGAGAGCGGTTCCTGTGTTTTTAATGCCAGTTAAGAATGTTCTGACGTTGATTTTAAGTTTCATGAAGATCTGTAGTCACAAAATTGTATTTTCGGATAATACGAGAATTACTATATTATTTGTATGTCGAGTATTATATTGTGATTTATCAAATAAAGTAACAACGCAAAATAAATGTTTTTTCTTCGAATAAAAATTTACTTTTGTGAATACATACATAATCAGGCTTCACATATTTAATTGCAAGGCTCGTCCGCTATTTGCGTGAGACTGTAATAAAGCAGTAATAAAGTTCCTTTAAATAAAACAAACTTTCGTAAAATAGCTAAACTTTAACTAAAATTGATAAACATAACGTGCGCGCGCGTGGGTGTGTATTAAACCAAAACTCATCGTGGGTTCTCTGCCCAAGGTAAAATTAGTAGAACTTCGCGAAACGGAGAATGATCGTGTGAGCAAACAAAAGTACTAAGGTGATCAAACGTCACCAAGACAGAGCTGCGCGAAATAGTTCTCTAAAACAGTCCACATATCCCTCCGCCGCACTTTCAAAAAATGGATGTACAGCACCCAAAAAAAAGTGGCATAGCAAAGCAGAAATTATGAGTGCTGATGATCATATGACACCCAATAGTGGGCAGGGGCAGACTGGGTCCTCTCAAAGGACACATACTTTGAATTTTCAGAGGGCACGAGCCCTTGTTCATTCGAAGGCGCAAGTCCTATAGCCCATGAGGGCACACCGGCCCTGGGGTCGGTGGGCCAGTCCGCCCCTGACAGTGGGTCATGAAGATTGTGTGATTCGACTTCAAAACAATAAATGTGTGAATTGATACCCAATGGGAGGGACTAATCCCTATGCTACATCCCATAAACATACTGGCAATAAAACTGTAGTGAAATCTCCTTAATACGGTAATGGGAGGAGCTTGAATCCGTAACCCCGTTTTCTACGTCATTGGTATCCGCCCATTATTATTATTATTTGTAGTAGTATTAAAACCTACGTGTCTTTTTGTAAATTATAAGTCAAAAATCATAAA
>QLNU02013614.1:14289167-14332479 GCA_006491805.2 Dysdera silvatica
AATATCTCATAGCTTGATATTTTATTTTACTTAACTTGTTATATCCTGGTTTATTTCTTAATTTCCCTTCATGGGTTCACGTGCTCATGTTCACTAATAGACGACGCCACCGGTCCTGACTCAACCATATTATACTATACGTAATATGCGTAACTTGTATAAGGTTGCTTTTTCCCTTGACAGACATCACTTTTTTTTCTTTAATCTATTAAAACAAGTGTTTGTTTGTTTGGATGTTTTATGGCGCAAGAGCATCTGGGCTACAAAACTAGTGTACAAGAGAAGAAAAATAAATACTTTTCTGCCACATCTGCGGATTTCCAAAGCAAATTACATTGAAGAATGGGAAGCCTCCCTCACCCCACACACACGGCACTTCCAGGGACCTACAGTTCTCGCTGCATGAATTCCCAGGCCTTATGGGATTTTTTTTTTTTTAAGTTTGTCAAGAATCTATCCGACCATGAGAATTATTTTGAACATCCACTTATTTTAAACGAAAATACTGCAATTGAAAGTTCTCCTTCATTATTTTACTTTAAAGGCTTTAACAAGATATTTCCAAATCATCCATAAGGCAATTGAAATTTTCGAGTCGAATTTTAGAGTTGAGAGAACTACAAAGTTGCTATAAGGAAACTGTAGCGTTAAACACCACAGTTTCAATTTCACTCAAACATTTTCACAATTTTTGAAACTAATTTAATATTTATCTCTTGACTTCAATGAGAAGTCTGTGTTGTTTGCTTCCGTTTTAAACCAACCCATTGGGCCAGGGTCTTGACTCGATGTCGTTCTAGGCAAGTGAAACATGAAAGGGCTCATGTTAAGTCGCCAACTCCAAATAGAATACAGCTAATAAAATAAAGGTAAATACTTTTAATTTATTAAACATCATATTAATTAATTAAAGTACTCACCATGAAACGAAACATGGAACTTATCGTAATTTTTAATCCCATTAACGTGATGGAAGTTTTATAGTTATTTTTTACCTTGATATACAAGTCTTCAAATGTGGCTCTTAATAATTTCAATGTAACCATTTAAATTAGTTGTGGAGCTGAATTTTGTGAGAGTTCCTCTTCTGGTAAAAGCCACCTCAGTTCTGTGCGCAAAAGTAGCGTGGTATAGAAGCTACCCACCTCTTCACATAAATATTTTAATTGTTCAGATTTCGTTAAATTGGCCTTGATAAAATTAGTGACTTTCACGGATTTGTTGAGCACTTCCTTGAAGGAATGTATTCCCAACACTTTGCCAGTAGAACACTAAATTTTCACATAAGTGTCATTTTGTAAACCTAAACTCTATAATTTTGGTTTTGTGCTTTAATGTGAACCCCGTATTTTATGGAGTTTTCAGTCATTACCAATATTGTTTTCACCAGGTATGGATATGCACTTTCATTTTTTTTGTGGAGGTGGGGGGTTAAGGACAGAATTTGCCAGGGTCTTGGAATAACCCCTTCATTTATCATGAAAGTTGGAATTTTTTACAGTGAAAAAATATATGCTTGGGAGGGGTTGTGACCCCTGTGACGCCCTTGTATCTTCGCTTAAGTTTCGCGTACCCTAACCTGTCCGCCATATACCCCTAGGCATACGCGTATCCCAGATTATGAACTCTGGCCTAGGGGATCAAAACCCAAACCATGATACAAGATAGACAGGTGAGCCAACTCCGAGAAATCACTGGACTCTTTAAGTGTCATTTTCCACTAGCTGACGTTCGAGACTACTAGACTATTCTACGATACAAGATAATATGCACCGTGGCCTATCATATCATTATCTCCGAATGTTTTAGCTCCGCGAGCGTAATTCTCATTTTAGAATCTAAACTCAACTATTAAATATTGAATATAGTAGTTTACTTGTGCTCCATAGTAAAATTTAATATATATGTAAAATCTGAATACCCTTTCTAAACTACTGAAATGCGATATACAATTCTTAAAAAAAAATAGGCCTAGAAACGGTTCTTAAATGGAATAAATAGAAAAATTATTAAATAATAGTAAAATATTGAATTATAATCTACTGAATGCTAATAATATTTCACTCATTGACACTACTCCACAAAAGAATTATTTTAAAAATGATCAATATTTAACAGGAGGTGGGTGCCAAATTTTGGGCTCATACCGGGCGCCATATTACCGTACTCCGTCTCTAAATAAATATTATAGCGTTGTGACGGATACTATATGAGGAGTGAAAGATAGAGAATAAATTTAATAAGTTAATTTATATATTATACTAGAATTGCCCAGCTTGAGTTTAACACTATTATTAAAATTGCCAAAAACGGGGTTAACAAATTTTGTGTAAAGAAAGAGAAAAATGGAATTTTTTCTAAAACTAACACATACGAACTTAAATTTCATAATCATAAACATTTTTATGGAACGAACAGAAACAGATAGTTTTATTTTTATAGAGAAGAAACTATTTACTATTTGTGAAACAAAATTCTAAGGAAAATGGAACGGCATTAAACGAACCTATACCATATAGGGTGAGTGTGGGGGAGATGGGCATGCGGGAAAGATGTGCACCGTGACGTTATTTCCGCAGTACACGATGCAAAGAACTGATGTTGGTATGATAGTGTACTTCAGTAGTACTCCAGTACTTCAAGTAGTACTTCAGTTCATGAGTTTGTTCCCAGAAGGAAAGGGTATTTCAACTGTTAGGAGATAAATATTTTGCGGCTGTTCTAAAAATCATAGTAAGGAAATGTTTTCTATAAATTTTATGCTTACTGCGGTAAGCTTTATTTCATATGATTATTCCGAAAGTGATATGAAACGTTTAGGAGAGATGAATGTGGCGTTTAAGTTAATTTGCGGTACAAAAAGTGATATGTCGCAAACCTTTTAAGGCACAACACCATAGCTGATAATTTCATATTATGGGTAAGACGAGCACAAAATTTGTATGTAAGATGGGCTCCCGAAGTAATATGTTGTTGGCATATTATTTTAAAAACCTTTAGTCTATAGGCTTAACACTATATTGTCAGGGGTTGATTCATGTTTAGGAAGAGGCGGGGACGTGAAAGGGGGTAAAAACTGTCTGACTGAGATATTGAAAACTGAAAAATTAATTGTTGATTAATTAATTAATTGTTAATTTAAATGCCATGAGTGCAATACATGGTTCCACAAAACTTGTGATGGAGCCAAAGGATTTAAAAAATTTGTATGCGAAGATTATAACTAATGTCAACTGATATCATGCCCATCTTACCCATACTATAGGTAAGATGGGCCTTTTGCAATGCTTTCTTTCTTTCGTTTTTTCATAAAAATGGTTTGGCATACACTCAAAAGTCTGAGTTTCAGTGTCTATACAGATTCATTCTACAAAATCGCATACTGTTCATTCAACATGTCAAGCTGCAGATAAAATACAAATAACTATGCCCATCTTCCGCCCACTCACTCTACATATGATGTTTACTATGCTAAAGTAAAAACCCAAAATATTATTGAATATATGGATTATAAGGGATATAATAAAATGTGAAATTACATAACTTAATACAAATTATTCTATTTCTCTATCACTTATTTCTCAGCATTACAAAATGCGTACAATAAATTCAAGTTGTGTTTCCTTGATAAAAAATTCTGAATATCAGTCCGTTATGAACACTTCTAATTTTTTTTCAAAATGTTTAAATAATTATTTTTCAGAAGTGTAATTTGAATTTTTATTACTTGCTACAGTTTTATACATGATAATTCTTTACAGTTATTTGGATGGTAAACTTTAAAAAAACCATTGTTTTTTGTTACTGGCATACAAATCTATACAAAATTAATAACTAGAATTTCCATAAAAGAAGGAAATAAGATAAGGTTCCAGGCCTGTTGCCAATCCTGTGCCAGCAGGGGCGTTGCCCCATCGAGCTATTTATATACATGTAGGAAAATAATAACACAATGTTAAAATATTGAAAATTATTAAAAATTAATAATGTATAAAGTGTTTTTATGTAGATTTGTATAAAGTGTTTTGTGTAGATTTGTATAAACTCTTTTTATACTCATGTTTGTAAAAATTGCAACACCATGAAAGACTCGTGTGAATTGAATGAAATTTAATGTACAAACGACCTGTGTTGATACAAATAAACGATTAAAATTACAAAGCAAAAAAACAATATTACATGTCGAAAATCAGTATTTGGTGAAGCCACCACGCGCTGCAATAAGTGATGCTATACGACGTGGCATGGAATCAAACAGATGTTGAATGTGTGCCTGAGGAAGAGCATTCCAGATTGCTTGTATGCGACCCCAAAATTGATCTGTAGTAGCTATGGGACGAGGATCACGAGCGAGACGCCGACCAACGAAATCCCACACATGTTCAATCGGCGACATATCCGGCGAATAGGCAGGCCAAGGAAGAAGCTGTATCTGTTGTGATGAAAAGAAGTCTTGAACATTCCTGGCAATATGTGGGCGGGCATTGTCCTGTTGAAATACAGCTCCGGGAATGCCTTGAAGGAAGGGAACAACTTCGGGCTCCAGAACTTCATTGATGTACCGGTTGCTGTTAAGATTACCCACAATTCGTAGCAGCTGAGATCGTCCATGATACGCAATCGCACCCCAGACCATAACGCTGGGGGTTCGTCCACTATGACGTTGGATAACGCACTCCGGAAGGTGGCGTTCACCGGTATAGCGTCTAACACGGATGCGGCCATCACTGTACCCCAAATTAAAGCGGGATTCATCAGAAAACACCACTTGTTGCCAATCAGCACGCCAGTCTCTATGTCCATGAGCCCATTGTAGCCGCAGGCGCCGATGGTTTTGCGTCAGGAGGATCCTGTATAAAGGAACTCTTGCACGCAGTCCACGGTGCAGTAGACGCCGACGAATTGATGAAGCACACAATGATACACCTGTAGCAGTGCACCAACGTTCTGCCAACTGTCCAGATGAAGCAAAACGGTCCGTCACCGCCATGCGGACCAGGTGTCTATCATCCCGTGCTGACGTCACCTTTCGGCGTCCACTCCCGGATTTCTGAGTTGTCTGGTTCTCTTGAACCCACTGCTTCCACACTCGCATCACTGTGCTGCTGTTACGCCCCATACGAGCTGCTATTGCACGATAAGAAAACCCTCCTTCACGAAGGCCGATCATTCGTCCCCGTTCAAACTCCGTAACTTGCTGAAATGTCGCCCTCTTTCGTCGTAGAGGCATAGTGACGTCTCATGTAACGTTTACCACTAACCGATAACCATACACGCCCCGCTACAGCCCTCTATTTATACGGATCCATCAGCAGTTCAGAGGGCGCTGCTCAGCCCACGCATGCGCGATGACTCTGAAATTCTAATCATTTGAATAGCATACCCTAATTTGCATTTCCTGAAAGTTTCAGCTTAATCACATGATTCCTTCATGGTGTTGCAATTTTTACAAACATGAGTTTATATAATTCTTTTTCTCCCACTCAATTGCCCCTCCATAAAATTTAAAATACAAACCTTGATATATGCTAATATTACAGTATTTGTAGTTGCAATAAATAATAAAAAAAAAGCCATCAGAAGAGTGACAAATTTATTTGGATTTATAGCAACGGTTTCCAACTCAAATTAAACCTCGGACCACTTTTCCACTTCAATTTTATCTGCAGACCACTTCAAAAATATTCTCACGAGTTCAGGGACGGATTTAGAAGGGCACGGTGTAATCCCCCCCACTTGAATGAAAATTTAACATTGAAAAGATGCAAGGTAAAGGTCCATTTAGGTATCATTTTCAAAAATCAAGTCATTAATCGCCCCCCGAATGACCTCTAAATCCGTCCCTACACGAGTTGACTGCAAGACCTTAATAAAAAAGGGAGCCGCGTCTTTTTTTAAGGGAAAGATGCATATGCATTTGTATATTTAATTTTAATATTTAATAATAATAATTTTTATAAGTATTTTTTAATGATTTTTTAAGTAACTGATGACCCGTCTCGCGGACCACCAGTTAGGAACCACTGGTTTATAGTGGCATAATGACTAAATCCTCTACTGCGCTTCTTCTAATTATTTTATACACGTGAGTGCCCGGGTACCGTGTACCCCATATGCCCTTTGCCGTGTCCCAGATGTCCCTCCAACCTGGGTACAGACGTATGTTTCATAGAGAACTTTAAATCAAGGTACGGATTGATCATCCGATTTGAAACTTGAAGTGCAATTCGGAACGAAATATTTTCATCCCATTCTTTTAAACACAATTCATGAATAAGAACAAACCTAACACATAAGGAAACACCCGAAAATGATAAATTGTAACGAATAGTAAGCAATTTACACAAAACAAAAATGGAAACAGATGGGTATAACTAGAAAGTTTCGTATTTTAGACCTGCAATTGGTGGCGTCATCTATAGGTACAAATATCAAGATAACGTTTATTGAACCACTACTGCACGGATTCTTTATCACAACAAAAAGGGGGGTTTACTTACATGTCTATCTTGCATCATGATCCAAACTAATGATTCGTAGAAGGAAAAAAAAACGTTGGAGCACCATCTGCAATTAAACTGGGATTAGTCGTATGGCAACCAAATTTAATTCTTCTACACCGCTGCAATGCTGTTGCATTAATCTATAAAGGCGCACTTCCCTAGCTATACGCTTCTTGCCATTACAATTTATGCAGTAACACTTTTGTTATCGTTTATTACGTTGGGAAAAATCGTAATGACTATCTAACTCTAAGAACCCATTTCCGTTGGTTTCCTATTGTTTGCGTCCGCAACTTATTACATTGAGACATTTCGACCAGGTCACAACGCAAAATGTGCGCATCTAAAAAAACCTGCCCGAAGAAAATTTTCAACAGTTATTGATTAATACCCACTGTTTAGGATTCATTGATATTATATTTAATAATTATTAATTAAATGAGTAACAAATGAAATTCACATCAAATATATATTTTTTAACTTTTGTAAAGAAACAATACTTTTAAAGATGAAACGACCTTTTTATCTATGGTCGATGTTGCCGCTTTCCTCTTTGACCGCTATAGGTTACGTAACTGTAACCATCATAATCCCCATTTGCATTTGATTAAATATGAAAGCATAGTAAGGCTTGCTGGAGAATAGTAAGGGGAGGATCCCTGAGTCTTGTAGAATGTGTTAAGTGTGTTTGTCTTTTAAGCCCCCTCCCCAGTTTCTTTAATAATAGTGAATAACGGTAAGCTAATCTAATTTATCGATCCTACCATTATTAAATAATGGCTTAATTGCCATCGGTGTGATTGATCTATGAGAATCTTATAAGGATTCCAGAGTCTTGCACAGTGTGTTCAGTATATTTGTCTGTTTTGACCCCAGTTTCTTTAATTCGAATAAAAGTAAGCCGATCTAATTTAGCAATCCTACCGTTATTAAATAGTGGCTTAATTGCGATCTGTGTGATTGATCCATAAGAATTAATCTTATAAGGATCCCCGAGTATTGCATAGTGTGTTAACTATATTTGTTATGACCCCAGTTTCTTTAATAATAGCGAATAAAGGTAAACCGATCTAATTTATCGATCCTACCGGCGTAATTACGATGGGTGCGATTGATCCATGAGAATTAATCTTTATAAGAATCCCTTAGTCTTGTGGAATGTATTAAGCGGTGTCGTTGGAAGTGGGGTTTCAGGGGTCAAACCTCTTCACCCCCCCCCTCTATTAGTTATCAAAACACATTTTCTTTAAGGCTGTGTAAGATGGTCATCTTTAAAGCTATTTGAGCGCCCCCTCCCCCTATAACTTCCGAATTGCTATGCTACTGGTTAAGACCCCCAACCCACAATTTTATAAAACATTGTGTTTTAAGAATATGAATACATGATTTTTAAAAAGTTTCTAATTTATTTGTACTTGAAATCAAATCTTAAATATGATCGTTTGTCTTTAACTTATCCAAGCGCATAATATCCACATCTACATTTAAAAGAAGGCTGATCTTTCCTGAAATAGATTTGGATATCATTTTTAAAATGTTTATTTTCCCCTTTGAGGAGAAAGGGATCTTTTGAAACATTTTCTTTAATGTCTGTCGTTTTTCTGTGCATATTCGTAATGATAGGAAATGCAGTTCAGCCTGTATACAGGAGGGGATGTTAACCCCCCCCACACACACACACACACACATGCACACTCACTTGTGCATGTCCTTGAATGCTAAAATGCCATACTTGCATAGACCAATAAGATACATCAGTGCTGTCTTCATGGGCCCCATTAGCGGGAGGGACCTGTCCCCTCCAATGTTGGTATTAGGGTTCCATATCCCCCTCCAATTTCAAACAAAATGCCTTCTACTGGTATATTGTCCTTCCCAATATTTTTATGCCATCCTCACTGATGGCTGTCTTAATCAGGATTGGCAAGTTTCTGCCAAGGCAGTTAAAAATACTGGTTATAACCGGTTAAAACAAGCATGGCAGAAGCTAATTTCTGCCACAAATGTGGTTATAACTGGTTAAAACCGGCATGGTAGAAACTAATTTCTGCCACAAAAGTGGTAATAACTGGCAGAAGCCCAGAAAGTAATTGTTATGCATTAAAACTTACCAAAATACCTGCAGTTGTAAAAGGGAATGTATTTTAAAGTAAAATAGGTTTAGTTACAATGTGTATAGTATTTATTCAAAGGTTACATCATAGCAAATTCACTAGCATTTAAGTTCAGGCTGATCTTTTCGATAAAGCAGTCTATAGCAAAAGATCAGTTTTCCTGCTATTTCCTAATTCAAAAAATTTTTAGTTTATTATGAATAGACGAAAAACTTGAAAGAAACATTCTTCCCAGCCCACCATTACCCCAGGCAATATCACTACATAGACAAGAGTTACAAATCTTCATTTATAGTTTTCTTTAAACTAAATCGAGGGTGGCCAACAGGTCGATCGTGCGGCATGGTTTTTGGTAGATCGCATCACATTTACTTCTTTTTCTAAATTTATTTCCTGAACCTGCGGACGTAAATCGTTTTTTCATCTATTGGTGCCAGGAAAATGTATTATATTTTATTTATTGTAATGTAATTTTAATATTAATTTATTATAATAATTTTATTTTATACAATTTTATTGTAATTGTTGATCTCGTTTTCCGTGCTGATTTCACTGGTGAACTTAGTGCTTTGAACAAAGCTCTACAAGGTATAGGAAAATGCATTGTACATTTGATAAGCACTGTTTTTTCCTTCCTACAAAATCAAATTTGAGCTAATTATTGACCTCACAACCAATACCTTTCGACTTTCCAAATATGCAAGATCATATGAAAAAAAGTACTGACTTTGTTTTTCAAACACAGAAATATGTTAAGGAAATGAATTCTATGGTTCGGCAGTTGGAAATAAAATTCGGTGAATTCGAAAAAATTAAATCAATTATAGAATATATGTAATATCCATTCTCAATCGATTGGGACATTAAAAAACTACAGTCAGTATTAGTAAAAATTTCTTATTGAGCAAAAGATATCTTCAAACTGAGATACAAACTCTAAAAAATTACATTTTTCTGAAAGCTGGTCAGGAGAAGAACCATTTTGGGAGTTTGTGCCTAGAGAAAAATTTCCTAATTCGAGAAAATGCAGTGAAATTCTACACAAGTTTCAGTTCAACGTATTTGTGTGAATCTGCATATTTGGCCCTGCGGTGGCGCAGTGTGGTAACGCGTTCTCCTATTGCGCGGCTAATCCGGGTTCGACTCCCAGCAGTGCAAAAAGAACGCTTACTCAGAGATCTCATAAAGATCGCACTGCTCACTGTAGTCCGGGGTTTGGTTCCCTAGGCCTTAAGAGGTTCGGATTCCTCGGAAAACAGTAGGTCCCGGCGCAGCATGACCACTGTAGTCTTTGAGCCGTAAAACCAAAAAGAAACGAAACGAATCTGCATTTTCATATCTGAAAATGACGAAGAGTAACCAATGTTTCACCATGACAAATGAACACCTTCAGGATTCCCTGTAGTTGACCCGCACCTACTACTCTCCTGACATCCAACAGATGGCGAACAAATGTCGAAGAATGGCCAAGAAATAACGGAATTAATTTTACCCCTCTTACTACATAGTCATCCACATTAGACCTAGCACACAATCCCATTTTCTCCCTGTAAATCCGGCCATTCATACTCCCACACTATTAAGCCTTCATTCATAACCCACTCCATCACACTTTTTCCCTTTTCAATCGCAATTCCACAAAAAAAACCTCAAACGTTCACACATAATTCCAATCACTACAACGAAAAAATACTGCCTAAAGAATTAAGAACCAGTGTATGACGTTAGTTAGAACGTCACAGTGTCTGATGTCACAAGTTTGCTTACAGCGACTTTTCGACTCGTCTAGAGGAAAAAAAGCACTGTGGAACGCATTCTGTACTTCCATCCCAGCCTTTTGTAGTTTGAATGACCACCTCATTTAGTGTAGCATGACCAGCTCCATGGATAGGGACTGGCGTGAAAGGCTCACGGCAGAGACACGGACGAGGAAGAGCGTAAAATCGGCTGAAATAATTCACAGGGGACAGTATGTCTGTAGCTAGGGGGCATAATCTGGACGGTTCTGCCAAGGACCTAAGAACATCTATCAGTAGTGTTGAACACAACCCTTATTGCTCTTGAAATCCATTGAAATTTGAATGACTTAATACAGTGACAGCTGTCTAGTCCCGAGGAAATGGACACTTGGATCCACAACAATAATATGATTACTTAATTAGACACACTCATAACCTTCTATATACACACAGCTTGAGTTAAAAAGTTGTTACATGATTCCCATGGTCCTCGAATTGTTTTTTCCAAATCGGGACTCTTGAAAAGTACTCAAACTACCGAAAATCTGGTTGGTCCTTAAATAGTCCTTGAATTTTTTTAAAAACTTTTTCAAGTTTTAGCAAAAGAAGGTGAGGGAGACATTTCTTATATTTGGAAGGAAGCCAGTAGCACTTCAGACACGCCCCCTTCCTCCCCCCCACCTGCTGATACAAGAGATGCAAAAATATAGCTTTTGCTGGCAGTGTGCCAAGTTGGGAAGGAGCAACATAATTAAACGCTCTAATTTCAATATTATGCTTATGTCTTGCATTTTTTAGTTTTATGTAAGAGTATATTGTAATTGAGCGTGTAAGATCCTTGAAAAGTCCTCGAATTTCATCGGGACTAAAGAGTGGAAGCCATGTGTTAACTTTGTACTGCATACATACTTTATTAAAATATTTCTTCCAGAGATGGGTGGGAAAATGTCCAGTGTGAAGCTTTTTCATATTTCCTCTTTTTCAAATTGAGGATTATTTAAAACAAAATATATAAACTTGACATTAGCTTTTGACAAATGGTTGAAGTGGGGATAGAGATTCATTAACGGGCCTGATCTGTTACACTATGAAAGGGCCTATAACTCTTCTCGTAGGTCCCAATCCATTGCACACACTAAAAAAATGTTGGGTTTTGAAATAAAATACAAATTAACTATGATTTCATGTTATCTTATGTAGTTATCGTATGCAGTTAAAATTTCTTAAACATGAATACCAAGATGAACAGAAAATCATTTGTGTTAACAGTTTGCATTATCCGGAAAGCATGGGATCGCATTAGTCATTTATTCCATCTCTGATTACCCTATGTACATTTTTCCTTTGTTATATATATTTAGTATTCTCGTTATAACGAAAAATCCATTATTTCAAAAGTATGACCAATCCCCATTTCATGTGCCATTAAGACAACGTTTTCTAATTTACTGAAGTAAATTTATGGAAAGTCCGCTATAATGAAAAATTTTACACAAAAAAAAAACTATTTCATACAAATGGGCACTCCAAGTGCAGAGAGAAAGTACAAGAAATAAGGTGCCACATTGTTTTGTAGGGAAGAGAGTGGCAACGAAAGAATAAGTGGCATTTGAACAGACTTTTACCAACCTTTGACATTCTTTTTGTACTGTCTGATTCATTTCCAATTTTGTATTCAGCCCTTCCAAGCAGGATTGACAAATACCAGTGTTTTTTCAGGGCTTTATGGGTTTTAAAAGGGTTTTTTCAGAGCTTTATGGTCTTTTAGAAATCAATTAGTATTGGCATTTTGATAATTTATTTAAAAATTCTATGCATGGTTAAATTGAAGAGTATTTGATATTGTAATTACTATAGAAATAAAATACAGGGTACCAGGGAGGAAATTTACATACAAAAGCATACACCAGCAATTATTACTATTAGCATCCATCATGAATGATTATAATATAATGTGAATGTATGCCATTGAATTAAAAAATGTAAATTTAATAATAAAAAGAAATAAAAGTGAATTTAAAGAATTTTTCATTTTATAAAGTATCATTTGCAAATTCTAATTCACATATCTGTTTGAATAGATCTTTATTTTGTAAAAGAAAAGGATCTTCAAGAAATATGTGTGAGGCAATAGTAAAATAACATTTAAGTATAGTTTTGTAAAGCAAATTTGTACACTTTTTAATGGAATTGCAAGTAAATCAGTATATTTAAAATACAGATGACACTAAATACTTTGTGAACTGAGTCCCACACATCATAGATGGTAATCTCCATCTAGCTGTATAAACTATAGAGATAAGATAGAGATAACCCAGGTGTTTTTTCATATTGAGTTCAATCAAGTTAAGCTTCTATAAACTATTCCTTTTTAACTAATTGTAATACATAATATTTGATTCAATGATAAGAAAATATACTTACATTAAAAGTAAGATCACCTTTTATTAATTTCTAATTTTAAAATATTATTTTGAAAAAAAAAAACTAGTTCTTTAATGGGTTTTTCAACTTCCCATTAACTGCTGGTCTTGGAAACCATGAAATTTAAAGTTGTCCATCCCAATTTCATACTCATTTTGTGGTTATTTCTAAACACTCTTCTAAGGAATCCATTTTTGATCATTCACGAAGTTTCTTGCTTTTAAATTTGACAATGCTTTGCAATGTTATGTCCTGGTATGTGTTATAAATTAAATTTTGAAGGGTAATGTGTGCGTTTTAACTTTTTTTTTTCTTCCTTTTCAGAGAAACCTTATTTTTAGAAGAAAGCAAAATGATAGGTGGCCTTTTCATCTACAACCATAAAGGAGAGGTGTTGGTGTCGAGGGTGTTCAGAGATGACATTGGAAGAAACGCAGTTGATGCCTTCCGTGTTAATGTTATTCATGCTCGGCAGCAGGTCCGATGCCCAGTTACTAATATTGCTCGTACCAGCTTCTTCCATATCAAGCGTAGCAATATCTGGTTAGCGGCAGTTACCAAGCAAAATGTGAATGCTGCTATGGTGTTCGAATTCTTGTTGAAGATGGTCGAAGTCATGCAGTCCTACTTCGGCAAGATAAGCGAAGAGAATGTTAAAAATAACTTTGTTCTGATCTACGAGCTCCTGGATGAAATCCTAGATTTTGGCTATCCACAGAACACAGACACGGGAATCCTTAAAACCTTTATCACCCAAACTGGTGTCAAATCCCAAACCAAGGAAGAGCAAACCCAGATCACCACCCAAGTTACAGGACAAATTGGCTGGCGTCGAGAAGGAATCAAGTATCGCAGGAACGAGCTTTTCTTAGATGTCCTAGAGTATGTTAACCTTTTGATGTCGCCTCAAGGTCAAGTATTGAGCGCCCATGTCGCTGGCAGAGTTGTCATGAAATCGTATCTTTCCGGCATGCCCGAGTGCAAATTTGGGATTAACGACAAGATCACCATGGAGAGCAAGGGGAAATCAAGTAACCTGGATGATCCAAGTCGTAGCTCTGGAAAAACATCGATTGCCATTGACGACTGCCAGTTTCATCAGTGTGTCAAGTTGAGCAAGTTCGAAAGCGAGCACAGCATCAGCTTCATTCCACCAGATGGTGAATTCGAATTGATGAGATACCGAATCACAAAAGATATTAGCTTCCCATTTCGTATCATTCCACTTGTGCGAGAAGTAGGTCGTACAAAAATGGAAGTGAAGGTCGTCTTGAAGTCTAGCTTCAAATCCTCTCTGATTGGTCAGAAGATTGAAGTACGTATCCCAACGCCACTAAACACCAGTGGCGTACAGTTAATCTGTATGAAAGGCAAGGCAAAGTATAAGTCGAGTGAGAATGCCATTGTCTGGAAGATAAAACGCATGGCTGGTATGAAGGAAACACAGCTGAGTGCCGAGATTGAGTTACTGCAAACCGACACTAAAAAAAAATGGAATCGACCCCCAATATCCATGAACTTTGAAGTACCCTTTGCCCCTTCAGGACTCAAGGTTCGTTATCTAAAAGTCTTCGAGGCCAAATTAAACTACAGCGATCACGACGTCATCAAATGGGTCCGCTACATCGGAAGAAGTGGACTGTATGAGACAAGGTGTTAACTGCATTATAAAATAATTTTGATGTCGGATAGGTAATTAATATATATATGCTGGTCATAGCATCTTAGAATAATGGTGTTAATATACAACGTATTAAATGTTTAGGTTACAGTTTGTAAAGTTCTGTGTTGTCGCACTGTATGTTAAGGACACAAGACATATATTATTAACATATAATGTCACTAACACAATAAGTTCAAGTTTTGAAATTTAACTCTTTTGAAGTTGCCTTTGTTATGTTTTGAGCAATAATTAAAGTCATATCAGACCTAAATGCTAATGACTCTAAATAATTTCATCTCCTTTACTAACTGTACAAACTTTTTATTGTTTTCTCAGACAGCTGCTGATGCAATGTAGCGGAATCATGGGATGGATAAATAGCTAATTAAAATTATTGACATTATATCTTTTATATATATATATGTATGTTATACAGTATGTGTGTCATATAGGAACAATAAATTTGGTTAAATCAAAGCATTTTACAGGAGTTTATTTTATATATCCACTGTTACACTATTATTCAACCCAATTTGATATTGTATGGTGCATATTGTAAGCAGTAAAAGCGATAAATGCTGTAGAATATTACCTTTTATATCTTAAGCTTTAGAACTGCAAGGGAATATAAGGCTTCAACTTTTGTGTTGTGTAATCTTTTTCCAGACCTATAGAACAGACATTAAGCGATTGGAATAATGCAAAATAATTTTTGTGGCATTTTTTTATTAGTTTATTTTTATCTGTAAGGAGACATGTCTTTTACAAAGAACTGCCACTTCATTTTTTTTTGCAAGTTTCTAGGTCTTCTTAAGTTCATTTTTTTAAACTTCCGTCTTCCTGGGTCTGCCTCTTAAAGGTACTTCGTTTTAGCATGGGTGTCCATATAAGTGAGTCGGTGGGGGAGGTTCAAAAATTTGGTTTGGCCGATTCTGCTATGGGGCATTCCATCATGACATTCAGACAACCTTTGTGGTACTTTTGTAATTGTTGTGACTCTACTGCTGGTTTGAAAGTAATAAATTGACATCTGTCATTTATGTCTTAGGATATAATTAATTTGATTAATTTTTTATATTGCCTGAATAGAGATAAATTTTTATGTGATGTGTGTGTGGCCATTTTGCAAACATTTTTTCTGCTGTCATGCATGCATAAATTTAAAAGAGGGGGTTTTAGGAATATGAACTAGAAATACTTACACTAAAATGCAATAAATAGTATTGTGACGTGTGAATGGTATGATTTTTTTAATGAAACCCTTAAAAATATCAGTTATGTGAATAAATGTTATCTATTTACAGATCGAGATTAAAAAAATAATAAACAACATAAAGATGGAACTGGACACAAAGCAATCACCTTTAATGTTTCCACAACTTTCGGAACTACCTTATTTCATTTACAATTGCTGAACTAAAAATAGCTTTCAATTGGTTCATTCGAACACATTCACTTTACTTTCAAATGCATACAGTTCTCTGGCAAAATGAATTAATTTTGGGCAATTTACTCGAGCTGTTTGTTCATCTCAAATCCAAGCCACATCCTTTCATTGTTGGGAAACCGAAATGCTGTTTTTTTGTCATCCACTGCTCACAGGAATGAAACTCCGTGATCTGACTAAACTGTCCAAGGAAAACCTTTTTCAATTTCTTGGTACTGCTACAAGAATAAAGCTGCCTTGCTTTGGAATGCAGTAGTCCTCAAGTTTGTCTGTGGAGATTCAGGAACTTCATAAGCCGATACATCATCTTCACTATCCGAGTCTAGTCCATAAGTCAAACTACCACTGGTGCCTACATTTTCATAAGACATTTCAGCCTGTAATGTGTTAAATAACTGTATATTTCCATTACAGTCACACAGAATGAAATGTACTTTCCGTATTCCTGGTATTGATAATGAATTCACCCATGGGTTCATGTCAGTTGTTCTTGATTTTATTTCTGCCTAAGACACATGAATGACTTTAGTCTTTGGCATTAAGGTGCTGACCACATTAGCGAATTCTAGTGATGATTGAACAACTGTCCTTCTGGTTTTCTTGCTCATGACTTCTGCACGAACAAGGGATTTGGCATTTCTTCCAACACCATCAACAATGCCTTTCCCATGCGATGTTGCGAAGTATTTCCACTGAAATGGCCTCTTGAATTTGTGTGATAACTGTTGCAGCAACTTCACTATAAACTGTTCTTAATTCGGATGATGAACCATCACTCCAAATAATCTGTTGCAAATATTGAATTAGTGCAGTGAGCATTTTCTTTGTCAAGAATTGTTTCATGTAACATATTCAGAAATGCAGCAACAGTATCCTTATCTTTTTTTGTTGGTGTCAGAGCAAATGAGATACGTTGAGCAACTCTTTCCCTGAAGGACAGCAGCAGTGAAAAGTGTAACACTCTGATGGCTCCAAAGTGCAGATCGCACTTCATTCTGATGCTCGCAAGAATATGACATAGAAAAATCAATCTGCAACAGCAGTTTCGATTGATCAGTCTGATCTGACTGGAATTCTGCAGCCTGAGTACATTTCACTCATATGTGTTCTTGAACAACAGAAATGGACTGAAGCAGTAGTTCAAGAAGTTCACTTGCCCAGCCGTTTTTTAAAATCTTCTGTACATGTTTCTTTTGTACTTCACCTTAGGGAGTTGTCTTCTCTTTAACCCATTCATGTCAGTATACAGCTGTTGCTTGATCCACTTCTATAGTCCATTTCTTTCCATTCTGGCACTCGAAATAGTTACCCATCCAACATGAGGAAGTTAAATCTGTATCACTGCCATAGCACTGTTCCCCACCGGTCCCTGTAGTAAAATATCTGCAATGCTTTTAATTTAAAAAAAAATTCTCATGGGTCATGCAGAGACATTGGTCTGGTGGCATATCCTTCATTAATAGCACATTTGGTGGACGGAGTGTACAAAAAACTAAGTCCTATGACAGTATCAGGATGACTGATTTTATAGATGGCAAAAGCTTCTCGTAAATACATGGTTAAATAATGTCGGTGTAATGTTTCTTTCTTACCATTCTTCCAAATAGTTACTACCGCCTTCGTTGACAGTTCAGTATAAATGATGTCACTAATATCTATATATATCATGATATAAAAATATATAATATATATTTTTATCATGTCACCATTCATGGTCCATCATGTTCCACTCCAGTTTGGCTGGAAACTTGATTTGTTCATTTCATTACATACACATTCAGGCATTGATGTACAGTAACGGGTAATATTCTATGAACATTTATTGCAACATCATCCCGGTTTCATTAGAAGGGTATTATGGTCTGACGAATCATGTTTCAATGAATCGGGCATATTTAATAACCACATATGGTCATTGAATAACCCTCATGCTGTACACATAAGTAGAACACAAAGACGATTTAGTATGAACATCTGGGCATCACTTTTATAGGGCCATATATTCTTTCTGACCGTTTAAATGATGAAAACCATTTAAGTCCTCCCTCTATTACTGCGTAATAGTATTTCACAAGAGCGTTAGGAAGGAATGCGATTTCAACACGACAGGTGCTCAGCTTATTATGACGCAAATGTTTGACATCATCTGAACATGCAATTTCCTCAAAAATGGATTGGCAGAGGTGGACCAATACATGGCCACCAAGATCTCCTGATTTGACGCTCTCAGACTTTTTTCTTTGGGGTTACCTGAAAAAAAAAAATCATACTCTGCCAACAAGTCCTGAAGACCTAATTGCAAAATTTCACGCAGCAATTGATAGCGACATGTTACATCAGGTACAGTGAGAAACATGCCTTCTATTACCTTAGAAATAATGGTGACCATTTTGTGCAATCATTTGGCTGATATGATATATATCAAAAGACAATTCAACAATCTAATGGCTGCAAAAGTTGATCTTGGTATTCTGACTTTTAAAAAAAAAAAAACGTTTTACCATAAAGCGTGAAATAAATTGGAAACAATTCTCATTCCTGTAACAAAATTCTTATATCGTACTTGCCTGCTTTAAAAAATGTGCATCAATGAAATTATGCACCATGTTATATTATCTCCAGTAAAACCAAAAAATTAGGATACCGTTTATTAAATATATTTTGGAAAGTAAAAGCTGAAATATTAAAAACTTTCAATTTTAATAAATCAATTTATTTAAAAATTGTTTTAACTAATTTTGTCATTCCTGTCTCACCCCAAAGCTAACCAGTTAAAACATAGCTTTTAAATGTATATTAGCCACGGTTTATCTCTACAAAATTACAGCAGTCGTGAGAAATAAATGGAAAATTTGTTTGTTCGTACATGGGTCTTTATAATGAAATAAAGCCAACAAAAAAATAACCGTTCATGAAAAGGATGCAAACAGATTGAACATGGGAGTTATGGCCGACTTCAAATTTTGAAGTGCACATATTGTCGCAGTTTTAAAAAAATGGATGATTGCAAATAATTTTTTTTTTCCTTGAAGAAAGATATTCTTAAAATAAATTATGTGTCAACAAAATGTCATATCTCACTTGGGCCCATATGAGGGAGCAAAGGGGGCTCAAGCCTCCCCCTAGCCGTTTAAAAATTTGATTCGCCCGAACCTGCTACGCATTTACTTTCAAAAGTTTTATAGTTACATTTTAAAATAAGGTACTTTTTAGCTCATTACTAACTGCAGGTGGTGTCGTAGAGGGGGTGTCCGGATACTTTTGATCCTTATTTGCATAAATCTGGAATATTTCATTTTCAGAACAGGGGTGTTTGGTAATTTGGAATATGACAATTTGTGGAAAAAACCCTTATCATCTAGCTACTTTCAGAGAATTAGAGAAATACGGCTCACTATATCATCGATAACTTTCTGAATTTTCAAGATATCCCACTGGTATTTTTTTTAAGTTGCCCTATACTATTGACTACAAAATTATGAAAGAAAGTTATTCATATCTTTCGCGCATGCACAGTAAAAAATTCTTTTCTTCAAATGCTCATATCTCATCGTGTATTCAATATATTAATTTCTAATTTAAGTATAATATTTTTCTTGTACGTTGACAAATGTTCTGTAAGTTTCGTGAAATTTGACTGAAAATTGTGGATATTATAAGCAAAAAATATGTGACAAAATTTGGGTTTTCTTAAAGAAACATTTCCATCTTCATGAATATACATGTTTGTTTTACAAAAATGCACACAGGCATTAAGCATAGCTGGTTAAATATTTTCTGAAAGTTACAAATAATTTCCAGCTTTTTATGATACAGGGTGATCAAATATATTTTTTCACTTTGTCAATATGTGGGTGGTCCCCTAAATGCACAAGTCACCGAAACTTTATTGGAAAGTGGGCGTTCAAGTATGTTCTATATATCTCCAAAGTTAGAGAATAATTGGCAGAGTAGTTTTTTAGAAATTCGAAAAAAATTAAAAAATCCAAAGTGTCTGGATACTTTTGGGCATATAGTGTATTTCAAATAAGCTTCCGCTGCATACAAAATTTTCACAAACATGAGAAAAATGAAACAAGTAACATTTTGATCACAAGTAATTGTGTCGGAAAGATACGCTGTGCAAGATTTATTTAAATGGTAAATTCATAATCACAGTCATAATTGTTTCACATGATAGTTATCTGCCATTATTCATATTCATTCTGATGGTATGGACCCTTTTATCGCCACCGAAACAATTGTAAATGACACAATTATGAGCGTTGGTGAAGTTATCGTTTAAATAAGAGATTTTATATTTGCCATTACATTTTTACGAAACAATTAAATTTGTGAACTTCCAATATGACCTCAAACAAATGATACTGGAATTTTAACCTACCCTAGTGAATCCTAAATACAGTGGAATCTGGTAAAGTGACCATAACGAAACAATACAGAGTTTCACAAGGAGATTCCATAACAAACAGTTATTTCGACACTGGCGTAAGGTTTAAAAACACGACGTTTCGGGAGCCAACTGCTCCCTTTGTCAAGTGAAGGCAGAAGTGACCATGTTGGTAAGTTGACCATCTGAACAAAGGAACCACTTTTTATAAGAGAGAAGTGGTAGGGACTTAGTCATACCAAAATCTGTTGTGTATAGTGATTACTGTCTCTTGTTACCATTGAAGTCCAGTCCCAAAAGTGGTCACTTTAAGCAGGTTCTACTGTATATAACTTACAACTTTGGTATAGCCAATGAAGTACTTTATATGAATCCATGCCAGACATAGAAAAAAAGCCTTCATAGACAATATATTAATAAAAACATTTTATTTCAAACTATAATAAGATTCAATCTCATTCAATTCTTCTTAAAAAACGAGGATATACTCTTCATTCCAGATTTGTCAGTCTTCATCAGTCGTTTCTGAGAAACTGTCAGTTTCTGAGCCTATGAAAAAATTAAAGAAATGTGATTCATAAGTAAAGACAACATTGTAAGTGTAAATAAGGTTTACCTTACTTATGCTTATAACGTCTTTACTTATAAATCTAATCTGCATAATGCTATATCAAATTATCTTATATTAAAGAGATGTATTGAAATATACAGTATTACTTCCCAACAAAGAGACGGACGTTTTGTTCATTATATAGAAATGTTCCTTATAGAAGATAACACAACATACGATATTTAGGTGAATGCACAGAATTTCACAAAACGAAGAGGGGTGATAGAAATATTTTTTCTCTCGTGAGGAATTTGATCTTATAACCAATAAAATTGTTAAAACGAAAGGGATTTAAACTAAAAAAAAAAAATTATACATTGCTTTAATGACACTTCGAAATACTATTATGGCAAAATCATATTAATGCAAAATTGTAAGGCTTTCACAAACAAAGCATTTTAAAAAATGTAAAGCATGATCATATAAAGACGATAGCTAAAGTCATTGTTGAGAACGCTGACTCTTTTATTGCTCCTGTAATTTTTCTTCTCAGTATGATTTTTCAACCTCTCTTCTACCACCAAATTTTATTACAGTTAAGTGCGACATCGGCATATGATCATTTTGATACCACTTCCATGCTTATAGGATCTTGGCAAGTCCTTTTTTTTTTTGTAATTATAAACTTTTTCGAATGCATACTTCATTATATTTAAGTCTTAATTAAGCCTTGATTCGTTAAGTGTTTTGGGCGCTGCTCCACGAAAGACAAAAGCAAAATGAAACGATTCATATTGCAAACTTTGATGTTCTTGACATCGTTGTAACCACTATTAAAAATCTTGTAACTGGTTAATTAAATCTGCCTTCTGAAGGGTTACAAGGTTAATTCTCAAGTTCTTCAGTTGTACTTCTAAGAGGATGTAGCGTAATGGGCCTCCACATGGTGCACCCAGAATAACACAAAATCTACCACTTTCTAAGATCAATGATTAAATAGTCAAACACCTAGCATTTCTAATAAATCATATAAAGAAATAAGATAATAAAAACCGATTGCAGTTACTCCTAGGGTAGCGCAGACTGCATCAGACCCACAGGTCTTTACCGTTCGTTGAACAGGCAGATTACCATCCAAATTTGTTTATAGCATATAATAAAAACATATTTTTTACCTAAAATAAAGGGTGTACATAAATAAAAGGAGCTTAGAAACGACCTTAAATAGCACTGTCCACCAGTACTATAATGTCAACCGCGGTATTTGTTAATTTATGTCCAATAGCATAAGAACAGATAAGAACATGCTGAGCGAGGACCTAGATTTCCAGGAAAACTGAACCTTCATTGTGTACGGCGAAAACAACACACATTCAATATCACCATTGGAACTGAACCCAGACATAATGTAATCTTGCCTGTTTCGCGGAGCAATCCGTTCTATCTCCAAAACATACAATAAAAAAAGGTGATCAAAGTCTTTGGGAAAAATGATTGGATGTTTTAAAAAATTGATTAAAATAATGAATAAAGGTTAAAGAGGTAAAAAATTTGAAGAACTGGATGATTGCAAAAAATGGGCTCGTAAGAGCCAATGTGAATTCGGGCATTTTAAACCAATGAGCAGGGAGTAGGTTTTCAAAGGCTGGTGACATCAGAGTTTGAGCCATTGGCTGCAGGAGGAGTCGTCTTTCAGAAAAGTTGACCGCTGGTAGCCAATGATGTTATTGGCTAAGTTTCTGATCAGATGGAAAGGAACCGAAGGTGACCAATGATGTTAATGTGATTCTGCTTGAATTGTGCTCAATGGTTTAGGGAAATGATGGTTTAAGAGTAGAGAGAAAGAAAGGAAGGAAGTGGAAATGCAAGGTTGAGTAAAAGAGAATAAAGGGTACTAAAATGGAAAATGTTAAGTTAAAGGAGACTTTTTTTTACAGCATAGTGATGGTATAGGATGTGGAGGGTGGGAGAAGAATTGAAATACAGGGTGTTCATAAAAGAAGTATACAACTTCAAATTTTATTTGCATCGAAACTACAATAGCTAGAAACTAACTAACTTCTTTTAAATTATGCCACAACAGTCAAAATTTTTTCAGCATAGTTCAAATGTCTGCACATGTCAGACAGATCACATGTGTTCATGGAATGTAAAAGACACCGAAAACAACAGTGATGACATTGGAGCAGTATCTGCATTTCTCTCAAGCCTATTTCACCAATGAGTCAACTTTTCATGCTTCCGGCGAAGTTAACAAGCATAACTGTCGAACCTGGGGCACTGAAAATTTCCATGTGGTCAAAAAAAAAAACCGAGAGAAAGATAGCCCAAAGGTTAATGTTTAGTGTGGTGTAAGGGTAGAGAGACTTATTGGATTATTTTCTTTGCTAAAAAGAGGGTTACTATTTCAACATATTTTGACATATGGAAAAAATGTTTGGAATATCCTGTAGTTGTGGAATTGCAAATTGTTCCAACATGTCCAAATACGTTGCAACAGTAACCACATTTTCAACAAAAAAAAAAGGGGAGTCCAGTAGGGCTGTCTACCATCACACTACACCAAACATTAACCTTCGGGCTATTTCTTTCTCGTGTCTTATGACCACGTGGGAATTTTCATTGCCCTAGGTTCAACAGTTATACTTGTTTGCTGGACACATGAAAAGTTGATTCTTGAAAAGGGTGTGGATGCTACCCTAATGCCATCACTATTATTTTTGGTGTCTTCTTGAAAGCACATGCACTGTTGGACATGTGGAGACATCCTAACTATGCTGAAAAAAAAGTTTGACTGTTACCATGTAATTTAAAAAAAGAACTAAGTTTCTAGCTGTTAGTGTTTCGATGCAAATAAAATTCGAAATTGTATACTTCTTTTATAAACACCCTGTATAAGGGGTGTTTAGGACAATGTAATTATTAATTGGTTGGGTTGTGACTTGAGAGGTGAGGAGGTTTGTGAACACAAAGTGCCACACGGCAAGATCTTCGAGTTGGCTGTTAACAGGGAGGCTGTCAAATTGGTGCCCTGCAGGCCAGAGTCTGGTGGGACCAAGGGAAAATATTCTTATAAACAGATTTCAATATTTTATCTTTCTCAATACTATTTCATGCTTACTATATGTATGAAGTCAATACTATATTCATTGTACTAGGACAGGGATCAGCAAACCGTGGCTCCTGAGTCGCATGCGACTCTTTGAGGATATTAGTGTGTTTCTTTAATAATTCTTTTTTCATACATCTTTACCGACACTAATGGTAGTAGTAGTAGTACATCGGTGAGATTGAAGTCGACATGAAGTAAAACTTGGATATTTTTTTCATACATCTTTACCGACAATAATAGCAGTAGTAGTAACATCGGCAAGATTTAAAGACTAGGAAGTTACCAGACCTCATTATAATTTTTGGCAACGTGAAGGCTTGCGACTAATAAGCAGAGTTTATGTTCTCCGCTGAACTACTTATTATTATTATTACTACTTAAAAATCTCGTTCGAGGTGAGTTTTTACCTGGATTTATAATTTGTTTGCTCCGGATTGTCTTTCTGGTAACTTTTTAGTGAATACTTAAAACCACCTTTTTTTTTTTTTTTTTCAATACTCTCTCGGAACATTTGGTGCTAACACTAATGTGGCCGACAGTGGAGGATAATTTAATTCCTTTTTTTGGTCCCTTCTGGGTTGCCATTTTGGTGATTTCATGGCCATGTTACTTAAAATTGCTAGTCATTTTTTATGTTCTATTTCTGTTTTCTTATTTAATTTTTACAAACATAATTTTAACCTTTCTTTATAGATACCGTTAAATGGCTTCTAAGAAAAAAATTTGAAAAATAGCAGATGAGTGTCGCGAATTCAAAAGTGAATGGATTGACTCTTTTGCATTCATTGCAAACTCAAATGCTCAAAAACTCCACGTGTCTTATTTGTAAAGAACAACTTGAAAATAATAAGAAGTCAAATATAAAAAGACACTTAAATAAAGCATGGCTCGTTTCCCACACCATATACCATTGGTGATATGTGAAAGAAAGAAAACAGTAGAAGGACTTCAGAAAAGTTTGAAAGAAATCAACCACTACATTTAATAGTTGATTGCAATCTGCTAATGCCATTTATATTGCCAGCTTCATAGCGAGCCAGGAAATCGCTATTAGAAGAAAACCTTTTAGGGATGTCGAGTACATTAAAAGCTGATTTGCAAATGTATCTAAAGAATTCTTTGCAGATATTAAAAATAAAGCTGACATCTTAAATAAATTTAAAATTATTCCATTGTCTGTAAAATAGTAATAGATAGAATGGCTAAGATGGCCTCAAACGTAACTGACCAACAAGCGGAAGATATTACATCAGTTTCAGCCATATCAATTGCAGTAGACGAGTCTTGCGACACATAAAATACAGCATAAATTTGCCTTTTTGTGCGCTATATTTCATCCGAAGGTCCCAAAGAAGAACTTTTAGGCTTATTGCCACTTAAAGGCCAGACCCGAGGAGTGGATATTGTAAATGCTGTCATTAGTTGTATGGAAAAAAATCACATCCCACTGACTAAAATTGTATCAATAGCAACAGATGGAGACAAGAGTATGTTGGGTTTGGAAAAAGGATTTGTTTCCATTTTAAAAGCAAAAATTAATCACGAGGTGATTACTTTTCACTGCATATTCCACCATGAAGCTTTTTGTGCACAAACGGTTCCAAAAGAATTTAGTCAAGTTATGAATTTAGTAATTAAGACCGTTAACAAATTGTAGCACAAAAGCTTCATCACCGTCAATTTAAAGAGCTTCTTAGTGAAATGAACAGCGAATGTTCAAATCATCATCTTTTTAACAACATACAATGGCTTTCAAGAGGTAAGATGCTAAAACGATTTGCTTCTTGCTTAAAAGAAATCGAACTATTCCTTGGAAACAAGGCGTACATTATTCAGAATTGCAAGATTAGTGGTTGCAAAAGTTACATTTTATAGTGGACGTAACGACACATCTGAATTAACATTAAACTGCAAGGTAAAGGAAATATTGCGTTTTCGCTTCTTGAAGAAGTTCTTTCTTTCGAAAGAAAAATGGTTCTTTTGATTGACATAGTGCATAAATATATATATGCAAGCCATGGGGAACTCCCTCTCTCCCTTGCTTGTGGATATATATATATGCACTATGTTGAAACAAAGATTTTAGACTTCCCCTTCGATTGTTGGATCAGGTGCGTTGATGATGTTTTCGCGATCTTAGCTGATCCTAACACAAACCTTCCGCTGACAGTCAGAATTTTGAACTCGGTTGACAACTGTATCTGGTTCACCTTCGAGGAGGAGAAAAACTCGAAATTGGCCTTTTTGGATATGATGGTTACGTGAACCGAGACCGGTTGGAAAACCAGCATCCATCACAAACCGGGTGCTATTTGCCTACCACCACATGCCAAATCCGCACACCCACAATCCCAAAAAATGTATTCTTTCTATTGGCTTACCTCCCGTGCTCTGAAATTGTTTTCTTCTGAACAAGCGCTCTCCAAAGAGCTTACACATTTGCGCAACATCGCCTCAAACCGGGGATATCATCCGTCGGTGATCGACCTCGCAGTAAAGAAACTATCCAGAGTTCCCAAGTTCACATCCACTTTGTGCCAAGAAACGGCTCCCACCAAAGAAACAATCTGCATTCCGTTTGTGCCAAATCTTTCATCTAGAATCTCCTCCATCCTCCGCAAATTTAATTTCCACGTTATTTCAAGTTAGTTAATAAACTTGGTGTTACCCAACTAAAAGACCAGATTCCTGACCACAATAATTTTGGCATTTATAAAATAGATTGTGAATGCGGATTGTCCTACGTTGGCCAAACACGTAGAGCCCTGCGTTTCAGACTCAAAGAGCACCAATCGTACGTTCACAAACAAGATTTTGAAAAATCGGCCATTGCAAAACACTCATGGAAACATGGCCATCGTTTCTGTTTTGCCGATGCAAAAATAATTGAAAAAGTCCGTTCACCCTCAGATCTCAATTTTTTCGAGGCCTTTCATATCTTCAGTAATTCCTGTACAATAGTCAACGAGCCGGTTGAGAACAATTTTTCCCCCCTCTTATTACAAACCTCTCTTTCAATCAACATAATTTCTTCTTCCAACAATAATTGTTCCTTTTCCTTTTACTTAGCATTCTGCACAATAGATGGCGACACAAATCAGGCTTTTTGTTATGTTATCTGTTTCGCCTTTTTCACTTTTTCGTTTTTGATTTAGTGGCAACAAATCAGTTTGGACGAATTTTCTGACGATGGTGGACGCTTGATTTTCCACCGAAACAATTGTAAAATGTCTCTCCTGCTCAAATTAAACTGCGTTTGTGTGTAATTTGTTTTTAAACCTATACACCATGTTCATACATATAGCTCTCGCTGTTTGACAGTTATCTGCATGTATAAGGACTTTACCAACCATCCTGTATATTGTTGCACTTCTTTTAGGTTTTGTAGAAATGTAAAGTACTAATTAATTAATTAACTCTAAGAATTAAATTAGGCTTGTGGGTAGTAATTATAAAGTATATTAATTACAAAATTAAATTATTAATTATTAGTACTAGAAATTAATTAATTCTAGGGGTATTATTAATTATAAATTAGTAATTCTAAAATTAAATTATTATTATGAAATTAATTAATTCTATAAAATTAATTAACCAGATTAAAACCTATAGAAGAATGCATATATTGAATGTTGGTATTATATTTTTAAAAACACTATTAAAATACATATAAGCATCAATGAATTCGCTCCTGCGAGGAAGCTCCAAGCTACAAGTCCTGGCTGAACCATCAATATTCATTTAAGAGGGGGGCTGACTGTACTTTTAAAACGTTACCACTCTTCTGTACTGGAAAAACAAGTAACCACAACATTATTATTTAAAAAACATTCATTATTGCAATGTAACTAGCATCAGTTATTTCTGCCAGTAATTGCATATAAAATTCATGCCCCCACCCGCACCACTTTTTAAGCCAGGGTTTTCTTAAATGAATTTTTATGAAAAAAAAAAAACCAATGCGTGCTGACTGAAAACTTTTCGATAGCTTTATTAATGCTAGGACCATGTGACTAGCATTAGCATGAAATCATTAATGCGTAAAATTGACCTTATGTTTAAGGTTGAAAATATGCATAGTACAGCATCCTAGTAATTACTGTTGAAAAAGAAAAGAAAATGTTTCGTTGAAGGGAATGTCAACGTACCCATGAATAACCTTTTGCCCATCTTCCTTTATGGGCACAATTCATTTTAAAGCGAGGCTTACAGTAGGTATCACCTTGAACAATACAGAGCAGGGGGGATATTTGGAAAAACGCCTCCATTTAGGGGATATGCCTGCGAGGAAGTGGTGTGAAAAAACAAAGGTAAAAAGGAAATGATAGCAAAAAGTAGGAGCTCTGCGGTCCTAATTCAACTATTCAAAGAAAAGTTGGGAAAAAAGTTTCCCTAATTTCGGGATTTGACAAAAAACTCACATTCAGAAAAATTTAAACAGGTAATAATTAATATTCAATTGTGTGAAGTATCAAAAACGCCTAAAATGCTTCCTTGAGACAAACATATACGAGTAAAACCTCTCTCTATAGCTTTCTGTATTATGAACCAAGAGAAAAGACATTTGTAGGAGAGGGATGTGTGTGTTATAGTGGGGGTTCTTTATACAGTAAAACCTCTCCCACCAACACTATCATATGGACTGAAGGGAAATTATTGTTGTAAGTTGTATATCGAATATCGTTGTAGGAGGTTTTACCTTAGAAAGTAAACTGTAGTTTTGAATATAATAACTAGCATGTTAAATAATATTAACTTGCACCAATGAATGCATGTTAATTTGTTTGTTTGTTTGCATTTCTTTTTTATTAAATTACCAAAGTAAACAGTAAGTTTTTGATGGCGTACATCCTTCTCTGAGAGGGTTCCTTAACCTGCACAATCCTGCTCTGATCTGATTGGTCTTCCCAGTCAAGGTGGGCTGAACACTTTCTGCAATCTGCGAAGCGAGCTTATAATCGAGATGATTGTTTGTTTGTTTGTTTTGTGGTTTTACGGCTCAAAGACTACAGGCGGGTCATGTTGCACTTGGGACTTCTGTTTGAGGAGTCCCAGAGCCTCTCTCTTATGGCCCTGGGGAACCAAACCCCGGACTACAGTGAGCAGTGCGATCTTTTTATGAGATCTCTGAGTAAGCGTTCTTTGTACACTGTTGGGAGTCGAACCCGGATTAACGGCGTACTAGGCCGAGATGCGTGCCACACTGCATACACTTGAAACTATAATCGAATGAAGCACAGTGTGATGACTACATAATCGATACCACCAAAACGTTGGTTGAATATTAATGGTAAAAGGGCAACAAAGGTCAATCTGTGCTAAACAAATTGGAGTTGAACATAAATTTTAACACCATCATTAAACATTCATTCACGTCATTAAACATTCATCATTAAACATTTGCATTCACTTGGACAGATAAGGAATGACCATGTCTGGAACCATATTATAAAGAACGCTTTTTTTAGTGGTACTTACCGTCTTCTTTGGTCCTTTATTTGAAACTCTTTTACTGTAGTCCTCCAATGGACTGACATCTTCAGTCCTAGCTTTCTTCATTGAAAAAAAAAAAGAAAAAATTAAAAATCTGCAGAACGTAATTAAAGTCCACACTAATATCATAATTTAAAAGTTATGAGACCTGCTAAATCAACATTTTTATAATTGAAGAACTGGTTTTAGTTTGGTTAACTTTTAAAAAGATAGGGAAGGCAGAAAATTAATGTTTGTTTGTGGTTTTACGGCTCAAAGACTACAATGGTCGGGACGTGCTTTACGAGGAATCCGAACCTTTGGACCTACTGTTTTCCGAGGAATCCGAACCTCTTAAGGCCTAGGGAACCAAACCCCGGACTACAGTGAGCAGTGCGATCTTTATGAGATCTCTGAGTAAGCGTTCTTTTTGCACTGCTGGGAGTCGAACCCGGATTAGCGGCGCACTAGGAGAACGCGTTACCACACTGTACCACAGAGTGCAGAAAATTAAAGAGGACTTTAAAATTATAATATGAAAGCATCAGATACATAAAGACCAGCAAGTTGATGGTTGTTGAAATCTATATGTAACAAGGCAGCAGGATTGCATGAGGAAACAGACTGGTATAGATCAAAATCGCTTACAAATTAAATAATTTAGCTAAAAACACTTTTTGTTTTTCAAGTTTTAGTTATATATTTGGCAAACATTCTCCTGAAAAATATATGGGCTTAATAATTTTATATAAATTGTGTTAGTTTTGGTGCAAAATGGTACCTTTTGGAAGAAGTTTAGTCGAAAGGTACAAGATTTTCAAAGTTTTAAATATGCAGTGCAGTATGAAAAGTAGTTCAGGAAAAATATTTTAATAAGCTAGATATTATGACAATAAATTTTAAATTTCCTTACCATTATAAGATATCCATGTTTCACCCTGTCAGACAAACCTCTCAGATTTTATATTTATTTTATATAATATAATATAATAATAATAATAATATATTATTATTATTATAATATTAAGTTAATAATTTAAGTAATTAAATTTTTAAATTTCCTTCTTAAATGAAGGATATCCATGTTCACTCAGTACAGGTGAATTTAGCTTTACTAGCTAAAACAAACAATATAATAATAAATGGCTTACTCATTAGTTTATAATATTGTTTTAAAACTTTTATTTATATTACATGTATAGAGTTTGAGCTTTATCTCAATACACGTTTTCTTTACAATTATATAACAATGTAATATAATAATAAACTAATTTGTACAAAGTATATAATAATGAAACAATATTAATAGTTTTCTATTATTTATATCAACAAAGTAAGAAAAATTACTTTTTACCTTGTGCTGTTGAGTTATTTCTCCACTGGACTGAAGATCTTTTTCCATGGGAATTCTTGAAATATACATATAAATTGAAAAATACACACAAAAACATGCTATACATATAAACATAAGTATTGTAAGATATTATTACCCTTCTCAGGGATAACACAATTGTCAAATAATGGTATGGTATTTGGAAGCCATAGAAATAGGATTTTTGGGGGGGGGGAGGATTTTTATTATGATTCATAAATTTGATATCCACATTTAAACTTTTACTACAGCTTCTTTTGGTGTAAAAGAAAAAGAGATATCATCCCTGTCCTGGAGTCAAACTAGGTATGTTGATGCATGAATTTGTGTTGACCATTATTTGGCAATTGTGTTATCCCTGCGGAGGGTAATAATACCTTAACATCCTTACATACGGAGAAAGAGAGCGTTATTACCTGTCCTCATTCGTCTAGCGGTCAAGACACTCCGGGCTAAACGGAGGGACCCTAGTTCAACTCTAAGATGGGGATGATGTCTCTTTCTCCTATACCAAAAGAAAGCTCTTGTATGAGCTTGAATGTGGGTGCCAAATTTATTAATAAAAATTTGAATAAAAATATAATTAATGAAAATTTGTTAATAAAATTTATTAATAAACGTAAGTGTTGTTTGTTTGTCTTGAATTTTGCAACACATGGTCAGCAAGAGTGATGCTGCACCAGGACGCATAGTTTTCTAAGCAATCCGAACCTCTTAAGGCCTCGGGAAGCAACCCCCAGACCACGGCGAGTAATTAGTAAGTTGGTGGGGGGGGTTACACAGTTAAGAGTAATCCGGGATAACTGTATGCTATCGCAGAGCCACATACATATTGTACAGAGTAAGTATTGCATAGAGCTTTGCGGTCCCCAATTTATGATATGGAAGGTTTCAGAAACCCATGATTTCTTCACTCGAACGAGAGATGTACATGACCCACTATCTAAATGGCTAGCTACCACAAATCTTTATATGAAGTAAAGTGCCATGCCACATAGGCCAGGGTTGTCCAAGCTTTTTGGATAGCGAGCCCTTAAAGAATTCTCATGGATATCTCGGGCCATCGGTTTCTTAAAAAGATAAACTTAACAGCCCACCTTTAGAGTTTCTTCCAGTTACTTGCTTGTGAAATTACGATATAGAAAGAGGTCACCTATGCTGTCCCTATGATTTTTCTTTATTTCGGAAAAAAAAAATCTAAAAGTTGTTTTATTCCGAACAATTGTCAGTGAGCCGGATTAACATCGTTCGCAGGCCGCATGTTGGCAACACTGATACAGACTACCAAGACAGCCAAGACTCCGAGAGCTCTAGTGTGAACTAAAAAAAGATGGATTGCCAAACTCTCTCATATCATTTAATTCCTCACCCCCACCACAAGAATTTATAAAACGTTGCTCTGAAGGCGTTCTGTGCTAACCATTGGGTAATTGAATTATCCCAGCAAAGGGTAATAATATCCAGTAAATTATGTTTATGGTTGTTCTCTCAGCAGCGGATGGCAAACTTTTGAAATTCTGTATTCTTTTAATATAATTCTGGTATTCTCTTAGCCTATGCTTTAAGTTTACTTTGTCTGGCCAATGTAGAAATCGTTATGCTAGAGATGCACGATTGCAAGGTGTTTTAGTCAATTGCCTCATTTATTTGAACATCTCGGAACAACCTGATAGTTTTAAACCTAACTCCATTGACACTGACTTGATGTATGTGGAACCAGTTCTCGATTATTGGTTTGTCATCAAACTCAGAAAAAGAATTCCAATCTATGGACTTTTTAAATGAATGTAGAAGCATTTTAATGAAAACAATAAAAATTAATTATGCGAACAATGTTTTTTACATGAACATAAATATACAAATTCAAATTAATTTGCAATCGCTTCAGCAATCGAATCGCGTCTGTCAGAAGTCAGCCATATATCGATTGTGGTTCTTTCGATCGTAAAAGCATATCGCTCACCCCAATGCAACTGGTTAGTGAGCAATCACTGTTTTGTCGAATGGAACACACCGACTGTTGGCTGCCAATCAAAACTCTCACTTATTAACTATTAACTCGTGATCATTAACTTGTGATCATGCTTCGCTAGTATGCAACTACTTCATAAAATTAATAGTTCACCGGTCATAATGTAAAACTTCATATTCAAGAAAATTAGATTATATATATAAAAAAATCATAAAATTTCAGTTACCATTTCTATTTATTTATAGATGACATATGGCCAATGTTCGTTAAAATTGCAAAACAAAATTGTAATTGGCCTTATCAGCCATGCATATTGTGTACCACATTTACCTCCCATTTCTTATAACGACAAAAACAATTTAAATATTTTTATGAATAACTAAGAATATATTCAATTTAAAATACCATGGGGGGGGGGCCTATTTTTGAATCACTCAATGTGATGTATATATCATAATTTATATCATTTTCTATGGTTCTCATATAAAATCAGCACAGAGGTAGTAAGTGGATACTTTTTAATTATCACATACATTGAATTCAAAAGTAAAGTTACTGTGAAATTACAAAAAATAATAAATAAAAATAAATACTCATATAAATAAATAACTGCAGGTCATTTGAAATTTGTTAAATCAGGAATCTACTGTATAAGAGCTTTAAAACTTATATAACGATTCTATAAACAATTACTGCTTACTATAAACAAATACTAGTACTTTGCCTAGACGTCAGAAAAAATCACTAGATCTAACTATCTACTCACTAAATTGACAACATCATATGCTAGGAAACATGAAGAGTAATTCGGCAATGTTCACATGCATGTGCAGTGGACTTGCGATTACCATCGAATATTTCAATTATAAAGTTGGTCAATGACTACTATCAATTTGAGTCGATTGTGATTCTTTCGATTACAATAACATTTCACAATTGCACATCACTGAATTACACTCACAGAATTAAAAAGTTATTAAAGTTGTCTCCAGCATTGTATAAGAGGAAAGCCATCTTTAAAAGTGGGAATCTTATTGCTGAAGGAAAAAAATGAACCAAAGATACTCTCTTTATAAAATTTTGGCAAGCTAAGTTTCGGATAAAAACATAAAATTACAGTTTCAGATTGGTTAGGGAGGATTGTAGAACAGTAAGATTTAAAGAATTTAGCCACCGCATGGTCAACGTTACAGTTATAACCAAAGCTGATGAGAAGGGGGCGGCAGCAAGGACTGCAGCCGGGGGCCCATGCTGCCAAGAATCTATGCTGTGACGGGGCCAGCCCAGGAAAGTGGTGATGGGGCCAATCGAAGTGAACCTGGGGCCCCGTGTTGGCTTTAGGCATCCCTCATTATAACCCCTGTTTACTGCGATGGATTTCAAAACCGCTATTTTGTAGGCAAGTAGCGAAGTAGTTCAACAAATCTAAGGGTGTTAATCTATTGTTAGAGTGAAAGATAGAGTTCCATAGAAGAAGTTACCTGAAAATATTACCAGATACCATGTAAGGACTGTGAAAAAGTATATACTGGTGAAAGGGGGAGTACCGTTCGTAAACGGAAAAGGGAAAATTATCATGCTGTGGTGAATGGTGCAATGTCTAGTCTTCTGGCAGGAAATACTACTGATTGGAATGGTGCAAAAGTTCTTCATAAAAATGCCACTTCACACTCGTGTAGATGAGTTTTTCTTGAATCTTGGAAGACTTTTAGATTAAGAAATTGAGCCATTAACATTCACAAAATCTATACCTGAATCACAAAATTTGTACAGGAAGATGGGGAAAACAAGAGTTTGAGAAAAACCTGGGTGTGGAAATGCTTTGGGATAAAACCACCAGAACTTTGGTGTATAGATACAGAACATTCTTACTTTCTCGACACTTCGCCTGATAAAGGAAATGATAGTTCTTTAAATGTTGCGAAACCCTTTTTCATATGTTGGACCAGTAATGGAATTTTACCAGTTATGAGTCAAACAAAATTCCATAGCTAAAAAACAAAATTATAGAATGGAAAGATTTGGAGGAGAGAAGTGGGGAGACAATATAAGGCTTCAAAACATGACTGTAGTTCAAATGTTTCTTTAAACTGTGGTAGACTTGGACCATGAATATTTGCTAATCTCTAGATCAATGGTTCTTCAATTCTGGTCCACAGACTCTTGAGGGTCCGCGAGACTCACCCAGTGTTCTACAAAGGTTCGAAAAAATACTAACAAGACAAGAGCATTCATTCTTTGATGCTAAGAATAAACTAGAAGGGAACGAAAAATTCCTTCCTTAAATAGTGAAAATCAGTGATAAAACACTTAAAATAAATATTCATGATGCAAATTTGGGGCGTTAAACTTTGAGTTAATTCTTGGGAGTCGTGGTGGGCGAATTATCTCTGAACTGGGTCCAAAGTCTAGGAAAGTTACAGAACCACTGCTCTAGATTGAACTTGGCCGTTGGGCCCAAAAATATATATAGATCATTTTACACATACTTACCCAAGTACCTCATGCAACTGCTCAGTCACTGAAACTGGAAGATATTCTGACACAAGTTTACATGAATGAAGAAGGTATGCTACAAGATAAAATATAATTGGTTTGCATTATTCTTTAGTTTCAGTTGAGTTACATGTTGTAATCTAAGATTTCAAAGCTGGTAGTAATTACTTTTAAAGCAAAACTCATTGAAGAGATATTAATTTATATCACATTCATTAAACCAGGGGTTGCCAACCATTTTGTGCACAACAGTGCATATGTACTTCGTTGAGCTGTTGGCAATCGATTTTCCATGTTTCACATAAAACTTTGTGCACATGCACACACACACACTTCATTTGATTTTGTTTACCATCAAGCGGATTGAAAAACAACTTTAACACGTAATCACAAAAGTATATGTGAAACTAGTTCAGATGCATATAAGAAAGACGCCACTTGGTATGATTTCACCAGCAGAACACTTGCTTACCTCTCAAGTTAACCGATTAATTGACAAAGTCCCAGAACTTTAAGAAAGCACCTTGTAACTTCTCAAAAGATAAATTAATATTAAAATCAATCAATAAGGAACATTGTCAACTGATAATCGAATCAATAAATTATTGACAATTAATGAAAAATCAAAGACCAAAGGTTAATTACCAAGCTTCAGAATAAGAAACATACTCAAATGGTTATACAAAATCATAAACCAAACATAAATGAATGTGTCAATGAATTTTACTTCTTAAATAATCTTTTAATAACCTTCAATAAAGCTGCTAAATTGAAACCAGGCATTATAAATGCTACTTCAAATTCTAAATTCCTAATACGTAAGTGATTACTTACAGTTATTACGTGTAAACCATACTTGCCAGACAAAAAAGGTACTCGCCTGCCTTGAAAAGAAAAATGTATATTCAAACTCATAGTCACACTAATAAAAAAAATTCAATGTTCTGAACAATAATCTAGAATTTTAACTGCAAAAATCTAGTCGCCAATGGTGACTGGATAACTGGATTTGATGAACCCTGGCGGCTGGTGAGTCAAGGGTTTTCAAAAATATAAATTTCATGATACATGTCACTGACTTTAAATGTTGGGGAGTTTATCAGGTTCCAATAAACCACTGGAAGTTTCAGAACTTTTCATCCAAGTTAAATTCCAAGTATGGGGATATTAAAAATGATTTTTTACATCCTTAATCAGAGATTATGGATTTTTCAGGGACTAGAATGGTCATGATGAACTGGGACCTACTGTTTTCCGAGGAATCCAAACCTCTGGACCTACAATTTTACAATTACGTATCGTCATGGGTCCGCTCATACCTCGATTGCTAAAGAAGCAAAGTATACTGCCATGTTAAATCTCCACTTGCAGCCTTCCCGCTACCTTTTTTCACGATTCAACCACATACACCTGGACATTGTAGGACCATTGCCTACTTCACAGGAATTTACATACTAACTAACTTGCTTCGACCGCTTTACACGATGGCCGGAAGTAATTCCAATTAAAGAAATAACTGCTGAGGCTGTGGCAGTAGCATTCCTGAATGGATGGGAGTCCAGATTTGGAGTACCATTGCAGATTACTACTGACAGTGGATGACAGTTTGAGAGTAACCTTTTCCAAGCCTTAACTCGTTTCCACGGCATCAGTAAGTCAAGAACCACTGCTTATCATTCTTCAGCAAATGGTTTGGTGGAGAGATTTCATCGGCATCTCAAAGCTGCCATCAAATGTCACAACACTCAGAATTGGTTCGAAGTTTTAGCAATTGTACTATTAGGGTTTCGTTCATCCTTACGCCAAGATTTGGGAACATACGTTACTGAACTGGTGTACCGTGAGTCAATCCATCTCCCCGGAGAATTTTTGGGCATGAACGCAGATAAACCCATTACTATGGAGTATGTCAGAAAACTACAGGAATGCATGCGACGTCTGCGACCAATACCAACAATCCACCGTCAGCCTAAGGACGTGTTCATCTACAAAGAACTGTCTACAGCTACACACATTTTTTTGCGACAGGATTTTGTCTGCAAACTGCTCCAACAGCCATATGCAGGGCCATCCGCTATAGAAAAGACTGGTTCTAAAGTATTTGTAGTAAACATCAAGGGTAAAAAAAGATATCCATTAATAGGCTGAAGAGAGCATTCCTGTTTGATTTGGTTTTAACAACAGAATTAGTGTCTCAAACTTCGACTCCGACAAACCAAGGAAAAAAAAAAAGGGAAACTACTTTAAATGAAGTATGAACTCGATATAGACAAACAGTGTGATTTAGACTTTAAATTGTGTAATGTATCGCATTCGACCCCTGGCTTTCATGCTAGTAAGGGAGTGATGTAGCATGCGATTGAACTTACCATATCGATGTTACATCGACAAGTGATTTAGTTCGCCGCTACGAGCATTCATTGAACTCTGTAGTAGCTGGCGAATGCATGCTTTGCATATGTAAACTTTAAAAAGCATGTTATCTAAAGACACATTCTCTTTTCATTTTTTGTTTGTGTTTTCTCTCCCCATTATGGGAGATAAGCAACAACGTTACTTGTTAATTTGCAGTATTAGAAATTCTGCGATATTTTGTCATTTTTTTACCATGGTAATTTAATAAAAATCGATTATTTGTTAGTAATATCATTGTTCTCCGTTTTTCGATATAATGCATTTGCAAGAATCAGGTATTGTGTAGAACAGCAACTTTAATTTTAGAGTCAGATTGGTAGTAAGAAAGCAACATCACAGCTTTTCGTCAATAGTAGTAACGTGCCACTAGCCATACTGGCAAACACACCCCATTACAATGTCGAAGAAAGACCCTTGAAAGAATATTTATCATTGTCATCCAAACCAAACTACATTATGAATTAACTCCAAAGACTGCTAGATAGTTTGTATATTTTAATTCTAACGTCAATAAGAAGAGCAATCAATTTAGACTGAATATGAAGTGAGAAAAAGAAAGAAGAGAATAAAGTTCAAAAGAGGGTCAATTCAAAACAGGGTTCCAGAAAGTACTACAGAAAACTGTTCTTAGTAGTACAGATGAATTGGATAGGCTATTGACATACGTTCTAATCAGGGTTGATTTTCTGCCGGCAGAAACTAGTTTTTGCCATGCCAGTGGCAGAAATTAATAGAAACACTGAAAACCATATTGTATCATTTAGTAAATGAAAGATTACAAATATATATTTTATTACAATAATTTAGTATATTATAAAGCTTTATATTAATAATTTTAATAATTAAAATATTTTAAAATAATTAAAAAATACTAGAGTACATCAAAGATTTGTTACAAAAACCATCTTTCGCAGGCCATATTATTTAAATTATTACACCTATTTCATCTTATTTACCTTCTCTACCTTATTAAACCTTTGGCTATAAAATAAAAAGCAACAACATTGACAGACTGGCAGTAAGAAAAAGCCTTAGTGGTTTATGACGAATCGGTTAAGCTGTATTTACAGCCAATGAACCACACTTTTTTTAAAATCTGTTGGAAAGGATGTGGTATCTGTTTAGAAATATTTTAGAAATCATTACAGACAGGGTGCTTGGCTAAAGGAATACATAAACACTGTGAGACTACAAATACCTGGCAATATAAGGTGGAAAAGTTAGGTAGATTGCTTGGAATCATTCATAAAGAATCATCCATATTACTTGCAGATCATGAAAATGATATATAAAGGTGCTGTTCAAGTTATAAATAATCAGATGATTAATAAAGATGTAAAAAGACTTGTTGCAGCTTTTAAAATCTATTGCTATTGCCCTGTATAAGATTCGGAAAGATGACTTTTCTATTCCAGATGCTTATGAAATTTGGTTGACCCTCATGGATGATTATAATCTCATAGAAATTAATCAAATAAGGGAAAAAAGTAGATATAATCAGGTAATAACTCAACATCATATATATGCCAGTTTATATACTTCATCCAAAGTACATGTGATCTAAATTGTCACATGAGCAGGAAGACAATACTAGGAAATTCCTTAATGTCATTAACCTAAATTTTGTGCTTTACATTATAGCTTTTTGAGCAAAATCAGCTCCTTTTCCTGAAACATACTACTCCAATAAAATCTTAGAAAATGTCCAGATTTCTATATGGTGGTCTAGTTTAAAGGAAACAACTATAAATGATGATTTTGTAACTCCTGTTCACACAGTGATAATATTGCCTGCAGTATTGTTGGGCTTGGAAAAATGCTTCTGTAACGCTTTTCGTCTATTCATAATAAATTAAGAAATTATTTGAATTAGGAAATCGCACCAAAACTGATATTTTATTATAGACTGCTATGAAAAATTATATACAGAATTTGCTATGATGTAACCTTTGAATAAATACTATAAACATCGTAACAAAACTTATTTTACTTTAAATAAAATTCATTCCCTTTTGCAAGTTGGGGTATTCTGATAAGTTTTTAACGCATGAAATAACTATTTTCTGGGTTTCTGCCGGTTATTGCCACTTTTGTGGCAGAAACTAGTTTCTGCCATGCCGGTTTTAACCGCTTTGGCAGAAACTTGCCAACCCTGCTTCTAATTATACTGATGAAGACATAGAAGAAATTGAAGAGGAGCGTAATCAGTTTAAAGTTGGGGACGTTGCTGTAGTGAAATTTACAAGAGATTTGTTTTGTTGAATGAGTAACACATGAACTACTAAATAATGAGTGTGAAGAGACCTTCTTACGGCGATGTGAACAAAGGTATACTTTTGTGTAGCCTGAAAATAAAGACTAATCTGTTGTTTATCTAATAGATATTATAAAACAGCCATGCCCTATATCTTCTGATGGCACTGAAAAAATGGCAATGAAAATGCAGTTTCATTTCGTTTTCACACAATTCATGCTACTGAGATAAACATATAAATTGAAATTACGGTATTACCCAAACCTGTTGCAAATTTTAATGCTTTCAAATGGAATAAAACATTTAACATCATTAAGAGGGATTTTTAGTACTTTATTATTTTTAACATAATGCTACAATGTACCGTCAATAGCTTTACAATACGCATTCTTAAAATGATTTTAGAAAGTTAAACTATCATATTTAATGTTTTACAGGGTTTGTCCCAGAAGTTCCCGGAATGATTTTTTGTAGTTGGCAACGCTGGCTGACGGGGCGGAGCTTCGGGCGGAGAAGTTGGTGGGGGATCTGAGCTTGGAAACGAGACCGGTATCAGTCGCCTGCGGGCAGTTGTTGAGGCAGGGTCACGCTCCGCGCAGAGGTATCTACTGCACCCTCGTCGATCAAAAAATGGACCAGTTTTTGGAGCAGCGTTATGCAATCAAATTTTGTGTGAAACTGGGTAAAAACGGGGCGGAGACACTCGAAATGCTTCGGAAAGCCTACGGTGACGGGGCGATGAAAAAAAGCCAAACTTTCATGTGGCACAAGCGGTTCCGGGAAGGTCGGGAGTCCGTCAACGACGACGACCGCTCTGGACGCCCGTCGACATCACAAACGGACGACTCGGTGCAAAAAGTGCGTCAAGTTTTGGACAATGACCGACGATTAAGTGTTCGGGTGATTGCAGAGGAGTGTGGAATACCCAAAACAATCGTTCATCGCATTTTAACGGAGGATCTTCAAATGAGGAAAGTCTGCTCGAAAATGGTGCCAAAAGTCCTGACGAGTGAGATGAAGGAGCAGCGTTTGTTGAAGTGCCAGGAATTGCATGAACGCTACGAAACGGACCCAGAATTTTTGGACAGAGTGATCACAGGGGACGAGACGTGGATTTTTCAGTACGATCCCGAATCAAAGCGCCAGAGCAGCGAGTGGCACACCAAGGAGTCTCCTCGCCCGAAAAAAGCAAGGATGAGCAAATCGCGAATCAAGGCAATGCTCATTGTGTTTTTTGACAGAAAAGGTGTGGTTCACAGTGAATTCATGCAACAAGGACAGTCAACAAGGAGTTTTACTGTGAAGTGCTCAAACGGTTGTGCAACAGGGTTCGACGCGTCCGAAACGAAATTCGCGATAATCGGATCTTGCACCATGACAAAGCGTCAACCCACACCGCTCTCATTATCTCCGAGTTGCTGGCCAAAATGGGTGTGGCAACGCTGCCCCAGCCGCCGTACAGCCCCGATCTGGCACCAGCGGATTTCTTTTTGTTCTCACGGATCAAAAGAACCCTGAAAGAAACTCGGCATGGGACACTGGAGGCGGTAAAAGCAGCCGCGACGACCTCACTGAAGGAGATTCCCGTTGACGACTTCCAGGGCGCCTTCAATGATTGGGTGAAGCGTTGGCAACGGTGTATTGAAGCAGGGGGAGAATACTTTGAAAAGTTCTGAAAAGATTGTAAACTGATATTGAATAAATGATTTTAAAAAAAATCATTTCGGGAACTTTTGGGACAAACCCTGTATATGTTATCTAGAGATTCTAATCGCAAACTACAAAATGGATTTAGCAAAGGATTGAATATAGTGAGCATTTTCATTGGTCTCAAGCATTTCATTATATATGGGTCCTACTGTATATACTTGTTTAAAAGTCCAATTGCTTCACCAGTTCCATACCTTCTCATATTCCGTTATAAGGAAAAAAAGTGAAGAAGTGAATTTATTATTGTAATAAATATAGATACAAAAAAATTTGTATTAATACCAATTTGTTCATCAAACATGTATGGGTTATTTATGTCCCTGCTTGCTTGTTCAGTGCTGATATAGTGTGGCTTGAATATTTAGTTAACGTTGTATAGTTTAAATGTGAAGTATTGGATTTCATTGTATTATTTCTTGTTCAAAATCATACTGAGGATTCATAGAAATATGTTTTAAATTATGAATAAATTAAAGTTTGTAATTTTTAAAAAATATTTTTTTCTTAAAATAAATTTAAACATTATTCTTTTAAAATAGAGGTGTATGTGGTGGGGGGGGTATTGTTAAATGTAGGTGCTGAATTTTAATCTCATTGTTTCCTATCAACTGTAAGTTTTTTTGTTTTGTTTTTTAAAATTTTCTGTGCGATTTTTTATTTTCTATCGTGAAATCATGTCTTGGGAATTTGTAGTAGTTTCCACCAAACTCTCTGATCAACTATATATTAATTATGTTAATTATTACAGATACAGTGGACTGCATTATCCTAATCAGTTGCGACTGACCATATGTCTGTAATCCGAAAGTACCGAATACAATTGAATGTGCATTAATTCAAATGTCCGACACCAGTTTCAATCCTAATTATAAATACATATTTTAATAGTCTTTCTCTGTCTATATATATATAAAATAGAAAAGGAATTTTATTATTTTAAAAAATAGTTGCAGTTTTCTGATTGTTTTCTTTGAAATTCTTTAAAGTGAAAGCTTTAAATGATGTTTTATTTGGTACGATTTGGATGCTTTGCAGCCCCATTGTGACGCTCACTTCCTTAATATCATTAATTTTATTAAATCACGATTTCTTTTGCTGCTCCAGCCACTGTCATATGCAGGGCTGAAGCAGGCATTGATAGGGTTATAACCTTCACCATTATATATGTAATCTTTAATATATACATATGAATATATGGAATTGCAGTTTTGTAATCTCCCCTTATAAGCTTTATTCCCCCCCCCCACTTATGAACTTGCTGCATATGCTAATTGATTCAGGCATGTCATATGTTATTTTTTTTAAACAGATTTCCTGTCTGGGATTGAATTTCCTGGATAGCAGATCTTCAAATTACTCAGAAAACTGGCAAAGCATGATCTTAGTAATTTTTGTACTATGAAATATAAATTTCTGCGATTGTTTTTAGGCTTGTCGACTGTACTTGACCTCCTGACTGTGCTTATTTTGTCTTCCACTGTATTTATGCAGTTTTTGTCAGCTGGATTTCTTCTGTTGGTTTAGATTAAATGTTTCTTTTGCAGTTTCTGATTCATGGCACATTTATTTTCAGAATCCGGTATCGGAACTTTAGTTGAACCTATGATTTGGCATTACTTACCCATGGAAGATTTTCGTCTTAAAACTGGCATGTATTATTTTCCATTTTGTAAATATTC
>QLNU02013614.1:14332579-14353882 GCA_006491805.2 Dysdera silvatica
GGTAAAATTAAAAGGTGGGACGAGAGTAATTGATGTCCGCCTTGAAAACACTTAGGGATGCATCAAAAATAAGACCCAATATTGATAGGTTTGTTGAAATTAAATGCCAAAAAACTCTCTAAATGGCTAGATTACGCTTTATACCCTAATAACTAAATGTATTATTGTAAATTGCTTCCATATATATATATATTTTACATCGTATATATATATACAGAGGGTTACTGTCCCAGAAGTTCCCGAATGATTTTTGTAGTTGGCAACGCTGGCGGCAGGCCGAGGAGAAGTTGGTGGGATCTGAGCTTGGAAGCGAGGCCGGTATCAGTCGCCGTGGGCAGTTGTTGAGGCAGGGTCACGTTCATAGCAGAGGTATCTACTGCACCCTCAGCCGATCAGAAATGGACCAGTTTTGAACTTGGCGTTATGCAATGAAATTTTTGTATTGAAACTGGGTAAAAGCAGGCGAGGAGACACTCCGGAATCTTGACCTCTGGAGTGGCGGAACGTGAAAAAAAGACAAACTTTCATGTGGCACAAGCGGTTCCGGGAAGGTGGGAGTCCGTCAACGACGACGGCTGCTCTGGACACCCGTCGACATCACAAACGAACGACTCTGTGCAAAAAGTGCGTCGAGTTTTGGACAATGACCAACGATTAAGTGTTTGGGTGATTGCAGAGGAGTGTGGAATACCCAAAACAATCGTTCATCGCATTTTAACGGAGGATCTTCAAATGAGGAAAGTCTGCTCGAAAATGGTGCCAAAAGTCCTGACGAGTGAGATGAAGGAGCAGCGTTTGTTGAAGTGCCAGGAATTGCATGAACGCTACGAAACGGACCCAGAATTTTTGTACAGAGTGATCACAGGAGACGAGACGTGGATTTTTCAGTACGATCCCGAATCAAAGCTACAGAGCAGCGAGTGGCACACCAAGGAGTCTCCTCGCCCGAAAAAAGCAAGGATGAGCAAATCGCGAATCAAGGCAATGCTCATTGTGTTTTTTGACAGAAAAGGTGTAGTTCACAGTGAATTCGTGCCACAAGGACAAACAGTCAACAAGGAGTTTTACTGTGAAGTGCTCAAACGGTTGCGCAACAGGGTTCGACGCGTCCGAAACGAAATTCGCGACAATTGGATCTTGCACCATGACAACGCGTCAACCCACACCGCGCTCATTGTCTCCGAGTTGCTGGCCAAAATGGGTGTGGCAACGCTGCCCCAGCCGCCGTACAGCCCCGATCTGGCACCAGCGGATTTCTTTTTGTTCCCAAGGATCAAAAGAACCCTGAAAGGAACTCGGCATGGGACGCTGGAGGCGGTAAAAGCAGCCGCGACGACCTCACTGAAGGAGATTCCCGTTGACGACTTCCAGGGCGCCTTCAATGATTGGGTGAAGCGTTGGCAACGGTGCATCGAAGCAGGGGGAGAATACTTTGAAAAGTTCTGAAAAGATTGTAAACTGATATTGAATAAATGATTTAAAAAAAAATCATTCCCGGAACTTTTGGGACAAACCCTGTATACTTTAGTGTTTACATAACTAGTAAAATATATTTAATATTCCATTCTAAAATTACGCATTCTTGCATGAGTCAAGCCTCCCTCTATAAGGGCTTGACCCACTTGCATATGTTTTAAAAAATAGTAAATTTAATACATAAAAACTTATTATTTACAATATTATAACTATATTTGTGTTCTTTATGAATATCTATATTATATTCACTATCGTATTGATTTCTAATTTTCAAAATTAAATTTAGAAAATTACTTTTCTGAAAACACGGTCAAGGTTCCCCTATATGATTTATAAAATTAGAAATAAGAATATCTAATTTAATAATAAAATTCAATAAAAATTTAATGAGCAAATTATTTCCACGCTATAGTTCAGAGAATACCGCTTTTATGTAAAACCCGCTTATATGTACAGGATTTTGTTGCCGTGTACATTTGCATATATGCGATTTCAACTGTATTATCAGTACTGTGGTCTGAAAACAATCTAGAGACAGAAACAGGGACCTTTGGACTAAATAAGATCAAAAACTCCTGGTTTAAAGTGATTATAATCTTCAATCACAATACATGGTTATTTGTCAACAACTTTTGCGTTTTCTTTCTGATCACCGGATGAATCTGACAAGAAGCAACCAACAGATTAATATAACCTTAAACCCATACAATTAATACATCAATGTAGATTTAAGCCCAGGAATGGCATTATGGTACTGGATTTATGTTAACTATTAATGTAAAAAGATACTAGAAACCCATTATTAAATTATGCCAACAGTTCATACTGCCAAACAAATTCATTTACTTAATAATAAAAAAAAATAAATGAACACATTGAGTTCAGGGGTGATTGTAAGTCCAAACCAGATTCCCTAAACGTACCAGAAAATTCCCTGAAAAGTTATGTAATATTTTTGGTAAAGACACTGATTTCCAAAAGAATATAAAAAATTATAGGAAACAAAACGAAATTTTTTTTTAATTTTTTAAAAAGAAATCCCGGAAGAGGCAAGTTGAAATTCCCGGAATTTATGGAAATTCCAGAACACAATCACCCCTGTATGTTGATTGTTATCAGTTTATAGATTTCACTTGTGTTTTTGAAGGTTGAGAAATGTTTCACACCACTTCTCAGTTTACCATTATGTAGGGTAGGACCTTCATATATCAAAGTCAAAGGTGCCATTAAAAAAACATCAACATATAAAAGCAGTTTTTCTACCTTATCTACATGGTCGTCAAATTGTGTAGAGTTCACCAAATCTTCAATATATATAAAGGATTTCGACATACAGTTCAATATATGGGAGTTATATATACCGAATGCGTATACAGGGTGCTTGGAAAATATCTGGCAAAATTGTAATGGGTGATAGTACACATTAAAACAAACAATAGTTTTAATAGAAACTAGGGCTGAATTTCATTCTTACTGTTGAAAAAGACTAAGTTCAAAAAATATCCAGCATACATATCTATATGTATGTCAAACCAAAAACAAACTGCACATATCAATTACACACTGAGCAGCCAGCATAATACATCACACATATTCACCTTTCATTTTTATAAAAACTACTTCGTGAAATTATTCCTCAAGCAATGATTATTAAAATTTATTTACTCTTCTAAACTCTTTCTTTCATCTTTCCTGTAAAATTAATGTTTTTCGAGTTACGTCACTTTTGTTACAGGATTATTGATATATCGTACATTAAAAAAAAATATATATATATACATATATAAACATACCTGCTTTATCTGAAGAATTTTCATTAGATGATATCAATATATCAGCTTTGGAACCATCGTTGATATCCACATTTTTGTTATTTAATATTTGAGCGGTTTGGTTGACTTTCTTATGAAGCCATTCCAACGTTTTGGATTCGTTATAACGGTAAACTGTGAAATCGGCTACATCTATAAAATACAGTTTAGATGACATAAAAATACACAATATAGGCACAAGTATTTCACAAAATCATAAAATTCGTCTCCAAAATAAATTATTCAAAACTTTAATTAGTTAATCATTTTAAAATCCATGGATATCGGGTCTTCCGCAGTAATCCCTATAGTACCTTCTTAACAGGAAATAAACCATAGTTCTATAATCAAAAGTTCAAATAATTGTACGAACTGATTCGTTATTAGGATCGACTCTGACCCTGCATTTTTGCTTTTCATACCAGAACCTATGTTTTGGATCAAAATAGAGAGAAACAAATTTGCCATGCACTTAAAACCACTGACCCATGCTTTAACCACAGAGCCACTAAACACAGGCAAATTTTCTTTCCTCTGGCTGTTATGATTCCAGAGAATGGGTTGTGAACTAAACCAGAACATGGAGTATTAACCATCATGAAATTAATACCCATCAACTTAGTGAGTGATTGGAACGAAAACTGCCAGCTAAAATTTAAATCACAGTACGTTATATAAAAAAAAAATCAACATGTCTGATTTTCACCTTTTGATTCTGAAATCTGATTAAGATCACTAGGAGTAAAGCACCCCACCAAATGTTTTAAATCAGGGCTGTCCTCATCGACCACAATATCTTCTAGTGGACAAAATTTATTCAGCTGTTTAAAAAGAAAGGACAAAGTGAGTAAACAATGCATGACAAAAGAAAATATCCACAAATACAATCATTTCCAAACTTTTCATAACCCCTAATGTTTCTGTGTGTATGGTGAATACCTTATATTCTGATAATTGTTTGTTAATGTCTACAATATTATATGTAACATATATACACTGAACGATACACTGAGTTTCATATATATATATTATATACATACATGATTTCAAATAATTACAAAATTTTCACACTTCAAAGTCTTTCTGAGGCTTATCAGTAGGTGGGCGAACCACCAATTGCATAGTTAAAGGCATGCATATATGAAAACGGCCGATCAACTAATAATCTCTTTACGTACCTTGTTAAAATATGGAAGGAGAATAAAAAGAGGGTCCAGTGGTGTGAGAATATATAAGCCTCCATCTATGAAAAATTAAGCATCAGTAGAATAATGAACATTTGCATTTCAAAAAAAAATATGTAATTATAATTAAATTGAATTTTACTAATTTAATTAACAAATTAGCATTTTTAACAAATTGATTATTGAACCTTTTAAATTAGTTAATCAAAATGTAAATTTTTTCAAACAAAATTAATTTACTCTATGTGAAATCTTGTAACTTTGTTAAATAAATATTCAATTGCATATATAAAAACGCCTCATGCATATACATACAGCTTTTTTCTTTTTGTTTAGTGTAAAAAAAAAAATGGATGTAAGATATTATTACCCTTCATCCTACTATTACCCTTACATCCTCATATACGGAGAAAAATGCGTTTGTTCTTGTCCTCATTCGTCTAGTAGGTCAAGACACCGCGGGCTCAACGCGGGGACCCTGGTTCGAATCCAGGATGAGGACGGCGCCTCTTTTTCTCCAAAACCAAAAATACTCTAGTTTGAGCTATATGAACGTGGGTGGCAAAAATTATTGTATAAAAAAAACGGATGTTGGTACTCATACATTGTATTCAGTATCTGTATATGTTTCAGAAATACTACTGATATTCACAAATAATTTATACAACCAAGTTTTAGAAAATAGATTTCGGCACGCTACACTTTCACAAAAAAAAGTGTGTCATACATATATGCATATATAAGGCCAAGTGACTAAGGAAAAGATAAACCAAAGTTGTCCAACGTTTTCGGGTAACAGGCCACTTAAAAATTTTCCATGGATCTCGCGAGTCAGAGGTTTCAGTAAGTTTTTAAAAAAACTCTTAAGAATTTCTTCCAGTTATGTATTTGTGCCCTTGTGATATAGAAAGGGGTCACTTTTTCTGAATTTCAGAAAAAAATCTAATTTTTTTTTCATTCCAAACAGTTGTTGGCAGGTTGGATTAAGGTTGTTGGCAGACCGGATTGTGGCCCGCAGGCCACATGTTGGACAACCCTGTGATAAGCAAAGGAATTGTTTGTTTGAATTTCATGGCATAAGGACAACAAGGGCCTTGCTACATTGGGACCTACAGTTTGAATGGAATCCAAACATCTTTAGACCTATGGAATATGACTGCTGACTATGGTAAGCAGTTAATTGGTAGGCAGAGTTGGGGTTTTGTTGTTTTTTTTGTCATAGTTGGGAGCAGAACCTGAGAAAACCGCACACCGGATGAATGTATTACTGTTACTACTGAACCACCACAGGATCTATAAACGAAAGATAATGAATGGAAAACACTTATGTCATTGGCCATTTGGGGTGAGGGGTATTTGAACCATATTAGTAGCTGTAAAATAAAATTTATTATGAGCACAATTTTTTCATCCAAACCCCTCCCTTTTATATCAAAAACATCCCCATTATTAAATCTTGTGCATGGGCCTGAATATGTGCAGTCATCCACAGAGTTACGTAAGTAATGTGTTTGTAAAATTCAAGCTACATAGAGGTTTACAGAAGTCAAATTTGTAAATTGCTTAAGTGCAACTTTGTAAGAAACTGTAATATTTCTTATTGATATATATTATTTACTTCACTCTCATATTCAGTATCAAAAGGGGTCAATTTATATCCCTAGTTATTGTTGATATAATTTTCCCCATCTTCATACATGTGAATTATTTTCAACTTTTCTTCTGAAGTAATTGCAGATGATTGTTTTTTAGATTTATTACCAGCACATTTGATTTTGCGTTTTGAATCCATTTTAAGGGTATGTAAATAAACAAATAATTCTGGTTAAGTGAAATTTGAATTACTGAGGTTCAACTGTATTTACAAATAAAATGTTGAATGCGTATCTACTTAAAAAAAATAATTACAAAAAATAGTATTGCAGAACATTTCATTTAAGCGAAGTTTGGGTTACCAGAGTCCTACTGTATTTACAAGTAAAACATTGAACAAGTGTGCACTTAAAAAATAATTAAGCAAAGTTCTACTGCATTTACATTCTACCAAAGTTCTATTGCATTTACAAACAGAGAAAGCCCCTAATAAATATACTGCAAATTATAACATAATAAGTATGATGCGACGAATTATTCCACAACGAAGTAATACGACACCGTGCCATACTGATCTATTGAGTATCTTTAACATGGAGCCCCAATAGTTTGTTACAATAATACAGTATGCAAACTGTAAGAGGAAAAGGCTTTGGAGCAGAGGGATGTAAATACAAACAATCCACTTATATTTTTACCGTTGTATCAATAAGTAATACTTTACCCATCATTCTTTATCCACACCAAACTCTTTTGAAAACCATTGAAAGTCGAATTGGGATTAACGATACACTAGTTGCATATGTTACCACTGCAGAGCCTGCATACTCATGGATTCCTCAAAGCACCACTTTTGATGACTAAAAATGTGAAGGACAGTACGGATTACATTATCCAAAACTCACTCTATCCCCTTGAAAAATGCTTTAAATTCCGTTAGATTACAGTGTCACTTGAGAGTGTGACGTCACATAGGTGTGTACGAAGCCAAAACAAGCTGTGAACGAGCAAGCCACGTTGTTTTTGGATGCGAGGGGAATTTTGGTGAATCAGTATTTTTGCTATATCAGTGAAAAACTGGTGGGGATGCCTCCACACACCACAACCAAAAAAATATCAGTAAAGCATGGAATAGTACTCTCCCATCACAAAAAGCAATGGCAGGTAGTCACTGTGTGCCAATTGCCAGATTTTGAGTTCTTGGAAACACTGCACTAGATTCTGCTAAAATTGCGCTAGTTTTAGGGAAGGTAACGTAATGTGTAACAGCGCCAAAATGTAATATGAGCCAGGGTGATACCGTGAAAATGAAAGTAATTAAAATCATTCTAAAACAGAATATTATTGCATGACAAATCAGCTTTGCTATCAAGGCATTGAAATGGTAATCAAAGGACCATATGCTGGTCTAAGTCCATCATGAGCATATGCAACTGAATTTCTTATCTCCGACTATTTATGAACCAAACAATAGATCCCAAGTGAGCATCTGAAAAGTGAATTATCACCCTTATCCATGATAATTTAAAATCTCTTTGCATGAGTTAGTAACTTAAACAGAAGTATAATGTTGCAAACGATGTCTATACTGATTCTTTATGAAGAAAAAACATTCAATCTTCCGAAGTTTCCACCTGCAAATGCAGCACAAAAAACAAGCATTCAAATGCCCTTTAAAAGTCCCAAGACAATTAGTGAATTTGGAGTTTAGTAATTATTCAAATTTTGAAGTGTTGAAAAAATGGAAGTTTGGATCCTTCGTTAAACTACAGATCTTTTCAATATGTAGGTAACACTCCCAGCTTAGAAAAAAATCAACATCTACACCTTACGAAGTGAAATGGATATCATGAATACATTGTTTGATGGACAGTATTTAGTGAATATATTATGAAATGGAAAGTATTTGGCGAATATATTGTGCCATGACTAAAAAAAGTTTGAGAAACATCGCTCTAGGACAGGGATGTATCCAGATGGGGGTGCAGGAGACACATGCCCATATCACAATTACTCTCCGCGTTGTTTTTCAAGCTTTGCACCCCTACCTAAAAAGGATTGCTATATTCACAGGTGTAGAGTTATATGAGCCTGAGCCCCCCCAATAATCTGAAATAAATTGCGATTTTACATATACTGTAATGTATAAACATACATAAAATGTGTTTGCCCCCTCCCCAGTAATTTTGAGAACCCTACATTGATGGCTATATCTGTCCTTACTCTAGTGACACTCCATAATACAAGCCCTGAAAATACTATAAAAACCTGATAAAATGACCCAAGAAAGGTCCAAAGGATATCGCTGTTAAACCATATATATTGGAGTTAAAAAAATAATTAAAAAAAAAATTTTTTTTTTTAAAACTAAAACTGCGGCATGAATACCTTCTATCGCTAAATCACCTATAAGCCAAGATGAAAATTTCGAAGATACTTTTACCAGTTCGTATAAAGCTTTATCTGGAGCAAGAACACAGCACATCTGTGAACCTGCGAATGTAAGGAAATACATATTTAATAATCAAAACTGTAAACCTGAATTCTTATAAAGCTTTTAGCACCAAATATTCACCTGTTCTTGGGTGTTTCAGTTTTATAACATCAAGTTTCTTATGATCAACTACGGCAGAATCTACAAAAAGTATTGTACAATCAATGTTAATGCAATTGAATATGTACAAGTATAAAAAATTAAAATACCAAGCCCCCTATAAACCTCTAAATTGCTGTTTGCATATTCAAATTTTGCATTTTGTATCACAAATTTTTCCGACGAAATTCCCTGATCAATTTCAGGGACCTGGTTGCAGGGAAAATAACTTGACATTCGAGGGAAAGTTATATACTCAAAACAGAAGTTAGGAAGATTTTCCCTGACTTTTCAGGATACTTTCAAATTTCCTAAAAATCCCTGGTTTAATAGGTGTGGGAACCTAGGGCAAATTTAAAAAGCGTTTTCAGGATAGGCACAAAACTTGAAAACCAATGTATACCTATTCCAGAGTTTACGCTGAGTAAGTTTTTATTCGCATTTTGTGAAAAAATTTAATACCACTTTCGCTAAAAAGCGAAAGCCCTGAAAATTAAAAATTTCAAAATTTTATGTCAGCGGCCACCATACTACAGTCTTTAAGACCTTTTGTGGCATCATGAATGGATGAATCGAAATCAGTTTGATTTTGAAAATGCCTACGAACGTGTAACAAAGCCAAAGAGAATTGTACAAATATATTGCCGATTGTATAATTTTGTACAAAATAAAAAGTGTTTTGTTTGGTTCTAAATTTAAATTATGTTATTTTACTTAGCATTCTCCTAAAGCCCATCCCCGCCGCCAAAAACACATCAGTAAAGTAAGGAATAGTATTCTCCCGCAATTTGAAGGCTTGCAATAGTAAAAAACTTGTTTCTGTATATGCAATGGTCGTTAATATCGATGGAAGGAAAGCAAGACACATTTGCACAAAAAAACAAAACGCTAACGGTCATAATCCGATTTTATAAAATTGAATGGCACAACATCGGTGGTTTTTTTTGTTTTTTTCAAAACATTTAGAAAAATTCGCGACTGGCAAAATGTAAATCCATGATGATGTCACCTGAAAACAGTTACCAGAGAAAGAAGTTAGCTGCAGAAGCTAGCACCTTTGGCAAATGGGGTTTCATGTAAACTTGCATCCATTCGAAGTATAAATACAGTGTTCCACTTTACAAACTCGAAGGGATCACAAAAACAGAAATTGGTAAAACCATAGATATATCCCCTGTTTTGTCGCCAAAACTTTTGCTATACTCTTAAAATGGGGGAAATGTTTTGTGAAGCATGAAAAATGCATGCATGCGCAGTGTAGTTATATTGTAGTGTCATAGCGTCGGTCATGACGGTGGTGTTTTGTGAGTTTTAGCAAGAGGATGAGCGAATGTTTAAACTTTTTTTATAATGGATTGGAATTGTAAGTTTGTTTGGGACAGAAAAGGGGTATAGGAGAAAGAGGAGGTAAAGGTTAGAGGCAGTATGGGAGGAAAAGGTATAGGAGGTATGAAGGGGAGAGATGAGTGGAATATGGAGTATCGCAATGTCGGCGATGAAAATCTGTTGAATGCGTACTTCACAGAAGGTATGGGGGAGGAGAGGAAGTGGTATGAGGGTAACGTGGAGCATCGCAATATCGGTGATGCAATGCTGTTTGATTCGTACTTCGCAGACTATATGTCGAGGTGGCGTAAAACAGACGAAGTGGAGGAAATGATTCCAAAAGCCATAAAAAATCAATGCTTAAAGACAGCAGTTTTTTTGGTTAAAAAAATCTGAAAAGAGTATAATAAGCAGTAAACTCAGTATAACAGGTAATTACTCCTTAAAAAAACATGGCGGCCGGGAAGCGAACGCGTGATGACATAATCCGAAAAAGGGGTTGCCGCACCTTGGCGACAAAGCGTACAGAGGATACACATGTAGTGTGGCCCAAAAATTCGTAAAATCCACAGTTTGCACATGGGAATTTAGACACATTAGAAACATTGGTTCCATAGGACACTTTTCGGAATTAAAGCAATAGTTCGTAAAAACGCAATTCACTATAGTATAGTAACGTTTGCACACGCACAAGGCACAGTTACTGTTCATTTACTTTCCAATGGACCTAAGAGAAGCTACTATACAATTCAAGTAAAGTAATATGATAGCCGAAGTTTAATTACCGGGAAGTAAGAACACACGGGGGGATGTATTTTTTTCCATTTTACAATTCAAAAAACAACTTCAACTTCTATTGAAACATATAAAATTAAATAATAGGTTAAGCCCTAAAACAAAATATAAATAGTCCGCTTTCCCGCGAAATCGTTGTCACACAATTTGAGAACATCAGGATGCTTAAAGGCAGGAAGTGCACAACGATGTCTGCATGAATCGGTTTCCGACGAAGGAATAAATTGAAAATTGTTTTGTTTTGGGTAGTTGCTATTTATACAGTGAAGTCTGTCTTTAAGGATATTGTAAGGACCGAAAAAATTGTGATTATAAGAAATTTATCATTATAGACGAGATCGAATATGATAAACTATATCTATCGGCCTGTTTAAATATTGTATAGGCAAATTTGTGGTTTTTAAGCAGTATCGTTAACGTTGTTGATCGTTCAAATTAGTTCGGGAAAATCGTCGACTGCTGCGGCACTGTTTTCTTACAAGAGGGCTATTTCAGAACCACCTACAGAACCTATTCAAAGCCAAGGTAGCTAGAATAGAGAAGGTGGGTCCGAGTGGGGGTTCATTTTGTCTTGTAAGGGAGGAATGTTGTGACGTCATGAGTGCGATTGGTGCAATGTTTATTTTTGCTTTGCCTCTCACACATGCGTTTCCATTTGCGTTTCTTCGTTTTTCAATTCTATTCAATTTTTAATATTTGCTTGTGTTTTTTGTTGCTTATTTTATACATTATTTGTTAGTATTATTCATTACTTCTTTGTTTATTTTGCAACTGTTTTAATGGAATAGTGTGCTTTTACAAATTGTGGTAATGAAAAGAGTAATGTTTCTTTACACCTTAAAACATGATTTTATTTGCTTTTTAAAAGTCATTTCTATATGTACAATTTCCCTTACCTGGACGCTATCTGAGCTCAATGATTATGCCACTATGCATTGTATTATTGTAGGTTTTAATGCAGGGGTCTTCAACAAAGTTACAAGGGCCAATTTTGCTTATTCTTGTTGACTCGCGTTTACCACTATACCGGCAAGGGAAAACTGCACATTATTTTAGTTCTCCAATGTTTCCAGATGTTTACACAATGTGAACAGGATAAATTAAATACATAGACTCTAAGATTCACGGAGCAAGGTGTGTATTTTTTGGTGTGAAACAATTTGTATTTTCTCATGAGCCAGCGTGGGCCTCAAAAACATGTCGGCGAGTCGTATGTGGTCCGCGAAATGAAAACCCCTGTTTTAATGCGTTTGAAATTTGTTGCATCTAATATTGTGTGCTCTTTTATATATTTTGATAATTAGTAAAACATTTGCTTTTGCATTAATTTCTTGATTTTTAATTCACTTAAGTACAGAGCCTGGAGCCAAGGGGGGGCTCGGCCCTTCCCCTAAAAATACTTTTTGGTTTTATTACTTCTTTTTCCAAAGTAAATTTTTGTAGAATTTTATTTAAAATTTTTGTTTTGTATGAAATTGCACATGGAAATCAAAATTATTCTTGGACGATAAAAATATTCAAAATATATTTCTACGGTACATCTTGTGTACACCATGTTAATTAACATGGGAGCTGGTCGTTTTCCCGAGAAGTTACCTTCCCGGTTACCTGTCCGCAGCTCGGGTATAACGAGCATGATACACATGAACACCGTTACAACGAGCATAATGGATATGAACTCGGTTTAAACGAACATGCTCTGTTATAACGAACATGATGGATATAAACTCTGTTTCAAGGAGCATGATGGAGAGGACGACTATTCTCGTTATAACCGAACTCATATTTATCATGCTTATTATAACCTCATATACATCATGCCCGTTATAACCGAGCTCCTTTAAATAACTCTTGATATGACCGAGCGTGCTCGTTATAACCGAATTTTTTTTGTGTGTGTGTGTGTGATATCCATCCTGCTCGTTATAACCGAGTTCATATGCATCATGCTTGTTAAAACCAAGTTCATATCCATCATGCTCGTTACAACCGAGCTCATTTACATCATTCTCGTTACAACCGAACGTGCTCGTGATAACCAAGTTCATATCCCTCATGCTTGTTATTGCTGAATTCTGGACAGGTGACTTGTCGGGAAAACGACCTGTCGGGAAAACGTACCAGACCCTGTTTACAGAAGTTTGAGTTTTCATGTACTCTATAATACTAACAAAGTAAATTATAAATATTAGTATATCTCTCTAAATTTTCAGTGTAAAATTTGCATCAAGAAATTTATTCATTAATGTTAAATATATTAGTCTACTCAGATATTTAGTATGAAACATATTAATAAAATACATCACCAATATTAAAGAATTTTAAGCCCCACTGTAGCTTTCCGAGTCCCTCGTAACTTTCTAAGCTCCCCCCCACCCCCACACATACACACCTCCGTAACAAGAGTTTGGCTAAGTGCCTGCTTCAGCAGCTTGAGTGTTTTTTCTTTTAGGCATTTTCAATTCCAGAAAAACCATAAAAAATTTGATTGTATATGTATTGAGAGCACGCACCCATAATTCTGGATTTAAAAGGGATCTGTGCATTAATAATGGTGCAAGAACCGTTGTTATAATACATGCAAAAACAGATAATGTTCTTACTTGGAAGAAAAGTGAAAAAAATTACGATGAGAAGACTATTCAAAACTTGAATTTGATCTTTCCATGCACATATACAAACGGTATCGGTTCGCTCTGCGCCAATGACGTCAAAAAGGTAAGTCAAAGTTGATCAATACGAAAAAAAAGGGTGGATAGATGTGCCTGTTATTCTAACTATTTTGATTCAAAATCACCTATTTAGGTGGTTTTGAATCTATACGCGGCTTTACGTGCGCGTAGTATTTACAGGCCACTCAATATGCATATTTACTGTTTACATATTTACTATTACTAAAATTATTCCACTAAACGTTGAACTGATTGCCAGCACCCAAGATGAGATAGTGAAAGAACCAATAGATCTGGTTCAGGAATTGCGGTCAGTGCCGAACCTATCAGAAAGTGACCTGGTGTCAATGGTGAAAGGTCGTTTGGATCACATGACAATGGGCAAAGTGGTCTTGAGTTAAGACATGCTTCTATTTGTGCCGAAAGTGCGAATAATTTCAAACGTTCAAATAATTTTAGACGTTCGTTAATTTTAGCTTTGTTAAGGATGGAAAGCTTGTTGGGAAAATTTTGTCTATTCAGCTTTGTTGAAGCTATATTGGAGAACCTAATACAGGAGGTGACGGTGGAAGGAATCCTCGTATTAGTTGATACTGGGTTGAATAAAAACCATCCAGCATATAAACTTGCCTAAATCAACAAATTTACTCGCTTAAAGGGGCAAAAACTTAACTCCACAATTCATCGGATATTCTAAAGGTTGTGGGTGCTTTCCTAATTTTATAATTTGAAAGAAACAATATGAAAACTGCGAAGTTAAAAGTAGTATAGCTGTTTCTTTATTAGACCTACTTACTTAATTCCAAGTACGTTGTTTTCGCACGTTCAAATAATAACCACTATGTAGAATTTTTATTAAAGATTCTTAAAATTATCTGAAGCAAACTTGAAAACTACCAAAATGTATAAACACAAATCTAATCCTTTCAAAAAATCACCGTTCGAAATCACGTTTCCAATTGTTCCAATTGCACGCACTCACCAAATTTTTTCTCTCCACAATAACAACCCATCAATTTTGAATGCTGCTATCAATATTAATTTAAAGTGTTAAATATAAATTTTTGTAATTTTATAAAATATCAAGCATAGTATAGCTTTCATATTGAATAGAGTTGATTGCATAGAAGATTGTTTACTGATGTATGGAAGAGAAATACAGAATACAATTGGAAATATTTCTGGACAACGAATGGCAAAATAAGAAAAACTTCTTGCAGTGAAGTTTTAGTAATTAATAATTACCCAGATATTGACAAAACACAATAACAATCTATAAATGGAGAGAAGAGAACATTGAGATAGGGTTTAGGGCAATATTAATGGTACTACTAATTTAAGATTTAATAACATGCATAATGAACATATTTTTAATTATATTGACTTGCTTCATTTTGTCCCCGTCTTAAACTCTTCAGTATCATTCATGTTTGCTGTTCACGAGGTTGGTATTGTGTGTAAATGGCAGTGCCGAAACGTCGGATATAAAACAGAAAAAAAATGCGATAGTCGTTATTTTTAGAGCACTTAGAATAATGAATACGTATTCATAGAACAAAAAATTGCGCTTTGTAATGTTAAACTGCGGTAAATCATACGTCAAATGTATAGAAAGTGTACAGGAATTCTTTAATTGAATCAGGAACATACTAAAAGATCTACTTAATTTGTACTATTAAGTGAATAGTAACATAAGTATTTACAATTTTTATGAGTAACACGATATTAATAATTTAATATTCATAATTGATATTCATAATTTTATGAATGGTTTCGCTGGCAGGAGAAATGAGTCTGCTTTATTACTTCGGCACGAAAGTCCAAAGAGTTTGCCGATCCCTGTTGCTTATGTGCGAAATCAATAATGAAATCTGAATCTAGATTTTTAGCAGAGAAATGGACTGACTGAATTTTATGTCACAAGGGTAGGTAAGGTTATTTTGAATCAATGGATGGATCATCAGTGTCGTAGCTGAGGACCGGCCAGAGCGACTCAGTCCCTTCCAAAAACATTTTGGACCCGTTAATTTCTTTAAAGTCTACATCTCTGCCTCAAGGTAACATGTAGATCAACATCGAAAAGCATATTTATTATCCCTACCAATTATATCAAGCTATCTACCGTACTGGGAGCAGACTGATAGTTAAATTTCGTTTGTTTGAGTGTTACGGCACAAAAACAGGGGTTAGGCTGCTTCAAGGCCTACAGTTTTCAGAGGAATCCGAACCTCGTAAAACCTAGAGAACCAACCTCCCGACTACGATGAGCAGTTTGTTGGCAAGCAATTTTTTGTTTTGTTTTGTTTTCTAGAGAACACGTAAGTGACGCCCACTGGTGGTGCCTGACAAAGCACTGTGTCTGGTGTTATACAGAGAAAGCACCTTAATAGGGGTTAGATAGCTATTGTAAGAAGAGAAAGCAGACATATAGGGGTTATGGGGAATTTTTCCCCCATCTTTCTTTGTTTTTTGTCGTGGGAACTTTTATTCCCCATCAGGTTCAGGGGGAAACGCCATTTTGAATTAATTTGACACCGTTTTGACTGGCGCAATGGATTTCCGTCGTTGTATTTGACACTTTCGTTCCATTTTCCTTCAACCTTCATTTAACTTCCCTAATGTGAAGAAACGAATACTTTAAATTTATCCGTAATTTGCAGGCAAGGCAATTTTATATCTTAGTTTATATATTTATACACGTGCTACTGTATTACGAAATCAATATGATGGAATCCATGCCTTGTTGAAATATTTCTCAAAGAGAACCATAATCAGTAGTATTGGCGTCAGCATGGCAGCATCTTTTCCTCGTGTTTTCTTTGACGCGCGGTGCTCGACTTCCCTCCTGCCACAGTAGTGTTCAATCCTGTTAATTAACCAGTATTGTTTTTCCTATAAGAGTATGCGTAGGAGAGCGTATGTCCTTTTGAGTGTTTTAGTGATTTTTTAATCCTGTTAATTAACTAATATTTTTTTCCTATAAAAGTACGACCCTGTTTTATTATCTATATTTGTGTGTTATCTTTTACAGATACCCATTGTTAGGTTTTCCCCTCTAAGTTTTATATAGTAATTAACGCTAATTAGTGAGTTAGCATCCGTTTTCTTATTGTAGTTCCTCACACACTGAATAATTACAGTATTTCCATCTACAAGTTATATTCAGGGCCCCAAACTTTTTTTTTAATTTAATATCGTAATTGTTGCTGATTAACGAGTTTTTTACACCCTCTGAGTATTTTAGTGATTTTTTAATCCTGTTAATTAACTAGTATTTTTTCCTATAAGTGTACAGCCCTGTTCATTATCTGTATTTGTATATTATCTTTTATAGATACTCGCTGCTGGATTTTCCACCTTTAAGTTTCATATTGTAATTAGCACTAATTAGTGAGATATATAATAGCCTACGTTTTCTTCGTCCGTTTTCTTACTGTAGTGATTCATACACTGTAATAGTTCAGATCTAAAATCATCTTTTTCCCTCTAGGTTTTTATAATTATCGCTAATTAACAAATCTACATCTGCTATAGTTTCGTGTATCTTTTTTTCTTATTTTTTACACCTTCTTCCATATAATTATGGTATTTCTATGTGCAAGTTGTATTATAAACCATACCCCGTTTTTATTTTGTTTGTTAATTTTTCTATCGTAAATACTTTTAATTAAAGACATATTATAATTTTTTTTTAATTTTTTGATGTGCTTACGCCGTTTTCATATTTTTCTCCCTCATACAATGTAAAATTTCAGGCTTCGAAGCGCTTCTTCCTCAAGGTTTTGTTACATGTATCACTAATTAGTGAATTCACATCTGATTTAAAGACGCGTATCTTTTTTTTTTCTTATTTTATTCATCGTTCTTCCAAATAATTCCAATTGATTCTATAAACAGATATTTCGAAGCAAAAACCGTTTTATTTTTAAACATTTTTCTATCATAAATATTGCTAATTAAGGATTTTCAAGGTTATTTCAAATTATCAACATGCTCGCGCTGTTTTTCATTTTACTACATCATAAAATGTAATAGTTTAAGCCTAAAATCGTTTTTTTTTCCTAAACGATTTCTTTCGTAAATATCACTAATTAACGAATTAGCATCTGCCATAGATTCGTGTATCTCTCTTTTTTTTTACACCTTTTCCATATAATTATAGTATTTCCATATGCAAGTTGTATTCCAGACCAGGCCCCGTTTTTTATTTTGTTTTTCAGTTTTCCTATCGTAATTACTTTTAATTAAAGACATTTTACAAGTTTTTTAATTTTTGATGTGCTCACGCCGTTTTCTTGTTTTTCTCCCTCATGCAATGGAAAATTTCAGGCTTCAAAGCGGTTCTTCCTCAGGGTTTTATTACAATTATCACTAATTAGTGAATTCATGTCTGATTTAAATACGCGTATTTTTTTTTCCCTTATTTTAATCATTGTACTTTCATATAATTCCAATTGCTTCTATGGGTCAGTTATATCCCTAAACAAAATTCGTCTTAAATATTTTTTTCTCATAATTATTGCCAATTAATGATTTTTCGAGTTTATTTCAAACTCTCATCATGTTCGCCTCGTATTTTCATTTTTCTCCATCATAAAATTTAATAGTTTAAGCATCAATCCTGTTTTCTCCTAATTGATTCCTTTCGTAAATATCACTAACGAACTAGCATCTTCTATAAATTCATGTACCTTTTTTTCTTATTTTTTTTACCCCTTCTTCCATATAATTGCAGTTATTTCCGTATGCCAGTTATATTCAGGTCCATAATTCGTTTTTTTTTGTAATTATAGTTATTTTAACGGTTTTTATAAGATTGCTTTAAATTCTCGAAGCGTTTATGTCGTTTTTATGTTAATTGTAGTATTGTTCTATTATTATTATTGTTACTTATTTACTATTTTGCGTATGTATGATTAAAAAAAAAAGACCAAGAAAGAAAATTCCAGATAAGCTCCAGTTGTCAGAGATACTGTTATTCTCTCCCCCATCCCTCCCCCACCCCATGAAATTCCATTCAATGATCATGAGAGATTAATCAAGGGCAATCTCAAGCGGACCTGTTGTGAATATTTCTATACATAATAAGACTTACAAGTTATCTATTTTCCTATATAGATGATTCTTTTCTTCGGTTTTTAATACATTATTGTAGCAACGAGTTTCCCTTACTTTTAAATAACATTTTCTACAATTTACACTTTAAGGTATTCTGCTTCTTACAAAATCGTCTTACCATAATAAACTTTCACTTTTTTTCCGGAAACGGACTTTGTCATATAGAAGTGAACAGTTTTCTAGAAAGATTCTATCTCGAATTCATTCGAATTATACATATCACTCCGATATTTCTATGATAGTAGACGGATATTCAACGGCTTCCGATCTGTTCAAACTTTCGGTAATACCGTATATTTATTAGATTTTACAGCGGTGGACCTCGCCGAAGGTTTTTGTTTTCAAAAAGAACCATGTTTTATAGCCGCGTAGCTGTTTCGTAGGGTTAAAGTTTAACCGAAAATGGTCATATATATTTATATAACTAGGGTCCCTTACATTTATATAACAGCAAATTTCTTATTGTTTCAATACACAATCCTATTTCTCAAACCCCACAGGTCTCATTAGAAGGTTTTTTTTCCTAAAGGACCCTTAATATGAGCTTACTGTCCCAAAAAATAAGGTGAGTTTTTTCTTTCAACCAGTGGACATCTATCAGGTTCTTTTTTTTTTTCATACATTATATCTTTCAATTTAATCTTTACGACTTTAAGATTTTTGCATATTAGGGCTTATCCTTTGTTTTTAATGAAATTATTTCCTTTACTTCCAAAAAATTGAATTCTGATTTTCTACTTTTTTCAAACGCACACACACACACACACACACACACACTTACGCACAAGAATTCTTATATGCCTATAGAATCAATTTACATCTTATAGGCATTTGTTATAGACAAGAGTATTTAGCTTTAAAAAAAGTCCGCGTGAGTTTTTATTCTTATACTATAAGGATTTCCATCGGATTTTCTTACATTTCTTAAGAAAGTATATATTATTGGTCAGTCACCACGACGACAACAATTGCAAGGTTTTTAAGACAACTTTTTCTGATAGACTAACGTATACTAAAGTAGTCTCTTGAGGTGATGAAAACTATACAATTTTTAAAAGATCAGTTACACATATTCATACCTTCATTTCGTTTTAACATATAGAATTTTGCTCATTTAAAATTTCTCCTTAGATAAAAAATAACATCAGAAAAGACGATATAATATCTCTTCGTTTCGGCTCATTAAGGAGGACAAGCTTTTAAAATCAAATGACGTTATTCATGCCTTCTGGCCTAGGACGTAAATGTCATGGTACGTCGAGCTACATTTTTTTTTTTGTAGGGACTTCCACCGATATGCGATCAGGTTAGCACTTCAATATTACAGGACTAGAATACATGAATTTCTTTCCGATTTCCATACGAAAAATAAAAGTTAAAAAGAAAACTGCAATCTTAGAAAAGTTTACATATTCACTTTTTAATGAAAATTTAAAACCCTAAGTTTGTTTTTTTCTTAATTTTCCTTAAAAAAAGTTACAAACTTATTTTTTTTAAAATGAAAATTTAAAACACCTAAGTTTTTTTTCTTAATTTTTCGTTAAACATATTATCAAACCTAAAATATTCCTTATCCATTTTTTCACCAAATTTGCAATTTTAAAAATATATCTTTTTCTTTCTTATCTAAGAATATGTTTTTTTTTCTTAATTTTCCTTAAACAAAGTTACAAACTTATTTTTTAAAATGAAAATTTAAAACACCTAAGTTTTTTCTTATCGTTAAATGTCAAAACTAAAATATTCCTTATCTATTTTTTCACCAAAATTGCAATTTTAAAAAGTAATTCATGGAATGTGAAAAAGTTCAGTTTGACAAACATACGCATTGAAAAAATCCCCAAACCATTCATAAACATCAGGGGTTAGGGCTTTTGGAAATCATCCTTGGATTGTGTAGTTTGGCATGGAAGTATCACTTCGAAGAATGTGGTAAAATAAGTTGTGGGAACCCATTGAATAATTTTGAAAGGAGTGATAGCACTGGGGGAGGAAAGAAACAGATAAGAGATATTTTGAAAAATAAGAAAATGTCATTCATTTCAGCAAGGATGAAAGATCCCGAGAAATTTCCCTCAAAAGGCGGTGGGTACGATATTTACAAAAACTAACGATTTCCTAGGAAGATTTCGTCTGTGACTTTGCGAAAATGTGCACAACTCGTCCTGATGTCAACAATGCAGAAATTTATTTTTATCATCCGAAGGTTTCTCTCGTTAATGATTTCTCTCCGTCAGCATTACAAGTTTCTTTTAAGAGAGTTCCCCAATATTATACCAATTTTCTTACTAGGCTTACAGGAGAGATCATAAACAATATGGGGAAATCACTTTTTTGTGATATGAAGAATTATCGATAGCTGTTTTATGCTTTTACGATATGAAGACATGCAAGATCGTGCTTCATCAGGATCTACAGATTTTTCCCCGAGAAAATCCGATCACTCAATTTTTAACCTGATTGAACCATCAAAACAACAAGTAAAAAAATACAAGTATAATAATAATCTGTAGGTTTTCTGGAGAATATTGAAATTTTGCAGAAAATAAAGAGAGATGTTCCCAATCGTAACGAGAAAAAATAGTCATTGAAATGATAGCCACGAAAATTAATAAAAATGGAGAATGGAGAATAAGAAAAAAGAAAATCGTAAAGATACATTAATCAAGATTAATTACAAGTGTCTTTTTTCCCTTCATCTATGAAAAAAAGGTGAATTGAGTGGCGGGGGTCTC
>QLNU02013614.1:14353982-14383538 GCA_006491805.2 Dysdera silvatica
TAACCTTCATTACATCACACTACGCATGCGGAGACTACCCACGTGACAGGATTACACCAATAGAGTCGCTTAAATTGTAAAAATTTGGTTATTTAAAAAAAATACATTTCCTTATTTATTTACGATGATTTTTCATTTTTAGTGTATTTTAAGATAGAAATTGGCGTCTAATAAGTATTTATTCTACAAATTTTTATTTTATACATATTGGACCTTGAGGTAAGCATCTTACTGCCGCACCAGAGAAAATGTATTGCTACACATTAATGTATCAAAAACTAAATTATTCTCTCTGAAATTGGTACTAACATTTGATGTGCTTTACGTACGACTACGGCGCCTTTAAGTTTACTTTTATATCTGTTGTGATAGTGCCTCACAACATCCATACATATTCATCCAACAATCTGGCATCATCAGTCAGAAAGAAGAAAAAAAAAAAAAAGTAAAATGAACAGAAAAATAAAAAAGTAGCAGCTCCGTATTCGTGTGACATTCCAGGCGAAACTATGTTGGAAATAAACAATGACCTGCCAGCATATGGAAGAGTTTCATTTTGACTGTTTCTGATCAGTTTCGCCGAAGTTAATGCTTAAAATTTGCCTGGCTATTGTATGATGATTCTGATAGCGTGTGTTTTGAAATTAGCATAAATAACTGGTTTGTATCCTGTTGATCTAATTTTGAGCCTGTCAGCTGTGGTGTGACACGTATTTATGTGGTGTATAGTCTAGATAGGTACGTATATTAAAATCATTATATTTTTGTTAAAAACTGTCGTGATTTTAGAATTTTATGATGAAGAAATGCCATAAGGGATGGTTGTGTCATGAATGGTTGTCACTGTGAAATGCCATGGATTTCAACCAGATGTTTAAAGGTTTCAACTGTCAAACGCTGCAACAGTCCCTGAATCCTGTTTTATTGTTTTAATATGATTGTTTCGTTGTCATTTTTAATCCAATATTTCTTCTTATTTGGGGATATCTGTAATATGGATTTAAAGGTCAAGCCGTTTTTTATTTTCCAGTTACGATTTTTACGCTGTCATTGGGAATTTTTTTTTCTTTTTCCTTCGTTAATGTCGAAATTCAGAATTTAAAACAGGTTGTAATAAATGTCATTTCTGTTAAAATATAGTGAAATTTATCTCTGTCCGTACTTCCTATAACGACGGCGCATCTCTCTATATCAATATTTTCCACTGTCTCCATAAAAATAAACTATAGGATTCAATTTTGTCTGTAATATCTTTTCCCATCCCTACTAACTACATCGTCATGAACAGATTTCACGGTTATATGACGTGTCCATACTTCATAAATTATTAGACTTTTCAAATATTCTGTTATCATTCATTTTTATTCCAGTTTTTAGTTTTTTAATTAATTTTAGTTCTGTAAAATTGCTTGTGATTTTGCTTATTATTTCATTCGTTTTCCCGTATTTTATCCTTGCCTACATCAGCTTCAATTCAAACCAGACTTGCTATTGTCCAGCAATTTGAAGTTAAATATCTAATTTCAAATCTCGGTATGACCTAGGTGTTTGTAAGTTCAGTATGGCCGGCCGGACGATCATGTTTTAAAACTTGTTTCTATTCAAAAATCTTCTTAAACAATTTGAAAATAAAATTGAAAATTAATACTATTAGTTCTCATTCAGCTATCATTCTATGTATATATTTAATATTATTATTCATATACATTGCCACATATGATGTAATGAATTCAAGCATGTGGCCCCGATATTCCCCCCCTCCCCTCAATGGTAAGCATTTAATGGGTTTTATAGCTCCAGATCTTGTGAAAATAAACCAATGATTCAGTCTTAATCTTTCGCCCTCCTCCAGCTGAAGTCTTGGGCTGTGTTATCAAGTGAATATATATGTAAATTATTCTTCGGTAAACGAAACATATGGCCAACATGAAAGAAAAGTCCCCGATTCAATTAAAATCTCTTAGAGCTACCTTATTCTGTAACTTACAACGTTAACGAATATTAACTGTAATTGAAGTACCAATTTTAACTCTTAACGATGTCAGCTGTAAAGCTATCTTTTGTACATTGATATGGACTGAGATTTACAACGTATTCTGTGTATAATCATGGGTGCCCATATGAGTACTTCTAGGGAGTGGCTGAATAAAATCATTACCTCTGTCTTAAGGCTGTCAGACGTTTTAGTGAATGTACAAGATACTAAAATGCTACAAAAATAATAGATACTGTTTGACAATTAGTAATGAGCTAAAAAGTACCTTATTTTAAAATGTGACTGTAAAACTTTTGAAAGTAAATGCATAGCAGTTTCGGGCAAATAAAATTTTTGCTAGGTTGGGGGGGAGGGGGGACGCGAACCCCATCTGCCCCCTCCCCATAGGTTCCCATGTGTATAACCCTTTTCAACATACATCTTTTACAATATTTATTTTTATATTACAACAGTTCGAATTACCTTTTCTGGATATGTATAGATGTATAAGTGTCTTAAAAATTTTAAGATGTTATTAGACCCTTGCAAAGATAGGAGGTGCTCTTTTACAATATGGTACAGGCTTCCGTTTTGGTGAGTGTTTCCTTCCATACATTTTTTCTTACTTGGATTCCGATTTTCTACTACTTTTTTTATTCCTCTAATTTAAATTCAACTTCATTTTTTTTTCTAATGTAAATATAAGTTAAAAAACAATTATTTTAACGAGTGTTTTTATTGTTTTTGACTAAAAGAATAATCATAGTGCTACCGAGGCTCTGGCACCCTTAATTTGAATAAACTTTTTTTTTTCTAATTTAAATTCAATTTCGTTTTCCTTTAATTTAAATGTAACTTCCTTTTTTTTTTTCTGTAATTTAAGTTCAATATCATTTTTTTTCTGTAGTGTAAATTCAACTTTGTATGACTTTTCTGTTTTGGATACATTTTTTAACGTGAAAGAATGATTTTCATCACCCTGTACAAAATAACTTACAACTTATGAACAAAAAATTCAAAATAAAATTCTACAATAATCCATTTTGAAAAATAAATAAAATAAATTTTGTCCCCAATCTTGGAATTATTGAGGAATACTATTAAATTATCATTATTGAGGAATACTATTAAAATTTTAACTTCAAAAATATCATTAAACATTGCCACTAATGTAGCAAAGCTGAAAGAACCTTGGATTCTAATTTCATTTTCTGTTAATAGATGTCGGCACCATACTATCAATGCTACTTTGATAGTGCCGCCTAGCGTATCTATTGTTAAAAAAATGTAGCCTCTCTTACCTGTATATATTACTGTATGAAACCATTGATTTTAAAGCTTGGTGCTCTGCGAAATCAGTAAAATTGAAATCGTTCAAGTGGTTGTTGTTTTGTAATTCAGTTTATTTTAACTATTTAAGTAATTACCAATTATTTTCTCTAATTTATAATTGTTTGGAATTCAGAGCAATAGATGGCACCACCAGTTTGTCACCATACAACATCTCTCGCCCCCCCTTAAAACGTTAGGACGTTCCTTTAAGGATGTAAGATATTATTACCCTTCTCAGGGATAACACAATTGCCAAATTATGGTTAACACACAAAGCCACCGGGGCAAGACTTCATGATTTTTTGGGGAGTGGGGGATTTTTATTATGATGCTTTATCAATAATTCAAAGCAATCTACCTGACTGTTCCATCTTATATTGCGGGTATTTGTGGCTTCACAGTGTTTGGATATTACTTCAGCCAAGTATCTTGTCTGTAATGATTTCTAAAATATTTCTAAACAGTTACCACATGCTTTACAATAGACTTAAAAAAAGTATGATCTTTTGATTGTAATTCTGCTTTTCTGATTGGTCATAAACTAGTGATGTTTTTCTTATAACTAGTTTGCGCATGTCATTGCTTTTTATTTTATAGCTAAAGGTCTGATAAGGTAGAAAAGATAAATAAGATTAAATAGGCCCAATAAGCGAAACAATGTGGCCTTCTGAAGACGTTTTTTTACAACAAATCTTTGATTTACGCTTGAGTGTTTAATTATTTTTAAATAATTTAATTATTGAAATAATACAGTTTTATAATATACTGAATTGTTGTAATAAAAATGCATATCTGTATTCTTTCATTTACTAAATAATACAATAATGATTTTCATATTTTATTTCTGCTGGTGAAGACTGGTTATAACCTAGTTTTTACCACAGGCATGGCAAAACCTAGTTTCTACCAGCAGAAAGCCAACCCTGCTGCCTACTTCAATACCAGTCACTACCTTTGGGTTTTCTATGTTGGTTGCCTATTCAATGAGTTTTAGTTTAGTTGCATTTTTGAGGTCAAAAATAGAGATGGGAATGACTCACAAATTAATGCTTTCTTTAAAGTGAAAAACGACGATTTATTCTCATTTGGTGGGGGTCCTGAAATCAGTGACTTTTAAAGTGAATGAGTCTGTTGAACACCAAAATGCCTTTGAAGAACGTGAATAAAGAAGTGCATTTTTTTCAGAAAACAGTGGTGGTTCCCATCTCTAGAAGAAGTGTCATTTATATGCACAGCATATTATAATTTTTGTTGGTATAATTATTTTACAGGACTTGTGAGAAAAATGTGAAAACAAGCCGCCGATGTCCAAAAACATGGCCTCTGGTGACATACATCTGAATGCCAAGGGGACAGATAACTGTTCAGTAGCGTCTTGCTCATCGATTACCTCCTTTACTCCTAAAGGGAATGGAAGCCTTAAAGCAGAGAAATGCACCAATTCTAAAAATGGCAATGACGCTGTTGTCGGCGAATCCACCGAGAATGTACTTATCATGCATGACGAGCTGAACCTACAGTGGGATACTGTTGCTCTTAAGAGTAACGGGAAAGATTCTAATAGCACTGTCACTGAACCACCAGAAAAGACACCCCAAGTAAATGGTCTCAAAAGCGAAAAGGAAGATGTCACAGAACAATATTTGAACAACAACAACCGTCCAATACATCTGAATGCCAAAGGCTGGTCCTTGAGCACGGAAAATCAAAATGTAGCTGAAAAACGACTTAGTACGTCTGCCTATACTTATGGAGGAAAAGGCGGAACTTTCCAACCTGCCGCTCATATGAACTGCTATAATCAGCGATCGTCGAGTAAGCTATATAATTCAAATGACAATACACACGTATGTCCGACTCCCGTTGGCAACATAGCCAGTAGCAATGAGCATGTTGTGTTGTTGCACGTTAACCCTGGAGAAACGATATCATTTTACATGGGTGATCATACTCAGCTTATACAAGGTTCGTTCAAAATTCATGCTGTATTTTTGGCCACTGCTTTTGTGCTTTTCTACATACAGTATTCTCTCCCAATAACGATTTAATCCACATTCATTTTTGTTTAATGATGTCGTTTTGCAGTGCCGACAAATGCTTCATTGAATTGCATTAATTCTAATTAACGACTTCCGTTTAACGACATCTATTCTTTCCCTTGGAAGTCGTTACTGGGAGAGATCACTGTATCCTTTTTCATTAGAAAAAGTATTAAAATTTACTTATGTAACTTGAAACCTTTTTTGAATCGCATACTTATCAATAATGGAACGTGTTTAGATATAATTCATGTTTCTGTTCCTTTCTGATATATCACTTTTATGTATCATCTGCCAACAGTACATGAACCATTCTCCAGGTATCCCCCCCATCACGTTTATGTGCTCACCGTAGTCCGTGGATTCGTTCCCTAGGCGTGAAGAGGTTTGCATTCCTCGGAAAAATGTGGGTCCTGGTGCAGCATGACTCTTGTTGTCCTTTCACCATAAAACTTACATAAACGAGCATTCATTTCTTACCTTGGTGTAGAGGTAACATGCTTGTTTATGGTGTCATTACTCGGGGTTCGTTTTGATTGTTATACTCACCATTTTTTTTTGCTCACTGTAGTCTAGGGTTTGGTTTCCTATGAAATACAGCAGTGGTTCTCAATTTGTTTTTACCGGAGTCCACTTTTGATTTTTTTTTCAGTCGGCGGGCCAGAAGGTATAAAATGAATTTATCTTACACGGTATATAGACATAGGTGAAACTAAGGGAAGCTTATCTCTCCCCGGGAATTTTTTGATTCAATGAAATGCCATTGAGGTAAGAGCTTTAACACCTCTAGAAAAAAATTAGCCCCCAAATTTTCAGTTTCTTTTGTAGCCAGCAGGGGTGGATTTAGGGGGTGGGAGCGATCGCCATCCCAAATGAAATTAACGTTGAAAAGATACAAAGTAAAGGTCCAATGATGTATCATTTCCCCTAAATCAAGTCCCCCCCCCCCTTTATTTCTCTAAATCAAGTCATTAATTGCCTCCCCTCGGATGACCTTTCAATCTGTCCATTGTATCTGGGCCAGTTTTTACTGTTTATTGGCCATATCTGGCCTGTGGGCCACCTATTGAAAATCACTGCAATACAGTTTCGAAATCCCTCACAAAATTCTGGGTTCTGATGCAGTATGATCGTAGTTGCCTTACAGCATAAAATAAATTTATGTTCAAAACCTCATGAATCCAACGAGAAAGTTATTGAGGCAAGGGACCTACATTTTTCAGAAGAACCTGAGCTGCTGCAGTTTAGGGAATTAAACCCCAAACTACGGGGCAGCAGAAAAGCAGCGGGGACTATTGGGAATCAAACTAAGGATTTCTACATAGTGCAGAAAAAAGTTGACTGTACTTCAGCATAGTAGTTCCATTATCATGGAATAATCATTGTTAAGTTTAGAACAAAAGTGATTTGTTATTGAGAAAGTTGAAACGTTAATGAATTTAACATGAATTAATGGTTTATAGGCTACCTAAAGCTGCTGGACTCATCTCCAATGACATACCATACAATTTAAACATGTAAAATGCAAATACAAACTTATTTCAATTGTCTTGTAGTTAAATGTCTTGTAGTCTTTTAAAACTACAGTTAAAACACACAGTTAAAACGTTTTGTTTAAAAACAAATCGGTTTAACTATGCGAAGTGGGCTTCCCTTGGATTATTTTATAACCAGGTATAACTTTACGAAAGGACCTTGCAGTGTAATGGCGAATCCAGAAATTTTTCAAGGGGGTGGGGCAATTTGTTTCTGATTCCTATTTTTAGCCAAGTGCCTGGTACTTTTCATGGTTAGTGACCCTGGTTGAAGTAGGGTGATCACCCCATCACCCCCCTTTGGATCCATCGTTGCTGCGGTGGTGCCATGATAATTCATTCGCCTAGCATGCCATTAACTTTTTTCGTAGTGTTCGAACTTTTTTAATAATGTTACAATTACAATACAAATACAATTGTGGATTGCAACTTATGGATTTTGATAAGAGTGGTACCATTGGATAGGTCTTGTCATGAGAAACAAAAAATCCAATGGAACTACTTGCCCGAATCCAACCACTCAGGAGCTATGAGGCAGTTCATACAATCATTTCACTTACAAGCAAAAATATCCTTGAAATGTTATTGTATTGCATAATATTTTACTGTATATGTTGACTGGAGATGTGTTTTAAAATGAATCAGGAACTAACTCCTCACCTGATCCTATGGGATGAATAAAGGGCATGGGCAGAGCCTAAGGAGGCAGTTTTTTTAGGCACTAAACTATGGCGAATTGTAGTAGTACCTGTGGCTCACGTTGCACATGCTCTGCTTCAGATGAGGTGGCACGTGTCCCTGTGACATGCAAAGTTAGGCCCCAATCATGAAGGTGTTGTCGGTGAGCCTTCTGACTGTAATGCGATCATTGACAAAGCAATTATCAGCAAACTTTTTTGTGGTTTCCTTGTATCCCATTACGAAGATTCTGATTACATAAATGTAGCCACAAGTCAAAAACATGTCATTGACTCTCACTTGTTCAAGTATATGGTATAGCAATTGAATTATAAGAGAAGGAGGGAGTCTAAATTCATAATATTTTATATCAAAAGGTACATTTCTTTAACTGCAATATCCACCAAAACATTGGCTACATTAATAACAGTAGAACTCACACACTCTGCGAGGTTTACCACTACACATCCCTGCACAGGCCTATAGTAAAATTTCTCATGCACTTCTACTAATAAATGTAAAATGCTAACAAGCTGTTTAAAATCATTAGCTATCAGTTTTTGATAGTTAAAAGAAGTTCATCACAGTTTAAACCAGGTTTTGACCAGTATTTATCACTTTTTCCCGGGAAATTGCCAACTCTGGGCCCTCGTGTTGCATGTTGAAGTACTCGTATGGCCCATTTGGCATTAAAAAGTTGGACCACCCTGCCTTAAAAGGTTCAGATTCTTCGGGAAACTGTATGTTCTGATAAATCTTGACCTCTGCTGCCCTTGCATCATAAAATATGATCTTTACAAAGGTGCAGAATGACCCTTGTTGTCCTTGCACCATAAAAATATAACCAACCAGCAAACTTTACAAAGGCTATGTGTTCTCTAGCATTCTGATTGTTGGCTTAACTTTTTAGGGCCAGCTACTGTGAGAATGGTTTCTTGCAACAGTACACCTCCTATGCCTATGCCCGTGCAAGTGCCCCCCGGGCACATGGTACAGCAGATCGTTGATGAAAATGGAACCTTACGGCATATCATTCTGTCACCACAACCTCCTGTTGCTGTTCCAGTGGGTGCCCGCTATGTAAGTCTAAAAATTTATCATGGTTTGAAATTTAAAATGCTCCTCTTTTTGTGTAGAAATTTTTCCTTAAAAATTGTTATTCATGATGTCAAAAAGGTTAGTAATAATGCAATGAAATGTGGTTTTTGGTGGTGGGTTGAGTATGTCAACACTGCATTTCAGTCAAATGTTGCCGTTCTTTGTCAGGAATTGACTAGTGTGAAATCCAAGTAAACACCAAACAGGGTGGCTACTCATCTGGAAAACCTGGAAAAGTCAGGGAAATTTGAAATTCATTGTTATAATAAATAGCTTTCTGAAACTTTTCTGAACTATACTTTTGTACTGCATTACACACTGGAAATTTTGAAAAACTTATACTTTTGTCTAAACTTCTTCCAAAAAGTACCTTTCTGTATGAAAGCTAGTATAATTTATACAAATTTATTAAGCCCAAATATATTTTAGGAGAGATTATTTGCCAAATATGTAACTAAAACTTGGAAAAAAAAAGTTTTTAGTTTAGTTTTCTAATCTGCATGGGATTTTAATCATACTAGTCTCCTTTCCCTTATATATAGCATAGGTGCCAATTCTTCTGATTTACCAAAGCAGCTTCCGATTTTTTGTCGGTCTTCCAGTCAGAAAATGATTTCTTCCAATTTTCGGAGATTTCATCTAAAATCCCCCAGTGTTTTTTAAAATACTGATTTTTTTTAAAAAAATTAAATACCTATTTTTCTTGATGCATGTTTATTTAAATTTTTGCGCATATGTGCATATTTAATAATAAATATGCATAAATAAATGCAAATATCGGTAAAAACACCAGAAAAATTCGTCTGCCGTTGATGGCACATGCGTGGCGTGACGTGGAATTTTAGCTCCAGCTATGACGTAGAGTGATGCCTCTGCACAACAAAATCGCGCATCGGGATTTGTAGTTGTTGGGGAAGGAAAGAAAGAATGCGTTATATCGATAAGGTTTTGGTCAAGCATGTGACTTTGTGTAGGGAAGCCATGTATTAAGACGTATCTGGTATTTCTTTGCTCTGGAAAGAAAGTTTTGTTTTTAGGTGTTTTTGAAAACAACGTTAACGATGTCGACTGTTAATAAAAGGTACTACCAAACGTTTAAAGCCGAATATATGAAGATGTTTAATTTTATTCAAAAATCAAGACTGGGGCCAAAATATGCTTTCTGCACGTGTTGCCGTAAAGACATAAGCATTACTCACGGTGGTAAACGCGATATTACTTTGCATTCTGAGACCGTTGAACATAAGGAGACGTTCAAGGCTGTAGAGTCTAATCATAGTATCAAGCCTTCATTTTTTGCATTTAACGATACCTCCATGATTAAAGCTGAATGTTTATTTACATTGTTTTTGATCGAACATAATTTGCCAATGAATTGCAGCGATCACACGGGGATGCTCTTTCGGAAAACGTTTCCTGACAGCAGTATTGCAAAACAATATGGATCTGCAAAGACCAAAACTTCTGCAATTATGAAAGAAATGTCTGCAAAGGAATCCTCATCACTTGTTGAAAATTTAAGGTGCTATCCATTTTCAATTGCAACTGATGGAAGCAACGATGTTGATTCAAAGCTGTATCCAATAGTGGTAACTTTCTTCGATCCTTTATGTGAAAAAATTGTGAATTGTCTTTTATCTATGCCATCTTTGAAAGAAGATGCTACTGGGTTAAATATTGGAAATCTTCTGGTAAGTGCTTTACAATCTGAAAACTTTCCAATTTCTAATTGTGTTGCCTTTAGCTGTGATAATGCACCTGTTATGATAGGAAAAAAAGCAGGTGTAGCAGCGGTGTTAAAGAATCATCACCAAAATATTGAAATTATGGGCTGTTCCTGCCACCTTATTAACTTAGCAGCTGAAAAGAGTGCTGCATGTTTGCCATTTAAAATCGATGAAATTTTGGTAGACATTTACTATTACTTACAAAAGAGTTCGAAAAGAAAAGATAGGTTGAAAATTCTTCAAGAATTTCATGAGACTGATATAAAAAAGGTACTAAAACACGTTAGCACTCGTTGGTTGTCTGTTGGAAAGTGCTTAGAGCGTATAATCCAGCAGTGGCAACCTTTGATCAGTTTTTTTAAGGAAGAGGCCATGAAAAGGAATCAAATCACCCCACTTTCTTTCTTTACTATTCCCTCTATCAAAGTTTTGGTTGAAAATGCAGATAAAGTGAAAGAACGTAACAGCAAAAAAGCATCGCAGAAATTAAAAAGGAAAGCTCAAAATTATGTGGATATTTCTAAGAAACAAAAAACTGAAAACTCCATGTCTCGTGAAGAAAGGTTGTTTTATTTTCTGTCGGAAGATATCAATAAGGCTTTCTGCTTATTTTTATCTTATACTGTGCCTGTATTTGAAAAAGCGAATGCTCAATTTCAGTCTGCGGAACCGCATATTCATATACTAAAATCTCTTCTCTTAAAATTGTACAGAGAAATGCTAGTGAAATTTGTAAAATCAAACATGATAAAATTATGTAGTGATATTTTGAAAGTCCACTATCATGAGAGGAGTAATCAAAAAGATGATGTTGATATCTTAATTGGAAATGGAACACTGAAAGTAATCCAAGATTTTAACATCCATGATAAAAATGAATTTTATGAAAACGTCAGAAGCTATTTCATAGCAGCATGTGACTACATGCACAATAAATTTCCTTTTGAGTTAGAAGTGTTACATCATGCAGAGGTTACACAAATATCGAATTTTGAAAATGCATCATTTTCCAGCTTAAAATATTTTACAGAAAAATTTCCTGTTCTTTTGTTCAATAATACAGAAGATGAAGCTGTTGATGCTTTACAAACAGAATTCAGTGAGTTCCAGGCTTTCGAAGTTCCACAAACTGTGAGTAATGAAGGTAGCATTGATGCACAATGGGCAGCCATAGGTAAAATAAAAAATGATACTTGTGAATTAAAATTTAAACGACTTTCTCAGGTTATGCTGTCAATACTTACGATCCCTCACAGTAATGCAGCATGCGAGAGAGTCTTCAGTCAAGTGAAGAAAATTAGAACTGACTTCAGGTCAACCATGTCTGATGACACATTAGAAAATTTACTAATAGTTAAATGCAGACAACATGTGAAATGTTACGAGAATGTATTTGACAAAAAATTTCTCGAAAATGCAAAATCTTGCACTACAGCATTTGTAAATTCTAAGAATTAATATTGCGTTTAATACAGTTTAATCCTCTATTATTATTAATTTAATAAATACTTAATTTCCTCATTGTGCCCTTTTTTCATAAATTATGTATGATTTTGTGTAATTAAAAAATGGTGGCCTGCCCACCCGCTCATGATTGACTACAGATTTTTCACTTCTAGAAGTTGGCACCTATGATATAGTTATACACACTTTTTTGTTTTAAATAGAATAAAAGATGAAGCATTAGCTTTGCGATTGTATCAACTCGCTTATAATGGTCGAACAGGCTGAATGAAAATGTAAATATTTAATTAACGCACATTTTTTGTGTAAAAAATGCATTTTTTTTTTAAAAATACAACTTTTGTATTCTTATATCCACCGTAATTGTATTACAAATAGCTTTGGGGCTTATGGTGGTGGATTTTGCGGTCTTGGAACTTGTTTCAATTACACGAATTTTGCTGCATTGTAATATATTGCTTACTACAATTAGTGACTGAAATTTATTTGGGCCCCGAAAACGTCAAAACATCATCAAAATGTCAAATTTTGATTTCATTGGTAAAAATTTCGTTGTTCACGCCAGTCGCGCAATAATTGTGCTACAGAAAATTCAAAGGTGCCAATTGATAGTGAACGATGAAATCTACCAACTTTATCTGCAGAAAATTTGCATAAGGGGCTTTCTTCATATTTAAAGTTGTAGAAGCTGAAAATTCCAATGGTATCACCTAAATTTGATATCATAATCAGATTCTAAACTATTTAATTAGGCTACTTGAAAAATTTGGCATCATTCTGACAATTAAAACTCGAGATATTCCATAAAATGTCTACTGAGGCTTCCACCGTTATAGAAAAAAACGAATTTGTAGGTCGGGAATTCAATTTTCTGATCATATCTGTTAAAATCAAAAAGTTATAATATCCGTTGACTTTCCTTTATCTCATTCATTAAATTTACAAATCTGCCTGCTAAATGTTGATCAAGAAATGTCACTCGACAACAGTTTTAAACTATAAAATAATTTTTATTCTTTCATTGATTTTTTTTTTTTTTGATTTTTTTGTAACTATGCCATGCCCCCTTAATCCAGTGCTTTAACTCCTACCAAGCATAAAAAAACACCCTACTGATTGGATTGCACTGAAATTTTTATGTAGTAGGTAAAAAACTTCAAAGTTTTAATTCCTATCAGAAAATGTTTCTGTTCATATTTTCATCATTTATAATTCATATTAAATTACTTTAAAAATGAAGAACATCATAAATTTTATTTGGCCTGTTGAACTTTAACTTAATAAAAAATATTGGCAATGAATATTTGAATATTGAAATATGAATGAATAAATGAATATTTCTGGAGATATATTCATAAAAGTGCCATGAAATATTTTAACATTATGAGCTCAATATTTCTAACATTCAAAACTCAAACCCTTGAACCAAATGAATTGAAATTTAGTATCAGAGGTTTTTTTTTTATGGTTTCAAGTTGAAGTATTTAATCAAAACTAGTTTTTGCCATTGGAATTTTCAAAGTTTCTGCAAGTTTAAATATGGAGACGGTCCCTTATGCAAATTTTGTGCACATGAATTGGTAGATTTCATTGTTCCCTATCGACTGGCATCTTTTTAATTTTCTGCAGCACAATTATTACGTGAATGGCAAACGGGTGATCAGATTTTTGTTTTACCTTCTGTACATAATATTAAATTATTGTGACTGCTTATTTAATAAGCATGGAGTACAATGTTAATTAAAGCTTGCTGTGTTTAATTTCCAATTTGGTGTTTACAGTTCAGAATCAAAATAAAGGTTTTCTTTTCGATTGAAATAACCGTTAATATTAGTTCTGTTTTTTTTTTCCTTAAATATATTAATATATAGAATTTGGGACAACCATGTTAAGACACTTGCCATATACGGCCAAACCTTCGATGTCTTCCTGTTTCCATCACCAACAACAAATTGGTTACGAGCGATAAATGAATGCCTAAGGGGCTTTAAGCTCCCTAATAAAGAGTTTTCCTAAGCACAAACACCTGTGTCTGGTTGCCCCATACAGTGCAAAGCTGTTAGACTAGAAGCAGGCCCTAATTGTCCTTGAATACACTGTATTGTCTGAATAGTAGTACTTGTCATGCTTTTTTGCTCATTCAATTACCAGAAATCCAGACCTTGCAAATTTCCCACAGGGGTGCTAACACTTGTATGATGAATCAACACCGCCATTTGTTGTGCAGCAGGATGTTAGAAATTTTTCTACAAAAGCATGAATGTGTATGGAAGAAGCATTAAATATTTTATACTATTATTAAGGTGATGAACATTCATATGTAAATGCAACGAAGAAAGCATTTATTAAGATTCACGAAGAAGAAGACACATTACATGAAACAAGCGTAGATATTGGTAGATAACATTGGCTAGTTGCCAGTAGATGATGCACACATTATAGGATTCGTAGTTGTATAGATGTAACATTAAGCGGAAGGAAAGTATGTATTACATCTCCGAAAGGTGCAGAGCTAAGAGGATGTTCTGTGGTTAAAAACAATTTTGGAATAAATTTTGGGGCTCATCCCTCCATTTGCTTTTCGCGTGCAAATGTTATGTGGTTGTATATTGGGCCAGGATTGGCTAAGATGGTACATATGGTATTTGAGTAATATGTGTTAACTGTTGTGAGGAGGAGTCAGAAAAGAACACATTTGTATATACTAACACTGTTTTTGGTTTGAGCTTTCGCATTCAGAGAAAACCAATATGCCTTACTTGGAATGTTCACCTGACCTTTGGGGTTACGCTAGAAGGGATTTTAGGTTAAATTTAAGATGGCATATAACCGCCAGAATATAAATAAAGCTTGAAAAAAGTTTTTAGCTAAATTTCTAATCTGTAATCGATTTTGATTATACCAGTCTCCTTTCCCTTATATATAGTCATATGTACTTAAAAAAAAATGGCACTTCCATGCTGGGAATTGTACTTACGACCCGATATAGTAACTCGTTGACGACACTCGCTTTTCAGCCAAGAGATTTGGAGTTCAAGTCCCCTTTGCGCAGATGCCATTATCACTGTTTTCACAAATTTCATAAAATAGAATAGAATACATTTTTCTGCACCTGATGGATGTTTTACACATTTTTAAGATGGCTATGTAATTTTTAAAAGTCACACAAAATTGCATGTTTGAGCACGAGCACTCTTTTCTCAAACATTTTTTAATTCTTAATGCAAATAAAGGGGATTTTTTACCATGTGTACTTCTAAACGTTATTTCCTTTCATTCATTGTGTCCCATCATTTCATAGAACCAGATTTTGTTTTTTAGGAGCAAAATTAAAGAAAAATAAAAAAGGGATTCTAATGCCAGTGTTCATACTCTCAACCTTACGTACTGACAGGGTGACATCACTCACGCCTTAGCCAAGCAGTCCGATGTTCTTCCCTTTACGCGGAAGCCATTGTCACCATTTTTTCAAGTTTATCCGTTTGACAAGCTGTTAAATGGGTAAAATAGTACACATTTGTTTTTTGATCTCATGCATATTTTTATGCACTTTTAAAATGGACATGGCATTTTGAAATCTATTTTTAAAAGTCACACAAAATCACAGGCTTTAAGCACTCATTTCCCTTTAATTCTTTTTTTTTATCCTTGATAATAATGCAAATAAGAATTTTTTCCCTCCATGCCTGCTTATAAGCATTTTTTCCCTTTCAATTGATGAGTTGCTTTATTTCATAGAACTAAACTTCCCTTTTTAGGTAAAAAAAATAAAACAATTCCCTTGCAAGGTATCATACTTCTTTCCTTGCATGGTGACCTCAGACCAATATTTATAAAATTTTGCTTTAGCAGCTAGAATTTCTTTCATTAACTCAACATCTTCACTACTATTAAGACAGTTAACTTGGATCCAGTGCAGCATTTCTACTTAACCTGAGTTGTAACTCTTTTTTACCTTCCATTCGCTCCTGCAGGGATTTTATTAACTTCCCTTTCCGCTCTCTTTATTTCCCTCATAGCTTTATCTCGCGGAGGGGAGACTGTGTTTCTGTTACTTGATGGCCTTTAGTAATGCAATTTGATCATGCTCAAATTCTTCTAATGTATGCTCTTAGAGTGGGAGATAGCGGGGAAAAAGAGTCACTTTGGTAGCAAAAATAGTAGACGAATTTGTGCAATCTATGGCATTTATAGTATTTTTTATGCAGCTGAAATTCTAGCTATCACTGATAGACAATGAGGTGGAAATTTTCCTCAGATAAATGTTGTCGCACTTAATCTAACCATGGGTAGGACAGTAATTTTATCGCGAAATTCCATGGCATTCTCTCCGAATTTTAGCTTTTCAACGATTTCAGGGAATTTTAGGATTTTTTTCCTATTGTCTAATTTTTATTATAACCTATTTGATTAATTTTCATATTTAAGCAACTTTAATGCTACCATCACCAAAAAATCCTTTGACTAAAGTTTGGCAGAAACGCGTATTCAAACTACGTATGTGCAAGATATTTTTCTATAACTAGTAAAATTTGACACTGGTCGGAATATACGAAATACAAATGAAGAAGGTAAAAGATATTTACCATCTGCAAAAATATTCGCAACGTTTCGAGAACTACTGTTCCCTTCATCAAGCGAAAAGTTATTTTTCATTGCAACACTGTACCCTTCAGGGTTAAGCTAAACCGTTTGAGTCCCATTCATTGTCAAGAAAGAACATTAGTATAATAATGCAAGGAAGATACAGTGAATGATCTGTGTGGGAATGTTTTTCTGTGTGAACATTAAGAAAAACTTTTTTTTAAACTTCTGTATTCTTTACTTTTTTCTTTTTTTTTTGGCGATTTGGTAAATAGCTCTACGTTTGACCAGCCGATAGGGGCAATTATACGATGTGATGCATATTTAATAACTTAATAATTATTTGTCTTACTTTTTCGAAGCATTCGTTTGAAAGTTAGTGTTACATTTCTTCCGCGATTGTTTTTTAAATTTTAAATTTTCCAAGCGACCTTTCCCCGAATTTTGCAATTTTTTTTCCCGAGAAAATTACTGGCCCAATCATAGGCCGACTTCTAATTTAACAGGATAGAGCTAAATGCCTTCGTCTCCCCTGATTAAGGCATTCCTAGCTGAATCCCCTTAATTTTTTCACACTTTATATGGCATAATTAAACATGTTAAGTCCCTTTTATTTTCTGGGGAAGGAAATAAAAGGAAAGTTTAATTATAATGTTGTGGGAAAAGTTTTCCGATTAAAAAAAAAAAAAGCTTAGTTACCGAAACCATTAAACTATGCATTTATTCTGAAAAATCACTGTTTTTATGTATTCATATGCACTAAAGTTAAAAAGGGCTAAAATATGCAATTGCATATGCACTTGCTTATAATACGATTTCTAGTACTGAGTTTCTGGGGTTTCGCTTTCCCATTGAAATGCCCTTTGCGTTTCATTTATTGGATGATCACTTTCTGGATTAAATTTGTTTCATCTGCTGTAATATTTAATAACCGATTTTTTTTTTTTTCGTTTATCCGGATGTAATCAGTTTCGCTCATTCCTCTATTATACACACACTGAGAAATAAGGAATTCTATTTAACCTGGCTTTTTGAGGAGTATGTCAATGGGAAACGATGATTGCATATAATCAATTTGCTTCTCAGAGTCATCTGAAGTTTTAAGTATGTTTTTGGGTTTTCATAACCATGAACAACCGTCTTTTAAATAGTAGATGCATGCTTAATACTCTTGCTAGTTGCCATGCAAAGTCAGAGCGGGTGATAAAACTGTTTTTGTTTTCATTTGCTACGTTCCTTCATAGGTGCTTCCGAGGCCATAGCCAGGATTTAATTTCGGGGGAATTCAAATTTTTTTTTATAAAATAACGAATAAACGTGTGTCACCTTTATTCGGTTTTTATAAAATAACGAATAAACGTGTGTCACCTTTATTGTAAAGAAGAAATATAAATGGATTGGTGGCATAGGCGAAGGAGGGGCTCAGGGTGTTCAAGCCCCCCATTAGATATCAAAACATTTTCTCAAAGACGGTATCATATAATTTTCTCTGAAGGTACTCAAACATCGCCCATGCATTTTGAATTGCTATGCTACTGAAACATTTCATACAAAAATAAATGAGAAAACAGGGATTTTGCCTTCAGACCTTAATGTAAATTTTTACTTGCAGTTTTGCCATCAAAACTTAATTTTACTGAAATCCCCCCCCATTTTTTTGAAAGAAAATGGTTTTTATTTTTTCTTTCTTAAAGTGTTCTCAAATTAATGGTCTGCAAAACGAGATTTTGTGGTCAGAATTTTGATAATTCAAGATTTCGGAGGGTTTTTTTTTCGCACCTTTTTTCAAGTTTGACACGTAAATATAGGCCCTAAGAGTTTTTGCGGTCCTATTACAAATTTTGTTTAGGGTGGGGGGAGACCGGTCCCTACGATCCCCCACCTCTGGACATGGGCATGCAATTTATGCATAGAAAATAAATGAAATGGTATATTTCAAACTCAAAGCTAGAGATAAAATGTAACAGAAGGTATCAGATGGTGAAGCTTAAAGCTTTTAAGAACTATACATGATTATTTGAAACAGTTTTTCATTTTAAATTTAAAATTATTGAAGATGATAGTTTTAATTTGAGAAACACTTGATCTTATGTATACTTATCTCACTCAAAATAAACCAAATCTGTATCATCATGTTCGATTCAGGTACAGCATCTAGTGACGGAGAAATGTATGTTGAGTTCAGTACTTAATTTGACTGTCAATAAGTCCGAAACGAAATAGTCATAATCTGCTTGAACTTTCTAATGAACCTGGATAATCACCTGAATATAACTTAGTACTGATTGCCAGTCTCATCTCAACCTACATAACCTTTTTCATATACTTGGAATTTCAGTGTTTTAAAATTAAAAGCCTATTTTAAACCAACAGTGATATGTAAATTAAGTTGGTTTTTCGAAAATATGACATGTTTAAAACAGTAAACATGACTGGCATTGAACAAGCTAAAATGAAATTGGATGAATGTTCTTGGAAAACCTTCATCACAAAATTGCTGTGCAATAACCGAAAACATTTTTGAAAAATTATGGCTTATTTTTTCAAGTTTCATATTCTGTATACATCATCTAAGACAGAGCAGATGTTCGAACATGACTTTTTAACCACAACGTGTCTTGCTAAAGTTGAAATCCATTCCAATTAGCTGGAATGCTACTTCCGTATGACCACAAAGCTACTGAGTTTGAACAGTCGCACACAAAATAATTATCAAGATGCATGCACGTATGGCATGATGTTGCATTACAGCACAAAAGTGCAACTGTGAATAAAAAATTTTTCTTTAAAATAATATTAAGCTTTAGACAAATCAACTCGACTGATTTGTTCGCTAATCATTCAAATTATGAGTTTCACATTTTGTTTTTTCGAAACCCGGTATTAGCATTTTTTAATGATTTGTGAGGAGAGATGTAGCCCAGAATCACATGTGCTGACTTGAAAAACTATTGGGGGTTCTGAAAATTTTCAGTTGAATGATCGGTTCATTTCTCGGAGGATTTAAGTGTAATTTAAATTTCATTATCAGATTATCTGATATATACAATAAGACACCTGAAATATTTAAAATGAGGCAAATTATAGGTTATTATAGAAAAATATTTTTTCTCTAGATAATTATTTAATGTTCTCCTAAACATATACACCCTTTATAGTTTTACGATTGCTGCCAAAATACTCAGATGTGCCCAGCACCTCCTCCACTCCGTCTCTCTCTTTAAAAAGTAGTAGTCTGAAATAAAAACTAGATTCCCCATGTGCTCCAGGGGTGCTTGGGAGGCGAAACAAAGTAAAAAGTAAAGAAAAGTATGCATTCTCCAGCTATTGAAAGATAGGGTGGGTCAATTTACTGGACAACATATTTTCGCATTCATCAGGATGACCGCTAAAGGATCTTGTCTGTCTGTCGAGCTACAGACTAAACTTTTGTATTTTCTATGAACCCAGACAAAATGAAGAATTTTATAAAAGGTCCAGATAATGACAGGCATAGCCGGGGGTGGTTTTGGGGGTTGTAACCCCCCATTGCAATGAAATTTTGTATATTTAACATAGGAATATGAGTTGTAGCTCTGTAACCCCCCCATTAAGCCTATAACCCTCCCTTTATGAACTTTCTGCGTATGTCACTGCAGGGAACAGGGTGTAAGTAATGAAATTCTTGGAGAATCGATGACCAAAAACTTTGTGCATATATTTCTGTATGCGTATTTTCCCCACGAGCAAAAATATTATGGGTTCGAGGAACCCACAACAAAATTATTGAGGGTGCAAAAAGTGTCTCGAACCCATGAAGTCGGCGCCACTGTTCAGAACACCACCGACCTTCACATATGTTGCCATCTGTGCTGCAGGTAACCGGACTTGAGGAGGGATATAAAAATGGACCAATTTCTGAAGATATCCCCCACTTTAAAATTGAATATAAGCCTACACCCTTGTGCAGATTAATTGAAACAACGAATTTAGTAGTTTAGCGTACAAAACTTATATATACATGTACAAAATTCACCTATACATACATTAGTAACGGATATGACCTCCTCTATTTATAAGCAGCATTTGAAGACAGTTTGGCATGGAGTGTACTAGTTTCTAACAGTCTGTTGATTTTCCGATCCCTGTACCACTCTTGAATGAGCTTCTCCATAGTCGTACAGTCTACAGTACGGAGGTGACTTTTGCACATAGCCCTCAAATTCTCAATAGGATTTATGTCCGGAGAATTCCTCGGCAATCAAGTACATGTATTTGTTGCTCTGTCACGAATTTCTTCACCACTTTCGATGTGCGGCAAGGGGCTAGTTCCTGCTTCAATATCCCAGTACCGTTAGGATACCTCATCTCCAGCTCTGAAATAACTATTTTTCGTGGAATCTCAATATATTGTGATGAGTGCATCATTCCTTCTATTGGCTGCAGGCTTCCGACACCATAATAACTTAAATATCCCTGAAACATCTTTCTTTTTTTTTTTTGTGCTTGACATACTGATTGATGTGGTGATCACGCAGCTTCTCTCTCTGTGTCTTTCGAATATACTGGCTTCGCTGACCCTGTACAAAAAAAATGATTTAAGTCGGTGAAGAGGACTTTTCTCCACTGGTATTCCATCCATTCCTTATACATTTTTGCCCATTTATACCACTTTTGTTTCATTGTTGTGGTTAAAAACTGTTTCTTGACAGGTCTTCTGGCTTTTCATCCAACCACAATAAGGCCCCTTCGAACTGTAGTAGAACTGATTTCGATTCCTTTCTCCTTCAAATCCGTTTTCAGTGCGTCACTCAACTCATACTCATCTTGCGGGGATCCTTTTTGCTTTATTGAAGCAAGTAAGGGTCCATTTTATACATTTTAGTTGCGTGTTTATGCAGAGTTAGGATCTTCGATCTTCCTTTCCTACGTTTTCCAGGTGTCACATCTGTCTTGAACAGCAGTCCAATCACATCTTGTCTAGTTTCTAAAATCAGATGAAATATTACAGCTGCTAACGTAATGAGTGCATCAGCCAATGAACACTAGTTGCATGGGACAGGTTTCTAAAATCTGATGCAGTACAGTAGTGGCTGATGATGATTGCATCAGCAGATGAAACAAATGATCTGACTTTTCGTATTTCTTTTGAGCACACGATTAAGAGTAATACAGGAAACATGCTTTGTTTCAATTAATTTGCATAAGGGTGTCATTATTTTTCACGTAGAATTAAGCTTTATCCAGTTAATTATTTTAGCATTTAAGAAAACGGTCTTTTAATTATAAATGGGATTGCATTTGAGGCATAATAATAAGCTCCCCTTTTTTTATTACTATATATTTAAAACTTATTATTGAACACATTCTATAAAATCAATCATTAAATTGTACCACAGATCACTACTTCCTGATGTTTTTCGTTAAATTCGTTTTTGCAAATTTTTAACTGTGCGCTCAACTCCTAAACTAGAAAAACGCAAACTAGACTGATTTAGTTGAAAAAGTAAACAATATCAGGAAAAAAGACACGATAGCTGAGTGACAAAGGAATGAAATAGTGCTTTTTACAAATATTGCATCATTCAAATATCGCAATCGTCGGATCGCTTTACCTGCGTCATTGCGACCTGTATGTAAAACCCCTGCATGTAAAACATGCAGCTCGTTAAAAGTCACTGAGCCAGTCATATACGTATATATTAATTACTGTTGTATTTTTATTTAACCATAAAGTTTCCTGCTCTTAGCCAACAAAAACTTATTTTATCTTGTATAGATATATCGCACCCAAGGCCATAATCAGGGTTAATTTCGGAGGGAGGGATCAAAAATTTTTACAGCATGTATCGATAAAATCACGCCATGCAAGGCTGTAACCAAGTCCCATTAAAGGTTTAGTTTCGGGGAGGGGGACTGGTCCCTAAGACTCCCCTCTCTGTCTACGGGCATGGGTGCTTCTAATATGACAGCGTTGTGTCAATAGGATTAAATTTCAGTTTGAAGGTGATAAAATTAAATTATGAATTTAGTTTAAAAAAGTCTCTCATTTTCTTCTACCAAAACATTTTATTTTTTGGTTATAAATGTACAATAAACCAGTGATGGAGCAAAGGAGGTTTCAGGGGGCTTAAGACCCCCCCTTGGATATCAAAACAGATCATTTTCTCACATTTTATTACATTACCTTTAAAGCCACTTGAGCCCCCATAATTTTTTAATTGCTGCACTACTGGTCATAAATAGATGAATACGTCCCACCATTTAGTGTTGTGTAGAACAACGGTTCTTCAACTGTGGTCCACGGGACTGTATCGAGGGGTCTGCGAGATCCTCCCAGTGCCCCACAAAAGTTCGGAAAAGTACTAAGACACGAGCATTTACTCTTTAATGCTAAGAATAAATTATGAGGGAACGAAAAATTCCTTCCCCAAATGGTGAAAATCAGTGATGAAACGCTAGAAATAAATACATATGATGCAAATTCCGGGCTTTAAACTTTGAGTTAAAATTAATTATAAATTAATTATATATATAATTATAAATAAATTAAAATTACAAAAGGAAAAAGAGAGCCCAAATTTTGTGGCCGATACAGTAATCTGGAATACATCTACATGAGAGGGAAAAAAAGAAGAAAGAAAAATCTAGAAAGTAGGTTATGCTGTGCTCTAGTACCATCTGTTGGTGGACTGATAACTTATGGCTACATTTTTTCTTGGGATATTATAATCACGTACCCAAGCAAAAATATTTACAGAAATGTGAATGATTTATAATAAAATATTTTTGGTGAATAGAAATTATTCTGCAGTTAGAAATATCATTTTTTTGCTCTTTTTTTTTTAGTTTAGTTTTTCGTTTTTTCACTTCCTCATTTCGTTGGGAGCTGTAGCTTCATTAAACTCGGTACGCCTGTGGCTCAGGGGCTTAAAACCCTCCATTAAATAGCAAGACATTGTTTTGTTTAATGCCATATCCACCAACGAAGTTTTCAAATTTATTGGGGGTGAGGACAATCATGTACATTTATACGTTACAATACATGTAAAATATAGATTGCAATTTATTTTAATTTATTTGGGAGGTGGGGGAGACACCCTTCACTGGCTCATATAACCAGTGCTATCCCCAAAAGGTACGCGATGTGTGCGCTGCGTACTCGGAAGAAATTTTGAAAAATACAGGGTACGCACCGCATACTCTCAAGGTCTCAAGAACGTTTTCGTATTTGCTGGTTTTTGGGCCATTTTCAACCAAGTTCAGCCTTTTTTTTCCTAGTCATTTACAAACTTGAATGGAAACAAATGAGGAAAACATTTACCCCCCACCCCAAAATAATATCCTCCTCACCAAGCCCAGCAATTTCAAAACTCTTTAATTAACATCACTGCATACTCTGAACAGTTTCCTTCAGGACAGCCCTGCATGTAACTCTACGCCGATGGCCGTATCACGTGATTTGACAAAGGTACCCGAGCCCATCATAATTTTTGAATTGCCCTTGCATTGCGCATGTGCCTCAAAACGATCGTTGACAGCCCTCCTAATCTATCTATTCAGTACAACTTTTCCCTACGCCCGAAAGAGGGGAAAAACGTCGGCTACCCGCAAAATCCTGTGCTGGAATGTTTTTGTTTTACAAAAGGCAATAAGTGCAAGTCTCATTCATTTCAGGTAGAATATTTACGTTCAAATATTTTATATGAATATATTATTAAATGTATACAGTAGAACCTTTTTACAACGATGTTATACGGACCGAGAAAAGTTATCATTGTAGAGGGAGTTATTGTTATAGGGAGAGTTATTGTTAGAGGGAGAGTTCATTATACCAAGGCCAACTAGATTAGTAGTAATTTAGTTGGCCGTGATTATACAGTAAAACCTCTCTACAACACTATTATATGGACCTGAGAAAAATTATCGTTGTAGAGGGATTTATCGTTATATCGGATATCGTTGTAGGGAAGTTTTGCTCTATATTTCTACTGTAGGGATTTTCTTTCCCCTTTATCTATTGACCTGACCCCGACCTGACCTAACAGAATTTTCATGTTTACGTTTTTCAGCGTTGGGGGATCGATATCGAGCTTCTAATTTTGAAATCGTCTGTGTCCTTGTATAAGTAGAAGGTTAATTATGGTTTGGATTGTGCTAATTAATGTCATTATCATGAATTATGCTAATAGGATGTATTCTTGAGTTGTAATATAGAAGCTTGTCGAGGGAATTCCGGTGCCGGGTATTTAATTTTTGTTTGTGTATAGGCAGGTGTTTGTTTTTCCACGTCACTTTTATAAAGCTTACGTGTTCTTTCTGATAGCGTTTCGATATCTGCAGGAATTAAATTTTTTTGCGGTTTCACTAGTTTTGATAACTGAAAAAAAAAAAAAAATAGTTGCTGGATCCTTTAGCTTCTGAGGGTGGGTAACCATTTTTAGAATGTTCTTTATAATTTATGTTTGCCGCATATTTATTTAATGAATGATGTGTTTTTATCGTATAGTGAAACCTCAATAAAGCGTCAAGGTCCCGGTATATGCTATAATTAATTCCATATGGTTAACTTTAATTTTTTCTGCATTCTATTTTCCAAATATTTTAGCTGCTTAATTTGTGTTTAATCCTTAATTTGGTTTCTATGAAAACGTTAATTATTTTATTAAATATTTTACGTAAATATAATATACACACAAATTAGGGTGGGTCAAATTTTCCAAAGTTGCTCAAAACTGTGCGGAAAAGTTGCTGCTCGTCAAGATAAACACAGTGAAAAAAGAAGTTTAGGAATCGGATAATATCTTCAGGTCAACCATGATCCCAAATTTGAGAAATTATAAATTTACCTTTTTAGGCATTTTTGAAAAGTACATTAAATTGGTACAATTATTATGAAACTTTAAGTGTGGTAGTAGTTTGAAACTAGTTAATGGGAAATAATACTTCGATGGACGAAAATGCCCCAAAGGCAGTAAGGATGGGAGGGGGTGTCGCATTAGGACGAAAATTGGCCAAAATTGTGAAAAAAACAAAACACCGTAGAAGCGTTCATGACTTCAGAAAAATAGGTTAAGTAGACTGTTTGATTAACTATTGCTGTGCAGCTCTTCGCCCGTTTCCATTTTACATTTAGTGAAAAGGAAAACAAGCCAGAACTTGCCGCTGCGAGGTGGCTGCACTTTGAGTTCCACCTATTCCCTTCCCAACCAACCAACCTTAGATGGACGTAGAAAATCATTACCTTTGTGGTTTGGTTTGGTTCCACATGAACTGGACTTCGTTTTTAAATATTGACATTTGTCAGCGAGAAAGCAAAGTTGCTCTGATGAAACCATCTCTGCTATCACCGCCACATACTTTGCTCACTGCTTCTGTGATTAATTTCACAGTACGTTTAACCACCTGAGTGTTCCATGGAAATTCACGTATGTCGAAAATTGGTATCTGCTTAGAATGAATGAGGTTTAAGGTTTCCTCGGATATTGCAGAAAGTGGAGGACAGGTAATTTTCGTTGATGACCAACTGATCAACCCCGTGTAGTCTTTTGCATTAAAATTTAAATCAGGAATGATGAACGCATGTAAGGATTTGCATTTCTCTAGTTTTCCCTGGCTTTTAAAATGGGTTTCAAACCAAACTCTTTGACGTACTTTTTTTTCGTCTTTCACCATAGTTAGAAAAAGATTTCTCAAGTTGGGCAAGAAGGCATTGGATGCAATGGAACAAACATAAAAACTAGGTGGAAAAATGGAGCCATTAGGTTTATAGAAATTTCTGTCAAAATTCCTTTACAGTGGTCCATCTGTATGCTCCACTTCAATGAGTTGCCATTGAGGCACTTTATTGAAAAATTAGATGGCAAAACAAATGCCCCGTAGTCGTACTCTGAACCTATCGGAAAGCACCTTCAAAGATGCGAAAAATTACCAATGGCAAAATTTCTGGAAATTCATTGCATGCTTCCAAAAGTGTGATCGTGTTGATCGGCAATCCATCTCCCCCTCAGCCGCCTCGGCGGCTGATTACGCTGTTCAAGCGTCCTGTCTGGGATTACAGCGCCGCCCCCCGTGGCCACCCTTCCCAATGAAACCCTTGCACAATCCTCCTCCTCCTTCCAAAAGTGAACAAGGATATCCTAAACAGATCAAAAATATTTACTTGAAATTTCACTTGCCATCCACTCAGGTGTTTGTCCTTCATATCTTGCCATTCGTAACCCTGGACTGCTCAGGCATTCCAGGTGGTTGACAACGGCTAATAGAGTCCTTAGACTATACGTTGCTTCCTCAGACCCATCTTCAAATCTTATTCATATCACAACGTTCATCCTGAAAGTATACTCACCTCTATGGTTCACAATCAAAACCCAACCAGCAATACTTCAAGGCCCAAAACATGTGTTTCAGTGTATTCAGGCTTCCCGCTGATCATCTCAAAACAATCATTGATCCAATAATCCAAAACAATGCTTTCATTGCCCATCCAGAGAATCTTCTTTTGGTTATGGTGAAAAATAACGGACAGTGTGTCAGAGAGTTTACTTTGAGACCCATTTTAAATGCCAGGGAAAATAAATGCAAATCCGTACGTAGGTTCATCATTCCTGATTTAAATTTTAATGCAAAAGACTACACTGGGTTGATCACTTGGTCATCAACGAAAATTACCTGTCCTCCACTTCTAGCATCTGCAACATCCGAGGAAATCTTAAACCTCATTCATTCCAAGCAGATAACAACTTTCAACATAAACGAATTTCCATGTCACACTCAGGAGGTTAAACTTACTGTGAAACTAATCACAGAAGCAGTGGGCCAAGTATGTGATGGTGACAGCAGAGATGGTTTCATCAGAGCAACTTGGCTTTCTCGCTGCCAAATGCCATTATTGGAAAACAAAGTCCAGTTAATGGGGAACTAAATCAAATCAAAAGAATAGTAATTTTCCACTTCCAGATATGGTTGATTGGTTGGTTGGAAAGGGCGTGGGTTGAACTCAAAGTGCGGCCACCTCCCCGTGGTGAGTTTTGGTATAGTTTTCCTTTACACTGAATGTGGAATGCAAACAGGCGAAGAGCTGCACAGCAATAGTTCATCGAACAGTCTGCTTAACGTATTTTTCTGAAGTCATGAACGCTTCTATGATGGTTCGTTTTTTTCAACAATTTTGGCTAATTTTTAGCCTAAAGTTTTAAAGATGGGTATTTCTGCCCATCAAAGTATTATATCCTGTTAACTAGTTTCAAATTACTACCACAACTAAAGTTTCATGATAATATGACCAATTTAAGGCACTTTTAAGACTTTCTAAAAAGGTCAATTCTATGACTAATTTCAAATTTGGGTCGTGGCAAGGACTCCAAAGGTATCAAATTCTAAATTTTTCCAATGTGTTTATTTCATGAGTAGCAACTTTTCTGACTATTACGCTTCTGGGTACTGATTTCCTGTAAATTTAATCACTTGCTCTTTCCACTATAATATATATGTCAAATAAATATCATTCTGTTATTTGTATTCCTTCCTAGTGTAGCAATTTTAATGACCAGTAGTGTATATAATAATTTTTAACCATCTGATAATATGAAAATGTATCCGAATATATAATATAAAAATGTATCCTAATATATAATATAAAAAATGTATCCTAATATATATTATAAAAATGTATCCCAATATATATATAAAATGTATCCTAATATATAATATAAAAATGTATCCCTAATATATAATATAAAATGTATCCTAATATATACATAAAATGTATCCTAAATGAGCATAACTGTAGCCCTATTTGAAAGTATAATACTTCATAGAAATAAGTTACAGGGCATTTAGAGAGTCACATAAAAGTACAAACACTGTAAAATACAAATGAAAGTATGCAAAAGAGACAGAAACATAACATCGCTATTACCTCGACAGGCGACCCCTGCTGCTTATCCCAAAGCTTGGTTTGACCTGCTTACTTTACCAGCAAGTAACCCTTTTAGTGTATAATACTTCCAGGTAACCTTTTGAATTTCTGCTAAGTTACTTTGTTTCCACTATATATATATGGCCATGCATTAGAACCTCCATATAACGGCGTTCCATGAAAAAAGTTCATTATATCGAAAATTCGCTAGTTATGAACAATGTATTCATGAACCAGGGTATTACAATATGATACCACAATTAAAATCCCGTTTTTCAGTAAACGACTGTTTCTCATAAATAACATTCAACCATTTAAAAATAGATGTTTTTAAGTATTCATATTATATTCCCACAGTATTCGGGAACCCATTGTCGCTGGACTGACCGCTCAATTTTCTGTTTTGGTCGTTAAAAATTTCGTTATATAGAAATTTATTCCGTTATATAGAAACACTTTCATATGTAACGACCATGGGGATTTGCCAAAACTTCACTATATGGAGAATTTCGCTATACGGAAGTACGTTATATGGAGGTTCTACTGTATGTATATATATATGTACGCTTTGTGCTTCTTTGTTCAGTATTACTTTTGCTATACCATGGACCGTAATTTTGAATAATTTTAATTTTTGTTACGGGCCTGCCATTCTGTAGTTTACAAAATGGCATTTCTTGTGTATAGAATCATTGCCGTTTTGTTTTAAATATGGTTTATTCTTATTTTTCATTTCAGACTGGTGGTTCGACCACTGTGTCAGCATCCACTGGCCCTGCGGGGAGCCACACTCCCTTTTTCATCTATCCGCACCATTCTTATCCTCCACCCCCGCCTATGCAATTCCATCCTCATATGCAACCAGGACTTTCGAATCATACATTACATAACCACGGAGGACACATGCAACCCCAACACGGTGGCAGTAGTCAGGGTGCCAATGGGCCAGGTATGGAAACTCATATTTGTAAATCATGTTTCATCAGTGGCGTAGTAATTAAAAAATTATGGGAGGGGGGGGCACTTGAGCACCCCTTTCCTAACCAGCTGTATCTGATTGTCTTTCTGTGGGGATGAAATTTTTTCTGGAAGTTAATTCTCCAGAATACACCTATGTTAGTTATTTGTGTACCAATGCTTTGTTCATATTTGCTTTACAGAAGCTTCAAAAGATTTAATTTGGTGCAGAATGTCTCTTGCTGTCCCTGTGCCATAAAATTTAACC
>QLNU02013614.1:14383638-14415787 GCA_006491805.2 Dysdera silvatica
TGCTGATTTCTCAGGGAGGGCAGATCGACGGAATTCTGTGGGAAGGAGATAGCAATAAAAAAAAAAAAGTTACTATTTTTTAAAATCTTACTGGCTTTAAAATCACTTGTCAAACTTGTCTTTATAAATCTAGGCCTGCTTTTTCATCCCACTATATGGACAGCAAGAATGCCCCATTATACTGAAAGTAAAATAATTACTAGCTGGCTTTTTTTGTTGTGGAACCTGCCCGATCCATTTTGAATTGTATTATCGATTGACGTAGAGGAACATCGGAGAACGAAGGCAGGACACATGAATGGGAGGAATGAAAGAGATATAGCGTCGCCTGGATGCATTTCTCCAAACTTTTTTTAAAAAAGGCGTATGTTCGAAAGTTCTGGAGCTGAGACTGTATGGTTTGCAATGTTTGATTCTGCCTATCTCGGGAGATTCGATTTGGTGGTGTTGCTGCCCCTGGTGGCAGTTTTGTAAGTCTTGGGTTTTATATGGTTTCTTGATGAGTGTTCGATGTTTTCAACTGGTCATCATATATATTCAACAGGAGCAACGATAAAACGACAATAGTGATTCTAGCGGCATTTCGTTTACACTTTTTTAAAACCGGTTTGTCCCCATAATTCTGAACCTAGGATCACACAATTGGTGATATTAGTTTAAGATAATCCAAAGCTATCAAGACAGGTTTTTGTATTTTTTTTTTAAAATTACAATTTAAAAAAATTACAAAAAACCTGTCCCTGTAGCTTTGTGTGTTGACCATTTGGTAAGTGTGTTATCCCTGTGAAGAATAATACCTTACAACAACTGAGTTAAAAAAAAAATTAAAAACACAAAACTAGAAGCAAATGTGTGAAACAGGTATTCAAGAACTTTTGAAGTCTACTGATGATTTTTCTGAAGCAGCAGAGAAACAGAACAATATATTTTTGATATCTAACAGTTTGAGGAGAAGAGCAAATTAAAAACAAGATGAATTGTTAGAAATGGAAAAAAAGTCATTGGACAAAAAAATGTAAAAATCAACACACCTTGCTCTTATAACCTGCAGATATTGGTAGTTTTGTGTTCGAGTGAGGACATCTTTCCCCTGAAAATGACCTTGAAAACATCTTTTGCTTTTTTATACAAAGCACAAGGTTAAAATTCATTGTACATATGCATCTCATGACCAAATAAGTTATAAGCAAGTTAAAATAAACTGTAGTATCTGTCCTTCATCTAAAAACTTCCTTCGCTCTATTTTAACGATGTTTGTTTGGAGTCGTTGAAAATTATTGTTTTCCTTGAGAAGTCCTTGAATAGTCGTTGAATTTATTCTGCATTTTAATTTTTTTTTAAGTAGATTTAAATCTTTTTAATTTAAGTAGTTTTTTAATTTAAGTAGATTTAAATCTTACTGCAATGTTTGCCATCATACTATCCTATTTCCACGTTTCTTCTAAGCGCCTCAGTGGTTTAATGGTTATGCCAATAGCTTATTGCAGCAATTTTCAACCCTTTTCATTTCACAACATATCGAAACTAATTACTAGAATTCTGCAATATACCAAAACATGTGTTTCACCAATCTGATAAAAAAAACCCCACAGATACATAACAAGTAAATAAGAAATAGGTATAATTTTGATTGATCTACAAAATATTACTGATAAGCAATATATTTTAAGCATTATATAATAAGCACATCAGTCTTCGATGTGCTAGTGAGCAATCTTTTGGCCTGCTACCTCAAGTTGATTTTCTAACTTGTGTTCTTCGGAATATTTGACCACCATTCCATTATATACTATGGTTGTATTGGCCATTGCCATTTTTTTTTTACTTGAAAATCTTAGGGAAACATGGTTAGTGCCGATGACTAAATTGTCAGGCATTGCATGTTTTAAAAATTTTTTGTTTTATACATGTGGATCTCTCACAACACACTGGCTGAAAATTGCTGGCTTAATTATATGTATTTCCAGATTTTTTTATTGTCAAAAAGTTATAAATTAATATATTGTTTGTTTTACAGTGTACAGGCTATTTTAAATAACGTGTGCGGAAAATCGTCGGAATGTAAGTAAAAATTTTTAATGTTATCTAAGAAACTATTTTTCCAATGTTGATTTAAAGCGGAATATGTTTTGGGTGAATCAACATGGCATTCAGGGTTTCCACACAAGAACTTTGTATTGTCAAGGAATTGGTAATCATTCCTTAAAAGTCAGAGAACAAAGATTTTTTTGGTCAAAACTGGGGAAAATCCAGAGAAACATTCACAATTTCCGTTTTGGGTAACTAAGTCTTCCCGTGAATGTGAAGCTTCTTCTTCCCAAAACGAAAGTTTAGTTCAATTCATAGAAAGATGTCATTCACGATTGGTCAGAGGACTGTCAGAAAAGTCGAATTTTTTTTTTAGTGTGAGTAGGAACTCAGTTCATGTGTGCATGCACAGGGTTCTCTCTCTCTGACCATACGGTCCATTGCTCTGAAAATGGAAAGCCATACATGGCAATTTTCTCTTTTTTGAAGTTACTTGGGAAAAATCTGTACTTCAATTAGCATACGTTACTTTAAAATAAAAGAACTTTCTTAGACAACGTTATATATGCATAAAAAATGAAAGTTTAATCATACGATGTACATTTCAAACAGGCTTAGCTGGTCGTCTTCATGAAGTTGTGAATAAACCCATGTTGCCACTTCTTGGAAGCTTTACATAGCGGGGCATCTGTTAACGTGAATGCATGAAGGGTGGTCATAGTGGGTAGAAGGGTAGACCAAGCTCAGCTAAAAAACGGCATACTATTTTGGTCATTCACAATGTTAAATTTCAAAGCTTTTATGTGGAAAGCTTCTAAAAATCAAGTTCCAGTTTAGATTTTGGCTGGGAAATGATAGTATGCTGTGGGAACATTTTTCCAGCTATGCACAGCTATGGATGACTTTTGGAACTTAGTCTTTTCAATATATCTTTGGTGTTCTTTTAACCTACGTTTTAAGGCTCTCTTTGTTTGTCTGATATACGAACATCCGCCTTCACAAAAAATTTGATATATTCCTCAGCATTGGGTGACATGAAATGTATCCTTGGGGAATTTATCAAGTTTTTTGTCAATGCGGATGTTCATGCATCGGACAAACAAAAAAGAGCTTTAAAACATAGGTTAAAAGAACACCAAAGATACACTGAAAGGGCCGAGTTTCGAAAGTCATCAATAGCTGTACACTGCTGGAAAAATGGTCATAAATTTAATTTCCTAGAGCCTACCCTCATTTCCCAGCCAAAATTTCCATTGGAGCTTGATTTTCAAGAAGCTTTCCACGTAAAGGCTTTAAAATCTAACCTTGTAAATGATCAAAATAGTATGCCGTTTTTTAGTCGAACTTGGTCTACTCTTCTACCCACTACGACCACCCTTCATGCATCCACGTTCAATGGGTACCCCGGCTAGGTAACAACACTTCCAAGAAGTGGCAACATGTGTTTGTTCACAACTCCCTGAAGACGACCAGCTAAGCCTGATTGAAATGTACATCGTATGAGTAAATTTTCATTTTTTACGCATATATAATGTTGTCTTAGAAAGTTCTTTTAACTTTGCATAGTTTCGGCTGAATACATTCATACGTTACTGTATAATAAAAATACCTTTATTTTCTTGCCTTTATTTATAATTAGTGTCTAACTGTATGTGTGTATGTTCACTATGCAGAAAATCTGGGTTTTATTTAATTCAGGCAATGCTTTTTTTCCCCCCACTCATCCTCGTAGTCTGGAATGTGATTTTTTCAGGTGGTAGAAGTTTGATCTCCCACACATTTGCACGGCAGAAGCAAAGTCTATACATGTCAACTCCCTTGTATTTTACGGGAGATTCCCATTTTTGGCGATGTCTCTGGATTTTCTGTTTTTATATATTTTTCTCCCGTTTTTTTTTTCTGTTAAAAATGAATACCCAAATTTTTGACTGGCGTCAGGCAGGTGCCACCCAGTTCGCTGGACCTGTTGGTTAAGAACATTTTAATTGCTGCTGTTATACGGGGTGGTGCAATTCTGTGTAAATAGTATTACTAAAACATACTTACTCACTGGCTAGCGCCACGCCGTGTGATTAGCACAATTAAAGCATTCTTACCCATTTAGATCATGCAGTGTGGGTGGTACCTCCCAGCTGGTTCCGTTTGACGTCGGACATAATTCCTCAATCGACTCTTCTAAAGCTCTATAGATGACGTAGTTTCAAAGTGTAAGAAAACATGTAAGCCACAAATTTCCAATTCGGGATGACGTTTATCTCATGCTGAAGTATGCAATTAAGTTGCATACTTCAGCATTTTAATGTAGAAACCGATCACATGCGGTCAGAATTCTGTGACCTTCAACTAACTGAAATGCCAGTGAGTATAGAAAGGAAGAGTTGACACTTTGTGGTTTTTCCTGACGAAATATTGAAAGAAGAGAAGGTTGATCGAAAGTGGGCTATTCTTCGCCAATTGATATCAGCTGATGGTGCATTAAGATGTAGCAGAATTTCCAGTGGCAGGCTGTGTATTAATAATACCGCACAGAAATGCAGAACGTGAAAGAATATTCAGCAGCGTGCGAAAAACAGTCATTTCGATAACTAAAAATTTGCAAAAGAGACATTGCTATGAGCAAAATTGCGATAACAAATTTTTGGCAGTGGTTAAAACAGCCACTTGTAAACTCTTAATGTATAATAAAGTAGAATAATCACAATAAATCAGTACTTTTGGTTTTATTTCTGTCTATGTGTTGCCATAGTTTCTCATAGCGTGAAGTATATGTTGCGATCTTAATCATGTAATTAAATAATGTATTTTAATTTTATGAAATTACCTTGGATTTTATTTTCTGTTTAATATAGTCTATATTTAACAGTAATCTGTATATAATAAAGAAAAAATATAGTACCTCTTTCAATTCTGGATATGTTACACTGCATGCATTTCACACACTGGCTTATAATGGTGCATAATATATAACTGGCTTATATGGCACATGCTGATGACGTATGTGTATTTTAAAAAAAAAAATTTCAAGATTTTCAAAATTGGCATGTTGGCAGGTATGGTATAAGAAATGGTAGGTGTTTGGTGCCACCGGGATTTAAATTTGAGTTTTCTGTATAGTGGATAAATGCATTATTTATATGTTACGGCACAGTGTGTGTTTATATATACTATAATGTATATTAAATATAAGACAAGTTCCATGTAAAATGGCTTTGTTTCATTTTTAGGTGCAACTTTTAAAACACTGACAGCCAAACCTGATCCCCCTCAATCGCCAAAGCTCTCCTCCAGGGCGAAAACGTATATTACTCTCAAGTGGAACGTTAGTCCATTTCGATGTTTTATTTCCCTATTAACATCAGTGAAAATTTTCTAATATGTTACATACAACTTATGTTCGTATGTGCTATTAATAATAAATCATTATTCCCCTGCCTTAAACTTTGTGTTTGCCATGATATCTAACTTTAGTAACTTAATCCTTTTTTCAGGCTGCTGTAGATAATGGTGCTAGAATCTTGAGCTACATTCTGGAGTTTGATGATGTATGTGCTGTTCAATTTGACATTATTCTAAGTAATACTCTTGAGTCTGAAGCTTTAATTAGGGCTGTATGTAAACACATTGTGACTCGCATGTCATGCTAAATTATCTGTTCCATCATAAATTGCTCGCTGTTCAGTCATCGGCTATTAGATTACGTATAATACAGAGTAGCAGGGTAGTGGTAATGTGTTTAGCTGTTAAAATAATTAGGATTTGATTCCAGCAGGACCCTGCAGTAGTTCATCTAGTGGACTGTTAACCCTGGGTTGACTACTAACAGTGCCAAAATAGAACGCTCACTGGTAAACCGCTCATTGCGATCCTGGGTTTGGTTCCCTAGGCCTTAAGAGGTTCAGATACTTCTGGAAAATCATGGTCCTGAAATAGCATGACCTTGGCTATCCTTGGGCTATTAAACGAATCTCAAATCTTGATTACAGCGTGTACTCAGTGCTTGCTAGGTTTTTTGCTACAGGTTAGCAATCGGGTGTTCCGTATGTGAGAAAGGGATCCAGGTTATTTATGAGAACTGTAGGTCTGAATGCCGCATGATCCTAGTTGTCTTTGTGCCATAAAACATATAGAGAAAGGAAAAAAAATATATAATTGTTATATTTGACAGGGTCGGGAAGAAGACACCTTTACCGAAGTATTCAGCGGTCTTCAAAAGCAATTCAAAGTCACCAAGCTGAAAGCATCTACCTGCTATCGCTTTCGTCTAGCAGCTGAAAATGAGCATGGAAAAAGGTAAACAGGATCTTTAATTGAATCGAGTTACCCACATTTTAAACATGATGAAAAGTACACTTAGATTGAAAGCATTGTAGATGTTCAATGTACGAAGTATGCTTCCAATTTCTTCAAAGATTTTTTAAGCCGTATCCTTGACTTGGGTAATCATGTAGAGGTAATAGAGTAATCAGCATTCCCACGCAACCTAAAGTTGTTAGGCAATTCGAAATTGTTTTTAAAAGTTAAGGAAAAACGGGATACTTTAGTCAAATCTGAAATAGTTAGGGAAAACCTTCGTAATTTCCGTTCTGGGCTCTAAATTTTGTACTAACATGAAGCGATTTTCCCTAAACTGAAGTTTAATTTAAAGTTTTGATTATGGTTAGTTGGGGAATTTTGTCGGAAAAGTCTGGGGGAACTTTTCTCCAATGAGAGTGGGTACCCTGAGTAATACTGTATGGATGATGAGACGAGATCACTAACCTGTAAGTGGTGGACTGGCCTTGCAAATGGTGTGAAGGTAACACATTCGGCTTCCAATCGAATAATGTGGGTTCAATTTCTTCAGGTAACCAGCACTTTCCGATTTCTATGAATTCGGGGACAAGGCTTTGATTTCATGGGTAAAAGGTTTTGATTTTGTGGGAAATTGTGTCTTGGTGCAGAATAACCATAGTAGTCCTTATGCCAGAGGGTCTTCAACTGCATTTAGTCTTAAAGGTCGTCTATCTCTTGTTGGCTCGCCAACCACAATACTGTACTGGTAATATTAGGACTGAATGTACAGTGCATACTACAATGTTTGTATCATCTCTTTTACTTTTTATGCTCACACAGTTTATCAGAAAGATTAAGCCGAACACAAAATGGAAAGCATTTACATTACATTTACCTAACAATATGTGCGAAATATCAGACAGCTTACAGTGAGATTTTTGGCATTTTTATTCTAACAGCCAGCAGCATCTCCAAGATGTATTTTTTGTAAGCAACAGAATGGTTTTCTGGTCCTTGATGAAGGACTGCTGCTGATGCGTCCGAAAGCTTGAGTGATCTTTTTCATTGCTATTTTACCAGTGTTTAACCTTTTTTATGTAAGAATGGTTTTAGTTACCTGATATAACAAAATATAAAAATGTCACTATAATAAAATGAAATACATAGGTTTTCGAGATTGAGGGAACATTTGATGTTATTTTTGTATGAAATAATTCATGTTTTTCCTGAACTTCTGTTCAGTAATTACAACACGAGTGATGAAGTGCAAATGGTGGAATAATGAAATGTAGATGAAATAGGTAACAATGAAGTATAAGTCATGTGTGGACTTGAAATAGATGTAATGAACCCATAAAATATTGATGGGGTGATGAAGTATAGGTGGAGCAATAAAATGTAGACCATAGAGTAATGGAAAATGGCTAAAAATATTTTTTAATGTACTACTTTTGCAAGCATTTATTGTAGGGGACATACTATAGTTGTCCATTCGTATAGGCATACTCACTGTCCATGAAGGCCATTAGCATGGGGAGGAATGGTAATTTTCTTAACCCCTTAAGGTGTCTTGCTGGCCGAAGAGTTGCTGTCCTTTCAGGTTTTTAAGCAGCTGTATGGTTGGGGTGCGGTATGTGAAAATCAGGAGGGGATACCCTCCCGATTTTTTTACCACACCCCGGCCACTTAAAAACTTGAAAGGACAGCAACTCTTTGGCCGGCAAAACACCTTAAAGCGTTAAAGAAGTAAAAAAAAAACCAAAAAAAACCAAAAAAACAAACGAACAAAAAAAATTTATTTGCAATTTTTAAACTTGTAGAAAAAGATATTGTATCATTACACCACATGGGTTTTGTGGCGGTGTATCAGTTTTTATTGAACAGTTACTCACACTTTAGCTTTCTACTAGTTAGAGTGGTATTACATTAAGACATGTTTATTTTGGTGCATTGTTTTTAAAACTTCGTTTTTTGTTCAATGTATGGGCATTGGGACTTTCAGATTTGTTAATATTGCAAATTGTTTGGAATACAGATAATAGATTATGAGGAATGAATTTTATATCTATTGCCCAAAAATGCTTTTTTACAACGTTGTACAAGACCAGAAGTTTCAATGTTGTTTTTTTTTTCTTTCTTCCTCGGGTAGTGATTACAGTAGCATTGTCTGCTTTTCAACCAGTGGAATGCCACCAACACAACCATCTCCGCCTGATGTAACGAAAGCAACGACTGATTCATTATCGTTGAGTTGGGAGTTGAGACCTAACGACGACAGCTTCACGTTACAAATGGAAACTGAGGGATCTGTAAGTAACCACTTACTGCCCTTTTCCAAATTGTTTCTTGTTGCATAAATAATTGTATGAAATTGACAAAATGATCATCAATATTTCTTTCTGAGAACAATGCTTACTTGCCTGATAGCCATACCAGTGGTGTAGTCGAGGTGTAGCAGCTCTAGGACACTTCTTTTGGAGGTCTAACGGCACTATCGCAAAGTTTTAGGAAATCATACATTTTACAAACGAAATCCTGTTCAAGTTGTAAATAAAAAATATGTGGATTCTACAATTTTATTAAAAAAATTTTTTTTTTAGAGCAATGACCCTAAAATTTTGAATAAATCAACTAAGAATCGTGGGAATTTAAAGGAAATTACAGCTTGGAACACATACGATCAACTGTGTTCCAAAAAAAAAAGAAAAGCCGAAATGAGTTGTTCAACACAACAAAGGCGACAAGGGCAAAAAAAATGTGGAATTTTGGCTATCTTTTTCAATTGTTTTCTTTATTTTATTAGCTCACTTCAGAGGTCATTCCTGGTTTAGTTTGGCTGGGCACATGCATTTGTATCACATTATTATTATTTTATGCTTATATGACCCGAAGCTATATGCTGTAGGCATCGTCGGCGGGGAGGTTTTGCAATGCCAGCTCATCATCAACAACCCATTATCTAATGATAATTTCGACCCTTATCAGATTAATGGGCTATTGACTGGTTAGGGGGTTCTCTCCCCCATGTATCCACCCTTGATTTAGAAGAGCGCTAGGCTATTTTTCGTTTTAGGACTATACCACTGAGCCATACTTTTAGCGTTTTCTGCTAACTATGAATTTCGATTTCTGTATATATCCGTATGTTGTATATCAGCTGTAAAATTAACTAGTAAATAAAAGAATGCTGTTTTCATTATAATTATTAGCTCCATGGATTCTTGCCAGTATATAACGGGAAAGATACCTCTTATACATGTGGTGGACTTAAAAGGAAAACTCTCTATAAGTTCCGGGTATGTGCTATGCAAATTGTTTTTCAGTATTGTCACATCGATAACGTACATTTTCCCTTCCCTGACTAATATCAAAGTTTTTTTTGTTAATTTGATTACCCCCTACACCAGCGGTTCTTCAGCTGTGATCCGTGGATCTCTGGGGGTCCATGTGAGCATATCAGGGGGTGCTGGAGATCCTTCCAGTGTCCCACAAAGGTTCGGAAAAATACAAAGCAAAGAGCATTTACTCTTTAATACTCAGAATAAATTATGAGGGGATGAAAAGTCCTTCTTTAAATGGTGAAAATTAGCGATGAAATACTAGAAATAAATATGTATGATGCAAATTCCGGGCTTTAAACTTCTTGGGATAATTCTTGGGGTTCCGCGAGGGCGAGTGATCTCTGAAGGGGGTCCGCGGTCTAGGAAAGTTAAAGAACCGCTGCCCTAGACTATTTTATTCTTATAAATGGGTTCCAAAATTCTAATAGTCTTTTTGCATCCGCATTGCAATTCGTTATGTAGTTAGATGTATAATTCTGCAATTAAAATGTATGCCATTGGTTTTTTTAATGACTTATAGTAATCTAGGCCTTGCAGTGGTAATGTGGTCGCTTAACGTACCGTTAATCAATTTCCAATAGGGTCAGAATAGAATATTTACCAACACAGGTAGTCTCCTGGATGTTGGTCCCTTGAGTGTCAAGAGGTTTGGTTTCTTTGGAAGACAGTATGTATCGGAATAGCATGGCATTTGCTGTCCTTGTTCTATAAAACACATAACTTGGAATAATTTAAAAGAATTTATATATTTGCCCCTTGAAATTGGTGTTCATTGGTTGATGTTTGTGTTAAGTCAGTGTAATGCATTGGAAAGGTTAAATGTTCTTTTGCATCGTTTCTCATTTAAAGTACGGCTACTGGTAAAACTGGGTCTCTTATTGATCAATCCCTTGTGTGGGCACTTTTCAGTGCCATAATTTTATTAAATTTAAATTATTTAACTTTAAGCGGGATGTCTCATCTGAAACAACCATTTGAAGCTGCCAGGTGTTAAAGGTGTACACCTGAAGATTTCGATGTGAATGTTGTCCATTATGGCATGTGTGGGGAAAATGTTGCCCCTAATCCAACGTATAAGAAAAGGTTTTGCAACGTTTCGAGAACTACTACTCGCTTTATCGAAGTAAGTTTGGTTTTATTTGATAATGGGAATAGTGGTTCTTGGAATGTTGCGGAATCATTTCATATGTATTAGATTGGTGAAGAAATTTTACTTGTTATGGTAAGCCCTGGTCAATCGTTGCATCCTTCTGTTATTATGGCATGGGTAACATGCTTGAGAAGTGGTTATTAACTCGATTTAAACATGTCTTTTCCTTTTTAGTTGTGTGCCAATAACGAAGAGGGGTCCAGCTCCTGGAGTTCTGTTGTTGACTCTACAACGTTGCCAGAAGCACCTTCTTGTCCGAGTAAGCCGTCACTGAAGGGCAAAGTGCATGCCACCTATTTCAAAGTAGCTTGGGGTGCGTGTTCATTACCAAACATGTTACAACACGTTTTTTTTCTTTTCCTCATGAATTTAGTTACTATTCATAATCCTGCAATGCCATAGCAGTAACACTTCGGCTGTCATGGGAATAACCCTAATGGGATTCCAGTAGATACTGAGTGTTTGCCCTTTTTTTTTCTTTCTTTTTACGGATCTACAATCCAGAGTTTGATTTCCTGGGTGGAAGAGGTATCCTTGCAGCATGATCTTAATGTCCTTGCACCATAAAACAGAAATAGCTTTAATTACTTTCAGCTGTGAACAAATTCGTGAAATTGAGTGTTCAGTTTGCAATTATGAACTTTGCATAAATTCTGATTATCACCAAGATTTTAAATTTAAATTCTCATTATTATTATTAAAGATTTATGTAAATTAAAGGTTTAAATTCTAATCAAAGCTCTAGTTAAAATGAAGTCTACTTGTCACCTATTAATTCGGGTTTGATTTTGATTGTACCGTTGAATGTGTGTAGTTATTTCTGGCCACCGTAGTTCGAGAGTTCCATTCCCTGGATGACAAAAGTTCCGATTTCTTTGGGGATAACTGTAGGGCATAGCATGGCTGTTGCACAATAAAACATACAGAAATTGATTTTTTAAATCTATTACAGCAAAACTCGTCTATAGCAATACTCCTTATAACGATATTTTCCACAGTACTGGCATATTTTCTACTGAATATTGTTATAGACTATGTTTGGTCTGCCAACAGTGTTTTAATGCAGCCTGCTGACAACTGTTCGGAATTAAAAAATCCAAAACAAAAAAGTTTTTTTTTTTCATAAATAAGGAAAAATAACGGAGACTGCATGGGTGGCCCCTTTCTTATATTGTGAGTGAAAAACAAATAACTGGAAGAAACTCTAAAGGGAGGTTTTTAGCAAGTATTTTTTTTAACCCACTGGCCGCGAGATCCTTGAAAATTTTTTAAGTAGCCTGTTGCCTAAAATGATTGAATAACCCTGTTAGAGACAGGCTTCACTATATCACTCTGGCCTCCTGAAATGTTATTACATGACCATGTTGATTTTTTATTATTTTTGACTGTTACCGAAATAAAAAGTTTATGGTTCTCCTATTTACTTTTTCCGATTATGTGTTCTGGCGCTTCGTTCATGTTACAGTTAATTATAAGTGATTTAATTAAATTATATACATTGACTAGATTAGATAACAAATTTAATCGAATTAAGTAATTTAATCATTTATAATCTCTCTTGTAATTGAACTGTTGCTTTGATTTTAGATCCACCAAAAGATGATGGTGGCGCTGACATTACAAATTACGAGCTAGAAATGGATGGCGGAAATGGTATTTATGATTTCATACGTATGTTAATTATGAATATTTGTGTTTTTAATTGAAATGTGCAAAGGTTGTGGTAATATGTTCGCTTAATGTACTTTTAACCGTGCTTGAACCCCCAACGGTGTGGGGGAAAAGCTAATTGCTCACTGTAGTCCATAGGTTGTTTCTCTAGACCTTAAGAGCTGTAGATTCCTCGGAAAACTGTAGGTTCTATGATCTATATCATTAGTTGTCCGTGTACTGGAAAAACACGTACAAACGATACCGGAAATCGACTACTCTGTGAAATACACACATGCAAATAAAAGAACGCAATTGGCATAGCTCAAACGATTTATGACAGCTTTAAGTGTTTTTTGGCGGTTTATCTGTCACGACCTTTGACGTGAAGCAACCATAAGAATTGAGCCTATATACTGGTATGACAGGATAAGGTTTTGAATGTTGTCCATGAGCTTGTATTCTCTATGGCAGAAATCAGAAGGAAAGGAAATTAATTCATTAATTGAGAAAATCAAGCAAAGAGATGGTCGAAAATTGAGATTAAAAAAGGAAGAAACTTTTGATTAGGAATTGGCTGTAAATTAATATTGCAAAAAACAGGACCATGTCTGGTGAATATTGGTCATAGAGGTTGTGTCATTGATCAAGTACTCAATGTTTCATTGGAGCAAAGACTTCAAGGAAATCCAAATGAAGGTTAAATTTATTCGAAGTTGTTTTTATCTAACGAAACATTGACAGTTGGTCAATGGCACAGCTACTTTGGCCAGTATCAACCAGATACAGTCCCATTTTCACAATATTAATTTACTACCGCGATTTTCTTCCTTTTTAATCTCAAGTTTTACCTTTGTCTTATCTTATTCTGCTAATTTCCTTAACCTTTTTTCTGATTTCTACCACTTCAGTGCACCAGCTTGTGGACAACATTCTGTCATACTAGTATCTGCGCTCATTGTTATGGTTACTTCAGGTCGAAGATGGTGAAAAACTGTCAAAAAGTTCAAAGCTATAATAAATCACCTGAACTGTGTCGGTTGTGTTATTTTATTTCGTAAATAAATAAATGTAGCATAGAACTTCTATACAAGGTGTCTCAGCACCAGGGTTTAAAAACTTCAAGGGGTCATAGTATTCATCAAGGTGAACGATATTTGTCATAGAACCTAAGGTCTCAAACCACCCACAGCGCCAGTTCTAAAACCGTCCAGCATTCACAAATATTTACAACCAGTGCGTGAAGAGCGCCAGATACTACTCAGGTCAGCTGATCAAGTGCATAGATGATTAGGACAACGCATATTGCGCTTCTCATGCACTGGTTGTAAATATTTGTGCATGCTGGACGATTTTAGAAATGGCGCTGCGGGTGGTTTGCGACTTTAGATTCTATGACAATTATCGTTCACCTTGATGAGTACTATGACCCCTTGAAGTTTGTAACCCTGGTACCGAGACATCCTGTATAGAAGTTCTATGCTATGTTTATTTACGAAATAAAATAACACGACACCCTGTATATCCAAGTTTTGTTGAACCCAGTGGTTTGAAGTCTCCGTTCAATACATAGAAAACTCACTTGTATACGTCAAAGTGTGCAGTACCTATAATGATCTTCGACTGTACCTCATTTCATCTTTTTTTATTTCATTTCATAATTCTCTTCCGCTATACTTTTTATGTCTTTTATAATTTCTTGTCAGCCTCCCATCCCATTTTCATTACAGTAAAATAGCCTGCACATTTTACCCCAAAATCCATTAACTGCCCATTCTTAAATACAGTCGTATATATAATTATCAACTATTACGGAGGTAAAGCAGCTGAATTTTTCCTAATGTAATCTTTAGGATTCTCGGGTTTCTAAAGATCACAGAGTATGGTGTTCAGAAGCACCTTGGAGAGCTCTGCTTTAAATCTACATTATGTTCATTCATTATTGCACAACATACTGTAATATGACTCTGCAATAGAATATTAAATATTGGAAGGAATTGAGATTGGACAAAGCTTCAATGATCACACGTCCTAATAAGTATGAGGTGACATAAGGATCCAATATTGTTTTCACCTTGTATCAGAATTATTAGTAATTAAGTGAATTAAGTAAAATCCCTGAGAACTGATGTTATCGTTGAGACAGTGATTATGGTCAGGAGTTGTCCGATAATCGAACATTTCAATAATTGCTACTTTGTCCTATGTTGTTGTAGCTGCTGATTAAACTGACAGTAACAAAAGAAACAGCAGACTTCCATAATAGATAACCGATCTTTGTGCGTTTTAAATTCTTGGAAATGCTTCTGGATATTTAACAGATTTCGTTTTGCTTTTAAATCTAGGTTATGTGTCGATCTTTCGTGGAAAAGAGCTAGAACACCTGTGTGAGCAACTTCAGCCTGGCGCGACATACTCTTTTCAAGTGAAGTGTGAAAACCAAGGCGGGACAAGTCCAGTAAGTGCCTTTCTTCATTTCTCGTGATCAATTTGTGCTCCCTAAGGGCTCTAGCTGACGAGCACTTCAACGGCGACATGACACGGTAGTTCACAAATGTCACATTCCAAAATGATTTGTGTATAAAAGCTACTTAGTTATATTTCCAGCTGGTGAGTGTTTACTTCGATGTCGTGTAGAAACCAACCCCAATTATAGGGGTGAATGAGCAAGAATTTGTGTAAGAGGTCACTGTCGAGATAGATTTGCTACATTTAAGGTAGGGGTTCCCTTTGACGCTACCAAAATTTTTGTCCGTGTACTTTAAACACACGAAGGCCACTTAGGTAAGTGTATTTCGTTGGAGCTGTTCATAGAGCGAAGTAGCTTAGGGGCACTAATGATCATGATGATTATAGCTCCAGGAATTAATCATTATGATACTGCTTATCATTCCGAATTTATTATTATTATACTATATTATTATTATATTATTATATTAATCATACAAGAACATATTGTGGCTCATTATAACTGGAAGAAAAAAAATTTGCCCCATACAACATTCATGCCATGATACACAACACACACACACACACACACAAAACATATTTGCCTTCTTAACACAGTGTCAAGCTTAATTGTAGTAATTAATTCCTCTGCAACTTTCTGGATTTTCTTTAGAAAAACCTTTTCCAGTAACAAGTGATTTAACAACTGTAGTTTCATCACAGGTGCAAGGTTTAAAAAAAAAAAAAAATGGATTGCAGAAAATAACTGTTCCTTTTATCAAGTGAAAGCAAAATACGGAGGATGTAGAAGCTCTAAATTTTGAGTCCCTATTTGGGGAAATTCTCAAATGGGGGTTCACAATAAGGGAGTATTTACACATAGGACTCTTACATTGCTTTCATGTGATAAAGGGAGCAGTTGGCTATCGTGTGGTTTTTTTTTTTTAAACTTTACACTAATGTTGAAATGATGATTGTAAAATTTTTTGGTGGTGTTGTCTTGTCAATAATTTAACTAATAGGGTCTGTTGGTGAGTGGAATCCTCATATACAGGGTGTCTCAGCACCAGGGTTACAAACTTCAAGGGGTCATAGTACACATCAAGGTGCACAATATTTGTCATAGAACCTGATGTCGCAAACCACCCATAACACCTGTTTTAAAACCGTCCATCATGCACAAATATTTACAAACATTGTGTAAAGATCGCCAAATACTACTCAGGTCAGCTGATCAAGTACATAGCTGATTAGGACATCACATTTTGCATTTCTCATGCACTGTTTGCCATTATCAATACAAAACTAACCCAGTTCAAGTTTTATTTGCATACGAAAGGTTAAACATTGGTAAAATAGAAAACTAAAAAGATCACCCAAGCTTTAAGACGCTTCCGAAAGCTTGGGTGATCTTTCTCGTATTATATTTTATTAGTGTTTAACTTTTTGCATGTAAATTTTGTCCCTGGTATTTTGTATCGTTTTTCAAATTTATTACCATTGCGTACTTGACTAGCGTACACACAGGTCCTGTAAACGTGACGACAGAAAAACTGTGAATTTAATTTTGCAATTAAAAATACATTTCGAAAAGGAAAGACAGGTGAGTAAAAGCCACCTGTCTTTCTCTTGTCAATTTTCCTGCTATTGGTCAATTTCTTTCCAAGGCAAATTTTGCTATTTAACATTTTGTTGTACGTTTACTTATCATATTCAACAAATGCTTTTGTTCGTGATCTTAAAATTGTCTTATGTGCCTAAAAATACATAAGTTTCAAAATGAAGTATAGAAATGATTGAAATGCACCATTTCAGCTAATTCAGAATGACCCCCCCCTGCCCCTCATTTACAGCCCAATTTTTCTATCCGACGTGAAACCGTTAATGATGGGTTTCACTGTATATGAATCGGTCATTTTGAAAAAGGGTTATGTTTCATTGTTTTCTTATGAAGTTGATCCCTTCTCAAAATGAGCGATTCGTATATGTCAGTGCAAAAAAAAAAAAATTAAACTGTAGTTTTGAGGGTTTGTTCCCTAGGCTTGGAAGAGACATGGATTCCTTGGTGAAAATGCGGGTCCACTGCCTTATGATGGCACAGTAGTAATGTATTTGTCTGTCCCGCCATTAATCCAGGTTTAGCTCCTAATGGTATAGTGGAATGCATGCCATTTTTCTGCCATCCATATTTGTGAGATTTTATTCTCTTGGCAACAGAGGTTCGAATTCCCCAGAAAACTGTAGGTCCCAGTGTAGTATGACCTTTTCTGTCCTTGTGCTGTAAAAGTACAGTAGAACCTGCCTAAAGTGACCACCTTTGGGACTGGACTGCAATGGTCACTGTACACGATGCATTGGTATAGGCTAATACTAAGCCCCTACCAGTTCTCTTATAAAATGTGGTCACCTTACTCAGGTGGTCATTTTACCAGGTTCCACTGCACAAATTTCTATTACAGTCAAACCTGGTTACAGTGGTCTTAGTTATAACAAGAACTCAGTTATAGCAAGAGAATATAAAACATTTGGTTGTATTTGACATATACAGGACAAAAACAGTCCATGGAGAGAGAAAGAGAGAGAAAGGTTGCTATGGCGAGTAACAGTTTACTAAATTTTCCTCTTAATTCGCGTAAGTTAAGTTTAAATATAGATTTTCCTATTTGGCCTTAAAAAACTGGCATTGGATTTATATATAAAAAAGTAAATTTTCCTCTTAATTTGTATGTGTAAAATTAGATTTTCCCTGTTTTTGTAAAAAAATCGGTGTTGGATAAAAAAAATTTTTTTTTGGTGAAAAAAAAGTTTTATTTTTTCTAAAGTTGCAGTACCTGATATTCTTACTCCTGTGGGTATTGTCACTGAGATACTAGCTGTGTGCAATTCCTGGGAGGACTTAAATTAATCAACCTGCCACCAACTCATGTAATAGCATTAGAGTGTAGATGGCAAAAATATGTAAAATTCTGATGTTTAAATATCGGATATTCGATTTTGCTTTTCTGCCAGGTATTTTTTTTTTTAAGCTTACTTTAATTGCAACCTCCTTTTAATGAGAACTCGGGGTACAATGGATAACAGTCCTGATCTCCCTTCATGTTTGCAAACGGGATGGACTATATTGTGAAGACTTTACAATTGCTGTGTAAACCTTACTATTACTGACTTCGCATTGTTGTCAATATAAAGTCATTTTACTTTGAATGTGACTGTCTACGTTCAATGTAAAGTCATATTACTTTGAATGAGACTGTGTATACATTCACTTACCTTTATTGTATTTTTTAGTATTCCGAGCAGTGTTCCATACAAACGCTGCCTGTCGTACCAGGACAATGCCTACCGCCTAGTTTGCATGGAAAGCAAAAACCGAACTACCTCAACTTGAAATGGGGTAAGATTTTTTGTTTTGCTGCAAAAGTTTTCGGAACTTCGTAGATTGTGCATTTTTCATTTTGCCATTTATCATATAATTTAATTTCCTCACTGTCTATTGCTTTTCATGATGCAGTGACCTCACATCTGGTTCTTGAGTTCATTATTTCTGGGATCGAATCCCATTTAACCTTACGTTAACACAGAAGTAACATGCTTGTCTGTCAGGGCGTTAGCCCTGGTTTGATTCCAAGGGTGCCGTCGAATCCATGGCATTAGTTTTGCCCATCCTAGGTCAGGGTTGGTTCCCTAGATCAACAGTCGCAAATCTTTTGGAAGTCACGGACCACTAAATTCATAATTTTAAATCCCGCAGACCACATTTCGTGAATTTAGTGCAATATAAAGGTGGAAATTGTCATTCAGAATTTCTTAGAATATTATTTTTGTTTTATTATTAATAAATCATTAAAAATGCAAATAATGTCCAGCTTTTTCTGTAGACCTAAAATGTTCTCGCCGATTGGTGGTCAACAACTGCTGCCCTAGATAACGGATACTTTGGAGAAACCCTAGATCTAGACGCAGCATGACCTTAACAGGCCTTGTTCCGTAGAAACACCAACAAGCACAAGGGTTCTCATGCAACTTGGTCGTGTAGTATAGCAGTTCGGAAGATATATCAAGGCAGCATCTCTGTTGATCCGTCTGTTTCGTGATGTGAAATATAATCCAGGGTGTCGTTTTTCCAGTGTATCAGTTCTCAAATGTTTAGTCTACTGCAGCAATCGATTTAAATGATCACAACTTCCTTTCATAGTGTACAGTGAATTGGAAATACAGTGCAGCAGGAGGCTGGTGTTGCAATAAGACATTATGTAATATCATTTAGCTAATAACACGATTACTGGTTAAATCTAGCACTTAAACCTTACAGTCTGGGCCAAGTTTGGATAGAGTCTAAATATTTGAGTTCAGATGTTGTGTTTAAACGTTCTCTCAGGTGTCCCGTTTTGCAACAGTGGGATTCGAATGCAAGTATTTTTCAAACCCACAATGTTGAAGACATTCCATGTTGTCCCACATTTTTTTTACCCGTCCATGTTTGTTCCTAGACAACAAAAGTGTGCGCTTCTTGATGAAAACCGTTCATTCGGTGTAATCTTATAATTATAAGCATTATAGTTAATATAGCGTTATCTGCTCAAGCATAATAAAAAATTAAATAAAACCATTGTTCTGCATTGAAGTTTTAAAAACCAAATTTACTCTTCTATTGTTGAATATATATATGTTCTATTTGTTTCTGGCCTTCTCCCCCCCCCACCCCAACAGGATTAATATTATGTACTCAAGAAATTATTGCGAACAGAGTTTGATTTTGTGGGCTAACTTACTATATTCTAAAGTGTTATTTATTATAAGTAACATTCTAGTAGTAAAATTATATTTTATAGTATTACTACAACTGTTGAAATAGTTTAAGATAAAACATTAGGTGTAAATATTTAATAATGCTACTTAATAAATTGTGTACTGACTTACCAAGTAGCACTAGTTGTCTTCGGTATGGAATATAGTGTTATCACCATTGCAACTATTAATACGTGTGCAATTATTTTAAACACAATATGCAGCAGGTGCAGCCCCAAACAGTAAATAATGAGGGCCATATATAGAATCAGTGATGTAGCAATCTGAAAATTGGGGGAGAACCAATGAGCTTTTAAGAAAGAGTTTCAGCATTAAAGAAAAAAATATACCTTAACACCCAATCGGGGATGGGGGGGGATCATGGGCTTTCCGAGCCTCCCCTTCTGTTACACCACTGTGTAGAATACTGTGTAGAGAAAGAAGTGCAGGGAAGTACCATCGATGCACAGGTCTAGTGAACAAATTATTTTTTTTTATTTTGTACTTTTTTGACCATACATGCTGCAAGTAAATTCTTGACGTTTAGTAGACGATGGATTGAGCTGGATAAAGCTAGAAAATATACATGTTTATTTTAACTTTATCTCTATTTTTTTTTTTCTATTTTCATAATTGTGTTCGGATAAGGCTAGATCAACCTTATTTTAGGTTTATATCTATAACATATGCACTTAACTTTTTTTACATGACCTTTTTTACACGATTTTGAAATTATATCAAAGGAAAAATAGGCTCTCCCCCCTACTTTTTTTTTTACATGGTTGACCCAAGTTCACTTAAGGTTTGGAAGTATGTATTGCATTATTCAAGCAGTTAATTTTTGGAGTAACATTATATCGTAACATTTTCATAAGAGTGGGGTGCATACGTTGTGCTATTAGGGATATTAAAGAAAAATAGAAGATATATATTTTTTACAAGTGTGTGTAAAACAAATGTATGTACAGTCTGACTTTGTTTGGTACAGAGCGAACATTGTTATCCTTGCGCCATAAAAATACAACCACCCAACCAACCAAGTTTGCGATAATTAAAATTTTTACGATAGATTACAAGTTTGAGATGTCTAAATTACAAAGGAAAGAAAAGAAAAGCCACTAGCAACTAATCCAACTAGCAACTAGCTTGTTCTCGCAAACTAGCAACTAATATTAATCCTACAGAATGCATTCGGTTCCACTGACATGCAGCTGGTCTTTGGAGGTTAAGAGTAAAGGAGGTTTTACTGTATATGAAATGCACAGAAAAATAAGGCAGCATATGTAACTGGAGAAAGTGTCGAAAGAGAAATTGATTTTCAATTGCATGGTTTCATATTTTCAATGGCGCTATGTACATTTATAGTCCTTTAAAGTCTAGTTTAGTAACTTGCAATAAAACTGTTTTAGGACCTCCAGAATACGATGGTGGCTGTGAAGTTCATCAATTTGAAGTAGAAATATTCAACCCAGATGGCAGCATTCGACAAGTGTATAAGGGCTTCGAAACGGATTGCCGTGTTGCTGGCTTGTTCCCCGGAAGATTGTATGCTTTTCACGTTCGTGCCTACAATAAAGTTGGGGTATGTCATAGTGGTTATTATTTTTCTAAAAGTGGCGTGAATATTGTTCTATTTGATGGATTACATTGCATATAAATTTGTCCTATAGGGGCATAGAGGTATCGTGTTTGCCTATTTTGCTGCTTAAAAAAAAAAAAAGGTACTGATTATGGGGGGGACACTTTACATTATTTGCTTATTGCAGATTTTGCATTTAGAGAGATTGAATTATAGTTAATTAGATCATTCTTTTTACATAACTTAGGTCTACTTAGTAGTATGCTATGTACAAAATTAAATACGAATACAGATATTTATATGAGAGCACTGATACAAAATATGTCACGTTGCCGACTCTGCACACTTTATCACATAAAAATTTATGATAATTTTCAGCATGATTCTCTCTGAATTCATTTAACCTAGGTGACCTAAAACTTGTTTTTCAAATAAGTGACACATTCAAATTAGCATTAATTTAAACTTTTATTTATTTTATGAGAGAAAAAAAAAATGCCTTCAGAAAGGGAAGGGTGTAGCAAAAAGGCTGTTGTTACAGATTCTACAATTCTGTACAGTTTTACAAACAATTATTATTTTTGGAATGATTACCAACGTAAGTTCCTATACATGTTTTTCTTAGCTTACTGTACTAAAATTCAAGTGGTAATATAACACGTCCATTAATTGTAAGAAACTTCAAAGCTAGATAGTATTGTATATCGAATGTATGTTACCTATGCAACCTTTATTTTCAAAATTCAGAATTTTAAATCCTCTAAAATGGACAGAGGGTATTGTCATTGGTCCTAAATTTTGTTACGTGTGGTCCCTACTATATATATATATGTATGTTATCATTTGAAACATATTTAATGTCCAACATTTTTGATCTTGCATCGTTTGAATTCAACCATCCATCCAACACATTTTTAGTCCACACCTGAGAGGGCTTTAATATCGCTTTTGAAATGTGTTATAATTGATATTATGAGTGTTAGACATATCCTTTTCTGTCTTTGTAATAAAAGGATGCATTTGTGTATTTTTTTGCTTAAACAGCATGGACCATGGTCGGAAAACTGGAGGTTCGAACACTTGCTGGTGCACCAGATATACCAAAAGATGTCGAAGCATTGCCTCGATCGCCTCATATTGTATTTGTGTCCTGGGGTGAACCTTGCGACAATGGGGCTGCAATAACGGAGTATCGGCTTGAAAGCTGTGTTAATGAAAATAGTCAAGCGTTTCAAACAGTAAGATTAATAATCATTCGTGAACATGCTTTTCAAAGTTTATTATCCATGTTGTGCCCATACCAGTCCTCCTTTTAATTCTGCAGTAACTGATATTAATTTCACATTTATTCGTGGACGAATGGATTAAAATTTATTTTATTTTTTGTCTACCACTATTCTTGTACTCACATGTGTTGTAGTTGCTTGCTAAACTTCCTTGTTCAATGTAAGCCCTTTTCCAGTTTCCCCTATTTGCTGTGCTTACATGACTCGTAGTTTGTAGCAACAGTAAATTTCATTATGTGATTTAATATAGCAGTGAAAGCAAATGGATTTGCTCATGCGACTCATAAAAGGAACCTGTGGTGGTGTGGCATTTGGTTATAGTATGAAAAGAAACCAATGTTTTTCGAGTAACTGCTCATCGTATTCGTGTACCGTGGATTCTTTTCTTGATTCCTCGGAAAGTTGTTAGAAACTAAAACACCGATTCTCTTTTCTGTGAAAGCCTATGGTGGCATAGTAATGTTGTATTCATTTGTTGTGCCATTAATCCAGCCCCGATTCCAGTGGTACCGTAGACTATGTGCCGTTTCTCTACCTACCATAATCCGCGGTACAGATTCGTCAGAAAGATGTGGGTTCTAACGCAGTATGACTCTTGCTGTCCTTGCATAGTAAAATTTACATAAACAAGTGATTCATAATTAGTAGCAACGGTATTTGCTTGTTTAATTTAGTTTGGTTACTTTATTAATTAAATTAATATGTTTGCTTGCTTTTTTTTTTCTAGGCTTACGTTGGTGCACAGCTGAATGCTGAAGTGAAGAATTTGATTCCAGCCACATGCTATTCATTCCGTGTGCAGGTATTAATAGCTTTTGATTTCACGTGAATTGAGCATGTATGTTCACGTATGGGCTTAATTTTAAGTTCATGAGGAAAATTCCAGTTTAATCGCTATTAATACGTTATTGCATGGCTTAATTATCATGTTTTGTAGATTATTAGAATAGTGGCGGAAATTTGAATCCTTTGAGAACAAAAGGCCTGTAGATTCTAGGATGGGATGATCTTAGCTGCTCATGCACCCTAAAACAGAAATACATTGGAAGACTTCTAAGAGAATTGGAAACCTCGGAGAATTTGTCATAAAGGGAATGAATCTGAAGAACTCATACACTTCGATAAACGAGAATGGGTGGGGAAGGGTTCTGCTCATTTCTGTAGTATAGTGGGTGATGTCATAGGGCATGGAACGGTGTATTGTGATAGTGTATGTGTTAGTTGTCACTAGTTTTAAATTATGAATCGGTCAGAATGTATTAAGCTTAAAGAAAACACGCCGTTAGTAAGGCCTAAAAATTGCTATTCACTGAACAAAACTTAGGTTCTAAAATAAGAATGCTGTTGGAATGAGTGCTAAGCAATGCTGCTTATCAGTTCCCAGTTACCGTCTGTTTCTTGTTTACATGGCATTGTCATTGCCAAAGGCTGTTGGCATGCACGCACATCTTGAGATTACCATATCATATCAACCACGGATTACTTAATTTACACAGGCTCAATTACAACAGGGTGCCTACCGATCTGGAAAACATGGAGAAGTCAGGGAAATTTGAAATACAAGCATAAATATATACATTCCATGGATTTCATTTTTATATTTAATTTTAATATTTAATAATTTTTATCAATAAATGGTTTTAAATAATGACACGTCGCACAGACCATTTGGGACTCCTTCGCTGACCACCAGTTCGGACCACTGCTCTAGAAAATGCGAACAAAACAGTTTACTTGTGGATGCTTTATAGTTTTAAAAAAAATTATTTATGATCTTAGGCTCTTAATGCAGCTGGATCCAGCCCATTTAGTGATTGCATAAGTTGCGACACACTCCCATCTTCACCTGGAAGTATACCCGCGGCCAATGTGAAGTCCACGAGCACCGCATCTACCATCACCTTGTCCTGGAAAGAGCCCAACAACCATGGATCACCGATTACAAGCTATAACGTTGATGTTGGTGAAACCTTAATTTCTGTGGATCGGCCAGAAATATGTATTCAAAATTTAGCACCCGAAACACTGCACAGGTATAGTTTTTTTTTGTACTCAGTTTCCCTCTCAAGTTTAAATCTGTATGCTCTTTGAAAAGATGTTTTTATGGAAATATCATCTTTTAACTGTCATATCAGCAATAATTAACAATTATATAATTTTTAACTATTATACATCTCTGTTAATATGTTGAGGCCACGCGAGTCATTGGTGACCGACACTGAACTTTGCGTTCAGGCCGCGTCAGTCACCGGTGACTGACAGTGTAAAATATGATATCAAAACTAAAAAATTTACATCGTTTTAAGTAATTACCTAAAATTTATTTAATTTTTATTTATTACAGGATTGTATCATTAATGTATTTAAATATTTCTTTTAAAAAAAACGCATTGCTGTACCACAATACCAGCACACTTCTAAGCAGTGTGCATGGCCTGACAGGGATTTCCTTATAAATTCGCGTGGCACTCAACGTGTTAAAGTATAGGTTTGTGGAGTAATTGAAGGTCAATAAGCACAATCAATCACATTCAAATATGTTATACATTCAAAATTTGTTTACATTTATTTCAAAGACAACATGCATAGGGGACATATATAAGGGATATATCCCTTGAAACAATTGTAAACAAATTTTGAATGTATAACTGTATGTTTTACTTACTAATTGAAATTTTCAGTTTGAGTTTCATCAGTTATTGAGATTGCATTGTAAATACCTAGATTCTGTTTTAAGTAAAATCGTCACTGTTTATTGTTGGGTACTTTTTGCTTATTAGATTTTTTTTTTTTAGAAAAGGGAAGGTGTGTGAGAGAGATGTAGTGTAAAATATAGTTTATAATTGCTCTGTATGGATATGACTAATATTTATAAAAAGTATTCTGAATAAGGATATTGAGAAGCGCTTTTGAAAAATTAAGGAACAATTAAAGTCGTCTTCTCCAGTTTTTTATGGTCCTTATTGTTCCTTTTAAAAGAAGTCCTTATTTACCCTTTTTTTGGTGAAAAGTCTACTGATAGCCCTGCATTATCATTATTTTCGCCATTTGATGTTTCCGTTCTTTTAATCAGCTTTGAACTGGTGCCGTATTAAAAATGGCATCAACTGAAATCCTTTGTGCTAGTATGAATTCTGTGATTGAAACTGCATCACTAAATCTCACCCTTACCCATGTAAGTTTTTGAAAGTTGTGGAGGATTGTTTCCAAAACACATTTTGTTTATTCATTTAAAAAAACAACAAAAAAAAAACAAACAAAAAAAACCATGCTGCAAAGTAATAAGTGAGTGTAGGGGTAGGTAGCCCGTAATGGAGCTTTCCACGTGAAATGGTTAGTGGTGCTAAATGCCTTGTCCCTATGTCATATTGTAGCATATAGAAAGAGCTGGCATCAGAATTCAATGTAATAAGTAGACAAAGGGAATGACAAAATGTGATTTTTTTTTTTTTTTTAAAAGATAGGCATCATGCATAGTGCTTTGTTTTGGAGGAAGTGTTTTTGTTCTTTAAGTCATCCACAGTAAAAGTATGATGATTTAAAAAATTATTGAAGATTGCCTTTCCTTTTCATGTAAAAATGCTGATGTAGAATGGGGTTTTTGTTACCTTTGTAACTTCCATTGTAAATCTTGCATTATAGCTTTCTTAGTTTCAAACTTTTTCCTGTTTCTTATATTGCACCTGTTTTTATTTTTTCAATTGTCTTTCATATTTTTTTTAACTACCTTTTTTTTTTTGGTAACCTATTTTTTTCATTAAACTTCCCTGTTTTTTCCTCTTTTTCTTTGATAATCTTTCTAATTTTCGAGTACCACTCCTATTTTTACTAGTATTTTTAAAAAAAAATAAAAAAAATAACAGGCTTCTGTCCTTGGGTAAGTAAAATCATGAAAAAATATTTTGGTTAAGAATTTAGATATGTTGGTGGCCATTATTTGTCATTATCAGAACTGCATGCTATACAGTAATGGAGTACAGTTGTGATGATGGTGACACAAGGCCACTGAAATAGTTAATTTCAGATAAATATTAGTTAAATATAATACGTGATAATTTGTAATTTCTCTCTCTCTTCCCCTCTCTTTATATATATTTAATATGTTTAAGTTATATTTTAAAATGCATTCCGGAGGTTTTCTGAATATATATATATATTTTTTTGTTTAGGATTCGAATCCAGGCAGTCAATGGTTTTGGACTTGGGCCTTTTACTTCTCTAAAGGTTACCACACGTGGTTTACCTCCATGGCCTCCAATACTCGAGTGCACAGGATACAGTCACAACAGCTTGAGGTTAAAATGGGGTGATGGCAAAAATCCAGAATTCATTCAATATACGGTGGAAATGCAGAATCTGCACACAGGATGGTAAGACTTCAGTATGATGATAATACTATATTATTTTAGTTATAATAGTTGTATTATTACTTTATCACAACACTAGTATCGTTAAGAAAAAATTTTTCTCAATCAATGTTTTTTAGGCACAGTAATAGTAACGCTGATGTTGTGTCATGGTTGTAAAGAAATGAAATTTTTTCGTGGCTGGTGAGCACAATCTCACGACCTCCTACAATCCAGGCAGGCGTTCTTACTGAGTTACAGACGACAAACACAATCTCCTACCAACATATTTAAAGCATATTTTCTGAAACCACCATGTTCCACCAGACACGAAAAGCATTTCTTTACGAACATTTCACCGTCTAACCATGCCATAACATCGGCATTGCTATGTCTAAAAAACGTTGATAAAAATTGTTTCTTAATTTAATCTGCGTAGTGTTCGACTTGTTTAAACAGTACCATTGCTGTAGCACAAAGATAGTATTATTACTGTAGTGTGATGGTAGTCTTAGTACTAGTACTTTAGTATGATACATCAGTGTCAGAAGAACTATTTCAAGGTGTACAATTTATTGCAAGAATTGCTACCGTAACCAGTTGGTTGCTGTGAGACTTAAATGCCCCGACTTATATCCTATTTTAATTGTATCAATAAACTAATTAGCAACTTCCACTTCTAACTAGCTATTGACTTAAAATAATCAGAAGCAATATTCTTTTTTATCAGCTTTTCATTTTCTTTTGTACTGTTCCACCCCATCATGTTCTTCATTGTTTTCATCTGTTCTTTCTTTATTCCTCTCTATCGTACTCTTTCCTTCATCATCTTCCGTCATTCCTTTTCATCTTGTTCCTCATTCGTGATCTTTACGTATTCCTTCAATATTTTTCATCCTGTTCCTTCATCATTCTTCATCACCTATTTCTGACCTATCGTAAAAGATAGTCATTTTCTATCTTGTCTGCCTCTTTTATCTATATGCCTGTCATCATTCCTGTTTAATCATTTTCTATCGTACCTGTGACCCTACTTTCTAGGTTCTGGCTTTCTCCTGCATTCTTTTTTCCCCCCTTACCTCCCTACATTTATGCCCCTCCCGCATTTTCAACCACTTTACCTTTTAACTTTTTAAAAGCATTTAATTGAATTTCAAAATTGCAGCTACTCACCTGTGTATCAGGGAACTGGCCATTGCCACAAGGCATCAAGACTTGAAGAAATGACCACATACAACTTCAGGATATATGCTTCCAACAGCGAGGGTGATGGTCCTTATTCAGATGCATACCAGTTCACGACTCTGAAAGCTGTCCCGCCAGCTCCAAAAGGTTCTTACTCATTATTTTTTTTACACTAGTTTATTAATGAATGAAATACAAAAATTAAGAGGCCTAGCTTGGGCAATATGCAAAGGTGGGCATTGGTTGCTGTGCAAGAAAAATCAGAAAGATTAAGAATTATGAGAGAAATGAAAGAAAAAAAACAAAAAACGATAATGTGGAAGAAAGACAAAACATGAGCAATAGTTCAACCTTTAAAAAGATCTTAATTGTTCACTCATTCCAGTGGAGATAATTTTGACTTAAAAGGCAGTGCTGTGTTCAAAATTTATTTTTAGGGTTTTGGCTTCAAGCCCACCTGGCTCTTTACAAGTTTTTGGTGGTTTCCAAAACCCGTGATCTTAAAATACCATTTCATACCAAAAAGTGTGGAAATACCATTTCTTGACATGTAAAAATGCCCGTTTTCAGCCTACAAGGTTAGATTCCTTGTCGTCTTTTATTGTACTGCTGTATTGAAAGAAATGGAAGATTGAATGCTTCAAGCTGATACAGTGCATTATTATGTATAGACAAATATCAGCATTCCCCCCACTCTCGGAGAACTCAGAATTGCTAAGGAATCTGGAAGTGTCCCTAAAAGTTTAGGAATGGTTAGGAAAACTAGATTTCCTGGTCAAACCAGAAACAGTTGAAGGGAGAGAACTTCTGTATCGAATAGTGTATAGCACTCACGAATATGAAAACTTTTTCCCACAACTGAAATTAAGTTCAATATTTGAAGAAATTTGTCACAGAAATTTTCTGGAAAAGTTGGGAAGTTTTTTGTCAGTGTGCATGGCAACCTTTTAATGGTTTTTTTTTTTTTTTGTCTAGCAGTAATGCCTCGGTTGATTTTTCTACTATCAAACAAACTAGCAATGTAATTTTGTACTTGTTATTTCAGCCCCCAAAGTGAGTGCCATCACCGAAACTTCTTGTACCATCGAATGGCTACCTGCAAAGACCATTGGAGATGATGTGGTTTCCTACAAGCTGCAGGTCGGCTCGAAAACATCTGACTATGTCGTGGTTAGTTGCTGTCTTATTTAACCTCTTATATTACCCTTCACAGGGATAACGCAGTTGCCAAATAATGGTCAACACAGAAAAGCCTCCTTGGAGAGTTTATCGTGAGTTTTTCATGGGGGAATTTATTATACAATAATTTTTGCCACCCACGTATATTTAGCTCAAACTAGAGCTTTTTTTTTTGGAGAAAAAGAGGCACCGTCCTCATCCTGGATTCGAACCAGGGTCCCTGCGCTACCTTGACCAGCTAAAGAAACGACCAGAACACATTTTTCTCCGTATATAAGGATGTAAGATATTATTACCCTTCACAGGGATAACACAATTGCCAAATAATGGTCAACACAGAAAAGCCTCCGGGGCAAGATTTTTGTGAAAAAAAAAAAGTTTGAGCTACAGAAACGTGGGTGGCAAAAATTATAGTATAATAAATTTCCCCCACGAAAACTCACAAAAAACTCGTCCCGGTGGCTTTGTGTGTTGACCATTATTTGGCAATTGTGTTACCCCGTGAAGGATAATATCTTACAAGTTACATCATGTTGAAAGATAAATTTTTACAATTCTACCTAAAGGAGATAGGTCAAATCTGATGTCATTTTTAGAATTATCATATTCATTTACATCTGGATCTTGTTTTTCATTCCAATAGTTTCAAATTTACTCCTGTTATAAATTAAAACGTGCAAAGAAATGTCAAATCGCGATCGGAATTTCGTAATTTTTACAGTTATGGATGATTTTTAAAGCACCATATCTTTGCCTCTATTACAGATTTTGACCTAGTATTTTTCACCTAATTTTCTTTGGGGTTAGACTACTTGCCTGTAAAATTTCATTGAAATCTGTGATGGTGGGTGACATGGTCTGATTAAGTTGGCATGGAATGACCCTTATACCAAACAAAATAGTTATTTCGACACTGGCGTAAGGTTTAAAAACGCGACGTTTTGGGAGCCAACTGCTCCCTTTGTCAAGTGAAGGCAGAATGAAATTCTGTATTATGGTCTGGGATCTCCTGGTGAAACTTCATATTGTTTCATTATACCAAACAAGATTTATATTTCCTTTGTGTATCCTTAGAGTGTTTTTACGTGTTCTTGACAAAGTTCGGAAGTTACTGAATGTTTTTCCAATTATATGTTAAGTGGATACCAAGTTAACAATTTCTTACGAAATAATGGTAACATGTCTTTACTTTGACTTTCATGTTCACGTCTCTGATAAGGAAACTTGTCATGTACTAGTTTTGTGTTCTCTTCCATTTCTAACCTACCTAGTAAAATAGAAATCGGGGACTGCGGAACTCCTATTTTTTCCGTTACTTCCATTTTGCCATTCGTCCCCCTTTTTTTTTTACTCTCTTCCCCCATGCTCTGCTCCCCGGTGACAATAATTTTCCCTCAAAATTTCATTCCCTCCGCCCAGGTGTGGAGTTAACGCTTATCCTTCTTTGGAATAACAGCACTATCCATCGTGAAGTAAAAAGAAATGTTTAGGATTAAAATTACGCATTATTTCCATAGAATCTTGGCATCATTGGATGGCTTGTTTAAAAATATTGATCACATGTTCTTTTATTTTTCGATCCAAAGTGCATTTCTCGATTTCCTATTTTCTAATATTCTTACCCCTTTTCTATTTTTATCGATTATAACACCATTTGTGAGAGTAAAAATCATAGGTAAAAGTCATGTAGTTTTTCTGCAGAACCCAAATTTGCAATAAAACATCTGCGTTTCCATTTAAAATTTCAAAGTTGCTCCTCCGTCACCAACAAGGGGGAGAGGGTCAAGTTTGGCATCATTGGATAGACATTTTTTTCCTTGTTCGAGCACTGATTTCCATGCTAAGATTGTTATTCTTTGAACTGGTACTGTGGAAATCTACAGTGTATCTGCTGAAGTACACATGAAAGTTTCAATAATGCTATTCGAACACAAGGCATTTGTAGATAATCTTCCTCTTCCTGAGCAAAAAGCCCTGAAGGCTCTCAGAAACAGTGAAGAGGTTGTGGTCTTACCGGCAGATAAGGGTCGTACTACTGTTGTGATGGATAGGTCGGTTTACGATGATAAAGTAATGTCACTTTTAAATGATGGCGATACCTATTCCGTTGTAGATAAAGACCCTACTGGTTGTATTGAGAGGCAGATGAATGGTTGCCTGCTAAAACTTCACAAAGAGTCGAAACTGGATGAGAAACTTTACTCGCGACTCCGTTGTTCGTCTGGAAGAATACCGCTGTTCTATGGACTCCCAAAAGTCCATAAACACGATATTCTTCTTAGACCTATTGTGAGTTTTTGTAGTTCGCCAACATATGCACTTTCTAAATATCTTGCAGGTATACTATCTCCTCTTGTTGGGTGCTCTGAACGGTCGGTGTCTACCTCTGAAACATTCATTCACTTTATCAGAAATGTGGAAATTGCTCCTGATGATGCTGTGGTGCCTTTCACGGTAGTTCCACTTTCACCTGTATTCCAACAAATTTGGCGGTATCAACAGCATTGGAGCGACTGAGGCATGATGGAAGCCTGGAAGAAAGAACTAGCCTTAGTCCGGAAGAGAAATGTGGCCTGTTTTGTTTGATTTCCATGATTTTCGGCTTCAAGGGTAGATTTTATCGACAAAACAGAAGTAGGGCCCTGGAGCTGCCTGTGGTCAGTGTGATGGCGGCAAATTTGTGCATGGAGGCTTTTGAGAACAGTGCTTTAGACAGGTGCATTTACAGTGTAAGGTATGGAAGCAATATATGGATGATACAATCGTTATTCTGCCAGAGTTTTCAGTTGCAGACTTCCAATCTTTATTTCAACAGTTTAAACCCTCATATTCAATTTACATTAGAAGAAGAAGACAAGGGTTCATTACCTTTCTTGCATTTTCAAATAAATAGAGAT
>QLNU02013614.1:14415887-14433834 GCA_006491805.2 Dysdera silvatica
TTTTTATCTTTTCCGTTTTTTTTTTCCTATTTTGGGGGATGAGTACTTTTACTACCATGTTTTTAAAAAACTGGCTTCTGTCCCTGGAAAACATTTCTCTATTAAGTCAAAGAATTCAATATATACAACTCAACTGCTCATCATCATATGTAACCATATAACATATCGCAGGCTTGTATAAAATTTTATTCATTATTGATTTATTTGTTTAACGATTTGAAAAAACAACCTTAATAAAACTTGAAAAGAAGCGTACTTACCAACTACCTGTTGGATAATGGCTTCTCTGTAGTTCGGTATATTATCATAGACGACACTTTTCACCATGGCAGAAGAAATAATCACGACCGAAGAATCAAAACACGATTAAAAAATGACTAAGTTTAATAAGCCCTTCTAACGCGTTCAACGCCACGCCGTTCCCTAGGGACCGGCGCTAGACTCCGTTTAGGCCTCGCCTGTCCGTACGGACCGGAGTGTCTTGCTTGACGTCTAACTGTGTCGTGAAATGAACGGTATGTAAAACCGTCGTGGCGTTTAACGTGTTGATACATCTTTACTTTTTGAATTCTAGAACTAAACTGGACAAAAAACAACAAAAGAATGTCTTTTTTTTTAAAATTCAACAATGTTGCCACTCAAATAACTCAAGTACACTAACTACTCAACTACAAGTGTGTTGCCACAGAAACAACAAAATAAATACATAGATTAAAAGCAAAAGAAATGCCTGTTGCCACTGAAAATGATAAAAGAAAGAAACTGTAATAAAACGGGTGTGTTGCCGCTGAAATTATCAAAAGAAATGACATCAGAATAAAAATAGGCATGTGGGCAACACAATGATCTCTGTAACTATAACACTATTATTACTAATGCAGATATTCTTCAAGCTATTCATTTTTCTTAGCATACCCAATATCAATATATATATTTCTTTACAGGTATATGCGGGAATCCAAACGAATTTTGCCCTTACAGATTTACACCCCAGAACTGAGTACTCAGTCAGAGTTGCTGCTGTTAGAAACTGTACCGATGGATCTGGCGAGCTCACAGGCCCTTTTAGTCCTTGCTCTGTTTTCTGTACGCTTTTCCCTGTCGCCAAGAGCATTGCGCCAAGAAACACCCCCATTTTCCAGAGCTTCACTGAACGAGAACCATTGACAGACCAGCAGTGGGCCATTATATTACTCTGTGGGTTCACGATTTTTGCAATTTGTGTCGCCATACTGATCCAGTGGATTCTGTCGTGCATTAATTCATAGTACTTGGTGGTACTATGTAGTTCCCCAACAAAAATGTTGCATTCGGCTGTATGTGTGTGTGACTGTATTCTTTTTTTAAATATTGAAGAGTGTATGTTCAAAATTAAGTGGTGTTTATTGGTGATGAGCTTATTTTTTTTGAGGCTGTGCTCTGCTGGCGAGAAAAAGCTGCGAGAAATTGTGAACACATCTTTTTCTATGTGCAAGTGTGTGCCCTGTGATTCTACTGTGTTTTAGGTGTTACTTGTTATACTATATCTCACATGTGGGACTCAGATCATATTTTTATATCAATGTTTCTTTTTTACATATACATTTACGTATCCTGCGTAGATCCCTATTTGTGTCTACCTCTCTCTCTTTCTATGTCTCACCCTCTCTGCACACTTCCACTGCAGTTTTTCCTTTCTTTTCTCTCAAGAGAAGGTGGCGTGCAATATTTGCTAATCAAAAGCAGATTACTGTTTTTTGGTGCTTCATAATAACCCCAAAAACAGCTTCCATGAATGACACATTGAACAGGTTTTTTTTTTTTTGACTGTTTGTTGGATGCATATTGTTTATCGACGTTAATATAAAAATGCCATTCCACATAGTTGCGGACACATCCATTATAACTCCATGGTTGAGTAATCATTGATTACGTTGTTGGAGAATGGAGGAGAGAATATATTGTGATATGATCGTGTAGTGTCTAAGCTTTTTTTTTTTTTAAAGAAAAAAAAAATTCCTGTCTGCTACCAGTTTAAACCACACTATGTGATTGTGCTTCTTTGGGGGTATATGCGTGCATTTCTTTACAGTGATGATTTTGTGATGTTTTGTGGTTTTAAAAAGATACAAAAAAGAAAAAAAAAAAAAAAAGGAAAAAAAAAAAGATTTATAAGTCTAATCTTCTATGAAAACAAGACTTATATATGTCTTTTTACATTTGTATTCCAAAATACGTATATTACTTTACAGTTGGTATTATTTCTTTATGTATTCTTTTGATTTACTGTATATCGCTCTTTGTTTCTTACCACATACATTATTCATCTATTTCTTTGTATTGAATTTTCACTGTATATTTATACTTTGTGCTTTTAAATACGGAAAAATTTTGTTACCATTTTTAAGAGCAAAGATAATTGCCAGATTTATAATTACAATTAGTAAAAATGTGTTCTGTTTACCAGATTTAGAATTCTGATTGGTAAAAATGTACTAACTGTGGCAGTTTCATGCCAAATTCAGCCAGTGTGAAAATTTGCGCCAAAGTAACGTTAGCTTAAGGTGCCATGTTTAGATAGGATTAAAATTCTCGGGTGGGGACAATTATGTGTGGGTATGGCCATTTTGTGACAATTTTAGCAACTGTCTTGGATACTACAGTACAGAACATTTTCAGATACAGTACAGACACATTCAGATTATACAGTACAGAATGACCTTGGCTGTTGCAGCATAAAACACCCAAATAACGTTAAAAAGGGGTATGGCAAATAAGTATATCACTTTCCTTGCCTTATAGTAGTTGATTTGCTGATTATAAATGTTTTCGACTGCAATTCATGAACTTATTAGCATGGTACATAAAGCAAGCGTCAGCGAAAATGTTTAATCAAAACACATTTGTCTTTGTTCATGCGGTTGTTCACCAGTTTAGATTTTTGTATTAAAATCATAATTTGTGATTGACCTCCTAACAACTTAATAATTGATAATATTGGAAGTTCCTATAACTTGTTGAGTTTGAAGGCATTACGAACCAGAATTATTAGGATGCTTGATAACTGTGAGCAAAAGGAGACTGCAAGCAGTTGTTCATGATGAGTTCAGTGGAAGTGAAAAAGCAGAATCATGGAAAAATCGGCACTTGCCAGTGTAGCTTGTAATGAATGCTTGTGTGTGAGGTAGAGTAGAGATTCTGAGAACGTGAATCGTGGGAAAGTTGGCACCTGACAGTGTAGCTTGCAATGATTGTCTACATATAAGCTAGTGATTTTGAGAACAAGAATCGTGGGAAAGTTGGCACCTGCCAGTGTAGCTTGTAATGAATGCTTGTGTGTGGGGTAGAGTAGAGATTCTGAGAGCGTGAATTGTGGTAAAGTTGGCACCTGACAGTGTAGCTTGCAATGATTGTCTACATATAAGCTAGTGATTTTGAGAACATTAATCATGGGAAAGTTGGCGCCTGCCGGTGTAGCTTGCAATGAGTTCCTGTGTATGAGGTGGAGTAAAGGTTCTTAGAAGATGAATGTATGTGTATATACGCTTCATATTAGACTGAAGCTGTTGACCATGTTTGAATTTAATGAATATACAAAAGGTTAAAGAAAAGTCAAATTATAGAAGAGCGAATACTTGCCATCAACTATAGCGTTTTTGATAGATGAAGGTCAAAGTATAGAGATGAAGAACAAAGAAGTGGATACCCAAGGTGTTTGTGAACTGCAGACCGTTATCATTGAATATGTGAGAGGTTACAGAAAAATTCAGATTATAGAAGAGTGTGGACGCTTGCCAGCAATTCTTGTTTTTTTTTTATAGATACAGTGGAGAGAGAAAGGACAAAGTAGTAGATATCCAATGTTAAAATGGACTGCAGGCAGTTATATGGATATGAGAGGTCACAAAACTGTCAAATCTTGGAAAATTGGATATTTGCAAGTAATTATTTTTATTAATCCCATGTCGCGGAAGGCATCAAGATGCAGAATAAGAAAATGCATATCCAAGGTTGAAGTGAACTGCGAGCAGTTAACCTTTAAGTTCAGTGGATGTGTGAGGGGGGTCAGAGAAAAATGATATGGAAGAGTGGATGCTTTCCATCAACTATTGTTTTCATTGATAGATGCAGTAAAAGTGTGGACATGAACAACAGTAGTGACGTGGATGCCTCAGGTTGAACTTAACTTCAGGTTTATTATTTCTGAAATCAGTGGATATATGAGACGTTGGAAAACGGACAAAAGTCATGGAAAAGTGGGTGCGTGAAAATAATTATCGTTTCAATTATTTTAACTGCAGTGAAAAATATGGGGGAAGAATAACTCTGATGAAACAGGGTCATGTCCATTATATTTTTATATTAACACATCTTGTTGGGTATGTTACGTTGGATGTGTTTTCTTTATGCGCATGTTTACTATCTAGAGCTTTAAATGTAGTTGTTGTTAATTTTTTAAACAAATTATTGCCCAGACAAAATCTTAGTACTTTAAATTACTTCATTAGAAGTCTTTGTTTCATAAAAATGCTTAATTTTTGAAGGAATTGTAACTACACTGTCCTCTCTCCAGTGATGGGAAAGTGACATCGGTGTCTTTTTTTTTTTTTTAGTAAATGGATTTTCTCTCGTATTTTGTCAGCCATCTTAGGTATGCTTATTTTTGATCTCCTTAACCATTATTGGTCTTTTTCTTTATTTTGTCTACAGTGGACAGTGACACAAGATTCAGGCAGTGGTGATACTATTAATGTGATAATGATATCTTCCCAAGAGAGAAAGTCAATTGTTATTTTGAAGTCACTTGCGGCTACAGGCTTTGACTCAAACGACTTCGATATTCCTTTTGTTTTAAAATCAATGAGAATCTATAGCCGGGGTGGGCATGCATGAGGTTAGTGAAAGCCGCATTCCAATTTATCATATAAAGAGCCACACCACGGTTATATGGTATTAAATACACAAATTTAATTAATATGGTTACATATTGTACCAAAGTCTTAAGTGCTATGTAAAGTATACATATAAGAAAATATAATTAAGAGAAAGAAAATACAAAATAATTATTTCAAATTTTAATAATAACTCCAAGAAGGACCTATCGACATAACCAGAGATCTAATATCGAAGCGATTACGTACGATTTCTACTCTTCATTAACCGATTCACTTTCTTAGTCAATTTAACAAGATTCGTAAAATAAAAACTTCGGGAAAAAGAAAAGGATTTAAATTCTCGATGGGAGCCATACTTAATCAAGAACCGCATTTTCCCACCTTTGATCTATAGCATCAACGTAAACCTTTTGAGATAGCAACTGAATTCCTCGATTCTAGATAACGGCATAAAAACAAAATTGTTGGCTCAGCTTCTAGGTAACCTGAAGTAGTTAATGTTTTTGAATTTTGCGTGTAGAAATGGATATTGTGCACAAAGTTATGTGGGATTTGTGTGTGTTTTAAACATACAGCAAAACTGTAGTTAATGGACGTGAACTACTTAATTCCCGACAGCATAATTCTTTTGCTGATGCTCATTTGCGAATATGATGATGATGGTGTTTGCAATTGAATTTTTGCTGTGCAGGGGTATTATCGGGGGCCGAAGGAAATCAATTTTGATTAAGATCGCAAAATGCAAAGAGGGGTGTAATCGCAAGGTCTATCTCATGTTATTTGCTGGTATTTTTTTTTTGTAACTGGAGTTGTTGCGCTGTTATGATTTTTGTTATTATTTTTAATGCGATCAATTATTTATTCACACTATTAGAATAAGGTTTGGGACTTGGCATTTGTATTATGTCCTGTTTCGGAAATATGTGCTGTCATTTCTCACAACAATATCGTTCTATTTAATGACTTTCTGCTTGACAGTGGTACTTTGTGATCCTGACAAATACTTTCCTAGATATTCTAGTTTACGTCTTTTCCTGTTTAACGTTTTTTCTTCATCCCTTGCAAGTCATTAGTGGGAGAGGCTACTTTGTTTTCACTGTTGTGTGTAGAAGTGTTCTATCTTTATTTATATGATGAGACTGATATTTGCCAAATTGTAAAGTAATATTTTTAATCTGAGGAACTTTCGATTCAGTTGAAATTTAAAATCAGTGTTTTTTGTAAAATTTGTGTATGAATGAATGTTATAAATCCTATTTGCTCTTCTGTTCTTGTTTCAAACATTGTTGTGAAAAGAAATTTTTTTAGGATATTTGGGGAGCAGTTCTATTTTTTATATGTATTTTTCAAACACACTTGAAAAATTAGTCTGTGAGTATCTACTTGATCTGAGGTTTGTAAGTGACCCCCAAATCAGACACATTTTAAAATCATAATTTATAACAGATTCTTAATGATCTAACAGTTACTGTCATTGGAGGCGGGGGTTTGATGCCTGGTAGGCTTAGATGTGTGTGAATGTGTCATGGTTCACATTAAGTAGCGTGCACATGTATCGTAGATTACAGTAGGTCTTCAGTTCTCATCCCACATTAACCCATCGTGCAGTTACTCGGGGATGTAAATTCACAAACGAAGCAAAATTTTGACTTAAAAATTGGTCACCTTTATATAAAGTAAAATGGCTGGCTCCATTACTGCGGCCATGCTATTAACATCTATTTTTAATACAAATTCTTGTAATGGATACTTGCAGAGTTTGATATCGAAGACAGACAACTTCATTTTGCATTTTTTTCAACAGAGCCGAAAAATTGTAACCTATTGTTTGTTACCTGCACCAATAGCCTAGGCCCATCTTTGAATGCGATTTTCGCCGATGAATGCGATTTTCTGGCCGTCTTTGAAACAAAAGGGTCTTGGATTTAAATTCAGCATGAAAAATTCTATAAAAATGCATAAATAACTGAATTTTGAAAAAAAAAAAAGTTGTCCGTTATTGACACCGAACTATGCACTTGTTAGTGTAATCCATTCTCTTTACATGGGCTATATAGGAGTTTAATTAAAAAGGGTTTGGCATAAAAGCTTGCCTGATAATTTTGCAATGATTGCAAGTTGTGTGTAAGAGCGGCCCTATTTCAATTATTTTTAAGAAATCCCAAGGATTGTGAACTCTAATTTTCAAACCATCAATTTTTAGCTGCCTCTTCCTCTCATTTCTACATAACTGATACATGGTTTATATAATCATTCATATTTATAAATTTGTTTATATTGAGAGGCTGGACTGATGACCAATCCCCTAAAATTTCTGAATTGTTTCCATAAAAAACAGAAAATGAAAACTTTTTTGTAATCTTGAATGTTGTATTCAATGATTATTGATCAATATTTAATTGTAACGATTAATGTAGACAAACCAGATCAATAAACATTAAAGTTTATGAAAAAGAAATTTGTGGTTTGATATTTTTGCTGCGAGATGGAGTTTGAACACAAATCAATGGTGCTTTTCATAAATGGAGCTCTATTCTCTGAACTGATTACAAAGACATAAGGAAGGGTATATTTGTGGAGGAATTCTGTTATATAAAGATATGTATATCTTATATATTTATATTAAATACTGCTATCTATATTTTAAGTAAAATTATTTCCATTGTTAATCTAGTTAAACTCGCTCTCTTTTTGTACATTCCATATTATAGCTTCATTGTTCCCCCATTCATTGGGCTTTAATTTTCTATATGAGTGCGTTTTGTCTTGTTTTCTCTTGGTTGGTAGTTTGAAATGCCTTTATTATATGGGTTTTAATAACTTTTATTGTGTTAATATTGTATATTTTTAATGTGTTTGCAATATGTTCTGATAATTTGCTTTTTTTTTTCTCTTTTATTTCCTAGCAAGGCTGTGGTTTACCTCCTTAATGAAATATGCATATACATATATGAATATATATATATTGTTGTTCAGCAAATAAATTGCTCTTTATCTTGTTTACTATCTTATTGAGTCCTTGCATCCGCTATTCAGATCACCTTGTCTTCTCACTGAATAACATCATCCAATTAAAACGCTAATGACTACACTGTAGAATTTCAAAACCCATTTCTAGCTGCCAAATAAGTTTTTATGTATTAAACCATTGCCAAATGCATCTTCATTGGAAGATATTATCGCCCTTCACAGGGATAACGCAATTGTCACATAGTGGTCAGCACAGAGAAGCGCCCAGAGCAAGTTTCTTTTGTGGGGGAAATAATTATACGTGAAAATTCCAACACCCACGTTTATTAGATCATACTAAAGTTCCTTATTTTTAGGAGAAAGAGACTCTGCCCGCATCCTGGATTCGAACCAGGGAAAAGGGTAATAATACCTTAACACCTTTATATACGGAGAAAGAGAGCGTTGTTTCCTGTCCTCATTCGTCTAGCGGTCCAAGACACTCCGGGCTAAACGGAGGGACCCTGGTTCGAATCCAGGATGGGGAAAGCGTCTCTTTTTCTCCAAAAGAATAAAGCTCTAGTTTGAGCTAATAAACATGAGTGTCAGAATTTTCACGTTTTTATTCACCAAATCCACATATTACTCACTAAAGTCAAAAGGGTCCTTATGATTTTATATTTTGTAATGATTATCTGATGATTAGTAATTAGATTTGAATGAACAGCTTTATCAATTATCATTATTAGCAGTAAGTTGGTGGTCGCTGATATCCTGAAAGTGCTTTTGTAGATGAAGGAAGTTTCTTACCATGCAAATGGATTGGTACTTGAAAACTAGACATAAAAAAGGCTGTAAATCTCATTACTGAATTTTGGAAAAAATGAAAATTTGTAGACGTTTTAGAATGCCATACCTAATTTAACTTTTTTTTTTTTTAGGGGGGGCACGATATTCTGTAAATATTGTGATAATCACTTGCTAACAATTATCAAGAAGAGCGTGTATATTTTAAGCTTTATGCCAGTTTATCCATCGAGCCTAAGGCTTGCATTTTGCACGTTGAAATGCAATGCATGAATAGGTTTAAAAAAGTTGAAATGGAAATTAATACATAAAACGTGGGAAGTTTTATTTAACCAATATACACTCACATACACATTCGATTTGAAAAAAATATTAAAGTTGGAAGAGCATTACTATTCAAGAGTACTTTGCATGAAACAAAATTCATAAGGTAAAAAGTAACACGTAAACTTATAATTTTAAAAGTGATTACATTTTTCCAAAAAGTTATTTGATAATTAAAATTAGAATAAAACAAATAAGTCCATGCTTTTAGGGTCATAGGAAATATGAATTTTCCATCAATAAATGATTATTATTGTCGTAAAAAAGATAAATGATTAATTGTTTGTGTTGAAGACTTTTGAGTCTATATAAACATTAAAGTGCTAAGCATGAATTGTGAATGTGTGGGCAATCCACTGCAATACCATTTTAATTTCCCATCCAAATACTGTAAGTTCTTTATTAAATTACAAAATAATAATGAAGGTTATGTGCAAGTGTATGTAGTCACCACGATCGTACTTTTAATTATATGTAGATTGGTTTAAAAGAAGGAAAACAAATTAAGAAATTTAACTGTTGAAACTCAAATGTCTTACTTGTTTAAAAAAAAAAAGTTTCACATCTCTTAAAGGTGCACTGTTGCTGGACATTGGCGACAAAGCATGTAAACCAGTAAATTTCTGAAATCGGGCTATCTTGCCTCTTGAACTACCATGTTAGTTCTATGTTAAGGTATTATTACCCTCCGCAGGGATAACACAATTGCCAAATATGGTCAACACAAGAAAGCCTCCGGGGCGAGAATTTTGTGAGTTTTCGTGGGGGAATTTAATACAATAAATAACATGGGTGGCAAAAAAAAATTATTGTATAATGTTAGTTCTATTTCCATACTGTTTTTCCTCTCCCTATCTCAACCTTCCCCATTAGCACCCATATTAGCCCTCCCCATCCTTACACAAGCAGATGGTATGACTATGTTTATAGAATGTTGGTGTCATGGGTATTTGTCAAAATACCCACTGTAAAATTTTCTTTTTCAGAACCTTTGGAGTGAGGAATAGGATTGATACCATAAAAAGATTGCTGTATTTGAGCACTGTATTATTAAATTGTTGTAAATTATATATCAAGTGTGTCAAATATCAGGTCCTCTCAATTTAACCTGGATTGAATTCTGGTGGTGCTACAGACTGCTAGCCTGCCAAAGTGCTGAAACTCCATGCATCATGGTGGGGTGGGGGCTTTCACAGACAGTCACCATTTATATTCTGTTATCTCACTATTTATCTTCACATAAAACATATTATGTAATCCTTGAAGGGAAAAACACAAGTGCACGTAAAACGTTTCTGATATGTTGAGATTGAATACTTGATCATTTAGGGCAGGGGCCTTCAACCTGTGGTCCACTCGTGGCCCGCCGACATGTTTTTTGAGGCCTGCTGGCTCATGGAAAATACAAATTACTTCACACAAAAATAATTCCTCTTGCTTGCTTCTGGTCTTACAGCTGTGTATTTTATTTTGTTGCCATTTTAATATTTCATAATAATTTAAAATGCTTGACAACTAAAGTAACATGCTGTTTTCCCTCAATCGTGTTCTACTATGGTTTTGTTGCGTATATGGGCATTAGAGGTAGTTTTATTGATTTGCAGTGCAACAGTGATTTAAAGGTAAAAAACCAAATTCAATTTAGTACTCATTGAATTCAATTGTAAATACATTAGAACCTTTTGAAAGTGATCACCCCTGGACCGGACTGCGACGGACAGGTAGTCGCTATACACGACAGACTTCGATACAGCCATATATTAAGTATCTACCAGTTTGCTCCTATAAAAAGTGATCATCTTATCCAGGTGGTCACTTTACCAGGTTCCACTGTATGTTAACATCTTCCCAACCATCCAACTGCATACTCTGAAAATGCCACTATTCGGGACCGTGGGGTGCGGTGACGTTCTTCTTTAGGCAAGTAATACGTTTATTTTCTTTTTGTGTCGTTTAAGTGCGCATTGATGCTACTAGATGGCAGCAGTATAGTTCATCAGCACTTTAAAAAGTACTTTTCAGATTACAATTATTTCGCGCTTATGAGGCTTAAAAAGTTAAAATAATCAGTGTTGTCAATAGAAGCGGTTAGTGCCGCCTTTCCGATCTTCTCGTTTAAACCTTTGTAGCAGACAAGGTCGTGTAGAAGATTAAGATCATTTCCAGAGGCTTTTGGAGCCTCAATCCATATTCTGGAGTGGAAGAATACAAAGAGAGACACTTCACAGGCTCTAGCGTCCTCATTCTGCGTTCGCTTTATGTGTTTCCTAAACATAAAAATCTTGAGAACATAGATAACTCTCGCCAACCACCGAGCGTAGTGGAAGTCTCTAGGCTTTCTGATTGGAGCCTGAGATAGTAGAGATAGGTTGCACAACAATGCATGATCATAGCTGGTATTCTTTGTCTTCAGACTAATCTTAAGGGTGACTAGTGTGGCGTCTCGCCAATTTTTCTGGCCTACGTCTAATTTTGGATCTTGAAATGCTTGGAAGCTGTCTTTTGGGATTAAAGGCCACTACAGACGAAAACATTTGAATGTCTCGATGTCTGGCCCAAAGTGGGGTGATATTACAGATTTGAAAACTGCGGAAATGATCAACTTCATGATGTGATGTCTACAAGCTAGGTGGAGGAGAGGTCTACTTAAATCATCCTTAATAAGATGGAAGATGGCAACACTCTGAATGAATCCCCGTGTTTGCAGCAGTCATGTCAAAAGAAAGAGTTTCAATATGTTTCTCCAACTTCCATTCCCGAATAACTCGGACAGTCTCTTTTTGCCATGGCAACTTCGGTACAACGATTAATTTCTCATATTTGATGTATGGACTGGAAACCAGAATGAGAAAAGCAAACAGTCCCCCCTTTAAGCCCTCTTCTTCACCTGTTAGACCAGGTAACAGTTTGCTATCCCAGTGGAGGACCAAGGAAGCATCCTTCTGGACTTTACTGATAAAGGAATTCAAGACAGCTGCTGTTTTAAATAGTTCCTGTATTCTTGCACGCCAAATGAAGTTACGGGAAGGCACTATTTTCCCAAATACGTCATTCACATCATAGCTTTTTCTTTTCCTTTCTCTCTCACCTTTATTTAAGTCCGAATTTTAATTAAAAAAAAAGCGAAATAAGGAAAGTTTTCTTTTAAATAGGAGCTAATTTTGCGAATTTAAAACTGAATTTTGGATCCAGAAAAGTGGTCCTCTTTTTCATTTTTTTTTTTTTTAAATTTAGACTTTTTTGGAAAACTTTCAAGTCATAATCCTTCGATAACCTTGAGTGACCCCTAAATATTACAGTATCGACTTAAATTTTCACACAGATGGTTTTTAGCAGAAAATGAACTAAATTACCAACATGCCTCATGAGTTCTTTAACAATGAATTTTTGCAATGTTATCGTGGACCATCCTAATGTTCCGTATTTCTAGGGAACCAGTATGTGAAAGGCATTTACTTTCAGTCAGCCCATATTTCGCAAATAGGTACACAGATACTGGAAGTAATGTTTCCCAGGCTTATTAATTACTACATTTTGCTGTCAACCTATCAATTTATGCATTCCGTCGCATGATTATTGACTGTGAGGTGGATAATCAGCTGTCTGTGAGGGAGAAGTGGAACAAAACCAAATGGTAGAAAAACGCTAGGAAGAGATTGTGATCTCTAGATTCAATTAAGGATTTTTTTAAGAGGAAAGGAAAACCCTAATTACATTCGATACTTCGCCCTGATTTTGTCCCAAGGGTGGCAACTGAACTCTAGTGCATTCTCACAGCGGTGGTCATTACCTAAATGGAAAAGCCTAGTATCCTCAATTTTGCCTTTTAAAGACTCCAGGTTGTGAGAATTACTTGTAACAATTATTCTTGAGATGCGACTGCCTTCCATTATTCTCTTACAATAAGCTAAAAACCATGTTCAACCGCGGAATGGTGTTTAATACACTTTGTTTTTAACATGCTTCAATATCAAAATACTTACAATTTGGTATTAAAATATATTTATATAAATCGAACACTACGCAGATTAAATTAAACAACAATATTAATCAACGTTTATTGGCGTAGTGATACCAGCGCTGATGTTATGCGATGTTTTCTTTCGAACGTTTCACCATCTAATCACGCCATAACATCGCGCTGGTATCACTACGCCAAAAAAAGGTGATTAAAATTGTTTAAATTAAAATATATATTAGTACATTCACACATCATCTAGATCTATATATGTAAATGATGTGTGTGTGTGTGTATATATAACAGTAAAATAGAAACGGCCGAGATCCCCATCCGGCGCGGAATCTTTCAAGGAGACGCACTAAGCCCCCAGTGGTTCTGCTTGGCGTTAAACCCCTTGTCAAGGATGCTGAACACAAGTAAATACGGATACATGCTGAAGAAAGACAAGAGAAACCTACATAAAGTCTCCCACCTCATGTACGTAGATGACATCAAGCTATACGCGCCAACAATCACCCAACTCCGACAACTCATCAGTATAACAGAGACATTCTCCAAGGACATAGGAATGGAATTCGGCCTCGATAAGTGCAAAATACAGAAGAATAGCAAAGAAGATTTACCAGGCATCGAACTCGAAGACGGGAGACTACTGAAGACCTTGGACGAGGGCGAAACCTACAAATACCTAGGGATAATGCAAAAACGGCAGCAGGAGCACAAGAAAGTCAAAGTCCAGCTCACGCAAGCATTCCAAGAAAGACTTAGAAGCATTGTGAAGACGAAACTGAGCGGGAAGAACACCACGCAAGCAATTAACGCATATGCGGTACCAGTGCTCACCTACTCCTTCGGGATCATCAAATGGTCCAACACTGAACTAGAACAACTCCAGCGGAAAATGAGAACCATCCAGAGAAGAGCCGGACAACTACACCCTGCAACGGCAATTGAACGGCAAACACTACCCCGGGAAGAAGGAGGACGCGGACAAGCGGACCTCAAAGACTTACATGACAAGCAGATCCAGAGCATGAGGCAATACTTCCAGTTGAAGAGTCCCCGATCGCCACTCATCCAAGCCATAATACAAGCAGATGCAAATTACACGCCACTAAACCTGTGTAGTACCGAAGAGCGTGTCCTCGAAACAGCCAACGAACAGAAACTGAGAACTTGGGCCGGAAAACCATTACATGGCAGGCACTACAATGACCTGCAACAACCACACGTTGACAAAAAGGCATCAAATTCTTGGCTGGCCAAAGGCACTCTCCAGCCAGAGACAGAAGGATTCATGCTAGCCATCCAAGACCAAGTGATCGCAACAAGGAACAATCAGAAATTCATCCAGAGAAAAGACATAGAAAGCGACAAATGCAGACACTGTCATGCGGCATCGGAGACAATCCAACACGTGATGGCAGGATGCAAGATCCTTGCGCAGTCAGACTACAAACATAGACACGATCAAGTAGCGAAAATAGTCCACCAGAAATTGGCAGCGAATGCTGGCTTTCTGACAGAAAAATGCCCGTACTACAAATATGAGCCAGAGACCGTGCATGAGAACGAAACACACAAGCTTTACTGGGATAGAGCAATCATAACAGACAAGACAGTCCCACATAACCGTCCTGACATAACCCTCGTCGATAAATCGAATAAGACCACGTACTTAATCGACATAGCAGTACCCAACACCAATAACATACAGACAACCTACACAACGAAAATCACCAAGTACCAAGATCTCAGACATGAAGTACGAGATATATGGGGTATGGAAAAGATCTTCATCATCCCGTTAGTCATCTCAGCAACAGGGATAGTACCAAAAACGCTTGCGACGAATTTGGAGATACTCAACATTGACCCAAACACCTACATTGAAATACAAAAAGCCACAATCCTAAACACGTGTCACATTGTCAGGAAGTTTCTAGACATGGCACATTAAGAAGTGATGTAAAAAGAGGCTTGGGAACATGGCGCTCTGCCCGTCCCAAAGCCTGTTTCCGCCAAGAATGGGCGAGGAAAACTTTTATATATATATATATTCTAATACTTGAAATAACAATGAATATGGGCAATAATAAAAATAAATGTTATATGAACGTTATAGAACAAAAATATTGTGACATTTTTAAAACCTATAAATCTGTATTTTTTAAATCCGTAAGTTTTCTTCAACGGTTAGTTTTAATTTTTTTTGTATCTTCGCGACGAAATATTGAGCAGTAAAATTGCAGGCAAGTTCCATCTACTTCCAAGTTCTAACGGGTTTATAAATAGTTTTATCGGCAATCCCTATTAAAAGACATCTTCAAGATACAAGTGCAGTCACTCAGTGTAACTTTGATTCACAGTTCTTCCATTTCCATTTGCCCCTCTCACATTTTGATGCTATTTTCACAGCTGATGGCATAAAATGGGAGAACAATCTCTAAATTACAGCTTAGTTTACACAAATCAGCAAATATTGATCATGGTCTAAAAAGTCATCTTACCAGCTTGAATGACTTCGAGCCGACATCTGAAATTCCAATCAAATATTTCGTTTAATTCAAGTTAGGAGTCGGTACACTTTAAAAAAGTAAAATTGGGTTGCTAGGTGTTTGAAAATTGCTCGTCTGCAGATTCATTTTAAAGCATCTGCATGCCAACTTCAAAACATCATGCAAACGGAGATGGTAAAAAACTCTTATGAGAAACAGTTGAATGACTGGAATAAATTATCTATGCACAATGTTTCTAAATTATTTTTTAAAACACCGAGCAGCAGTAGCGGTTCTAGACAAAAAAATTTGAGGGCACAAATTTCTGCGGATGTGTACGCCTGTGTACGTAGGCAATATAATAAAATCCGGTTATGTTTGGGAGGCAATGGCCCCCCCCCTGGTCCCAGCCTAGAACTGTCACTGTCGACAGAAAAGTTATTCAAACCTGCCAGCAGACTGAAACAGTAGGTCATGTTCAGCTCATTAAAACCAAACGTTCTGAAAACTAGGTAGCTTACAGTTACATCCTATGAATCAAAGTTACTTTGAATGACTGTATTGCAAGCCGTTGTCACTACTACTTCCCCCTTCCCTTGATATTCAGAGGTGGATTTACGATTTGGCCGTCAGTAGACTACCACATATTTTACCGCATAATCGCAGTAAAGATATTTAAAGATGCAATTGAGATTTTGGTGCTTTCGTTAGTCTTAATTTGACGCTCATGGGAATTATTTTAAATTCGCCTTTTCACAAGTATTTGTAAATTTGGTACCTTTCGAACTTCTTTCACCCATGTCCTCGTCAACTCATATCACATTTTTGAGAAATTAATATAATTAAATTGGCCAAAAAATTCAGCCGCGTTTACTTTTGACAGCAAACTTTCCTGACTCTGTCGAAAATTTGCCGCCGTTGGCTTCAGTCTGCTTAACTTAATGCTAAATCCGTCACTGTTGATATCCAAAGCACGTGCTTATGTTGCTTGTTGCACACTACGCTCTTGATCATATATAATGTGTTACATACATTGTTAAAACTTTGTATCGCCCTTAATTTATAATTTGAAGAGAATAGTATCATTTACCCGTATAAATGTTGTAAAAGAAATATAACGTTGTTCTCGATAATTCAATCGAAACTTATTCAGCGTTAATGAAAAAATACTCGTTCAGTTTAAGTACTATAAAAATTGCACTGAAAATAAAATGTCCTACAAAAGCTCGTGTTTACGCATTAATTGCACAACAGATTAATTAAAAACCTTTTATTGTTTTTCCTTTAATTGGCGCAGCAAAACAAACGTTTTAGTAGAGTACTTTCTAAAAGCACTTTATGTTGTTCAAATCAAATAATTCAATTACATTAACTAACACAACAATTAACGTTATTGGAAGGTGAGAATGGTGGGTAAATTTCACTTTTCAAGGCGCGATCAAAACAAAAAAAAGTTTCTTTATTGCCATAATGGTTTCGGTTCCGAATTTTTAGTTAAAGTAGCTGAATCAAACTGAGCTGGGTGAAATTCAGTTATCTGTGCATTAACGAGAAGATGCTATTAAACACTTAACTTACACTATTCATTCGAAAGTGCTGGTTGTTAATGATATAAAACTTTTAATTTTATGTATCCGAAAAGGGCAACTGAACCAAGCTTGTACGTGAAACATACATATGGAAAAGCAAAAATACAGGAATACTTATTAAATTTCTTTAAAATGAAAATTTTCGCACATTTATGTTTTTAAATCTTGTATATAAACTTCTATTTATTTTTTTTCTTGCAATCACTTCTTATTTCATTCGTGTACTGTTTTGAGGCCTTTCCTCATGTTCTCTAGTCTTTTGAGTTTTAGCAACGAAACAAAATTGTTAGACATTGTTGATTGTTATTCTTAAACTTACTGTTATTCAACGCAACAAAATGTCTCCTTACCCTAATGGATATTCCAGTTGTTTATGGTGCTTCAAAAATCAGTTTCTGCGAATATTTTTCCATTATTTTCTTTCACTTTGAAACCAAAAATAGAACGCGAAGTTGTAGATGCAATCTCTGTGGTGGTGCGGTGGTAACGCGTTCGCTTGGCGTTCATTTATCCCGGGCTCGATTTCCCACTGTGCCAAAGAAAAGAACGATCAACTATTCACAATAGTCCAGGGATTGCTTCTCTAGGCCTTGGCGTGCGCAGGAAAAGGCCGATGGGGTTAAAACCCCCTCATTAAGATGCAACCTTGTAAACATATGAATATCTGAAGTTGTAGCCCTGTCACCTTTCCTTTCGAACTTTCTGCCTAGTCCTTAGGTCTTGAGAGGTTCGGATTCCTCGGAAATCGGTAGACCCCCGATGCATCATGTCCTTTGATGTCTGTGTGTCGTAAAACTCCTACGAAGCTATAAAAATGTAGATTGGTCACTGACGTCTCATTTTGGTTGTGTAGTGGTGGAGCGGCCGAAGGAGCAGTTCGATTTGGAGCAGTTACGAGCAACGAATCGCCAATTTGAAACAGTTAGAAGAAAAATCGCCGCTTTG
>QLNU02013614.1:14444586-14530392 GCA_006491805.2 Dysdera silvatica
GTATGTATAATAATAGATTTTTGTAGGGGTTTCTCTAAACTCCAGCAGTAGCATTGCAACTTTTGGGATTGTTCTTAGAGCCATGGGGTACCACGCATGCGCATTGTTTGTTTTATGAACTTTAAACTTATAAATAACAAAGGAAGATATTAATAATGATACGTAATTTTTTGCAGGGGTTCCCTAAACTCCAGGAATTGCACTGCATTTTTTGGCATTGTTTTTACGGCTGTGGAGCACCCCGTATGCGCATGTATTGTGTTTGTCTTATGAACTTTAAACATATAAATAACAAAGGAAGATACTAATAATGATACTTAATTTTTTTGTAGGTGTTCCCTGAACTCCGGCAGTGGCACTGTATTTTCTGGCGTTGTTTTTACGGCTATAGGGCACCCCGTATGCATATGTATCGTGCTTGTCTTATGAAACTTAACTTATAAATAACAAAGGAAGATATTAATAATGATACATAATATTTTTGGTAGGAGTTCACTAAACTCCAGCAGTGGCACGGCATTGATTTTACAGACATGGAGCACCCTATATGACCATGTATCTTGTTTGTCTTATGAACTTTAAACTTGTAAAGAACAACAACAAATAAAATATATATTAATAATGATGCATATTTTTTCCAGGGATTTTCCTAAACTCCAGCAGTAGCATTGCATTTTTTGTCATTGCTTTTACGGCTATGAGGTACCCCTTGTTTGTCTTATGAACGTTAAACTTATATATAACAAAGGACGATATTAATAATGATACATAGTTGTTTTGGTAGGAGTTTAATATTGTCTTCGTTAGGTACATTGGATAGCAAACGAAAAAAATTTTCATTTATGAAACTTTAATAGCCGGATATTTTCAATTCCGTTAAGCACTCCTTATATGGATTTTCATAAGAATGGTATCAACAAACGCGGTTATAACAAATCTAGTTTGTTTGTTTAAAGTTCGTAGGAAATAATCTTCCGAAGCTTGTATAATCTTTTCAGATGACAGCAGCAGATTTGTCTGACAGAGATCTCAAGTTAATCTTTTAAATAAATTGAAAATAGGAATAAACTGATTACCATAGTGTCTACGATGGAATGGATATTATTTTAATTGGTTCAAAATCTTCTCAAAACTAGAACAGCTCTGTTATTGTGATATATTATTTATCCTAAAATTATGCTTTATTTTTATATCATCCTATTTCTATATTTTTTGGTGAAATTCGTTTTGAAAATCCACGGAAAAATGGTCCTTAGTTATTCAGAAATAATTAAATTATTTCTAGTTTAAGTTGAATGCTTTAGACCTGCATTTCTCGCGGCTTGATGATTGGTAACTCTTTTTACGCACTGCAGCTTTTAAATCACATTGTTGGATTGGATATCCAGCGTGGTTTCCACAAATTACTGCATCCCGATACGTTTTTTTCTGTGCAAATCGTTTTCCAGTTTATATTTTATGAAAGATGCAAAGAAAAAGTGCAAAGACGAATAGCTAAGCTTATACAGGGCCAAGGCTACACAGTTTTCTGAGGCACCTAAGCCTTTTTTGTCTAGAGTATCCAACCTTAAAATGCTTCTCGGTAAAAAATATAGAAAGGATTTTGTCCCGGCACAAGTCAAACTTGGATTTTGTGAACCATGGACAAACATAGCACCTCTAAGTTGCCATATGGCTTTAGCGAAATCGGTATTACGTTATATATATATATAATATAACATATGTTACCGTGAAAGACCGAAATTGGAGAATTGTTGTCGGCAGATACCACATACGTCGGTGAGAGACCGAATATTTGGTTATATTCTTACACATTCGAACCATCGCCGGTGTATGTCTACAAGCACGGGTAAGTTGTGATGAAGGACGAAACGAGAAGCCGAGAAGACAGACAGAGGTGCTGTTATAACAGCCTCTAATTGGCCATTTCAACCCAGCCTTGTGTGTGACTATGATGAGGATTTCCGTGACCTATCTTAACTTATTTCTTATCTTAACATATTATGTTAAAATTGCTCAAGGAAAGCCTCGTCATAGTCAAACACAAGGCTCAATTAAAAGGGCCAATCAGGATATGTTAACTGCATGGATGAATGATAACGATACAAATAAATGGTCAGATGGTTTTCCCTTTGTTCAATTTGCCAAGGACACATCATACCACGAAAGAATACGCCAAAGTCCTTACGAAGCCCTGTTTGGATTTAAACGAAAAAGAGGCATAGCATCGTCATCTTCGTCTGGCGAGCAAATCGAAAATATTGAAACCGAAGAACAGTTCGAAGAAATTAATACTTTTGAAAAAATTCTGCAGTGACCAACCGAAAGCCATATTCTAAAGGGAAATATTGAAGAGGAGCTGAAACCTACCACGTCTTCATATCAAACCCTGACTGAACAACGCGAGTTTATTTCTATAAAAAGAGTGGCCGCGAAAGAGGATCTTCTACTGCAAGCAACAAAAATATTATGAACCTCAAGACGAATTTCCCCTACTTAAGTTGGTGATACTGTACACTTCTCTGATATGGACCGTGGTCGTACAGATGCCCGACACATGTTGGTGATTGTTGTTGGAATAGAAGACTCCGACTTTTATAAATTAGCAAAAAAAATGGTACCCTCAAGCAGCTTTATACCCATAATCAGTTCGTAATTTGTAAAGAAAAGTTATTTTTCGTGGAGGAGATTTCTTCTTAAAACATGTTTCTGAGAGAAGCAGCTGCAACTAGTTCGAGAAGCGGAGGGCAAGGCTATACACGCTGTAATTGCAAAAAGAAGTGTTTTAATACTAAATGCAGTTGTAAAAGCAAGGGATTCTTGTGCAATTTAAAGTGTCATAACAGTTTAAGTCATTGCAATAAATAAGATTGAGTACCGTTAATCATATAATTAAATAAGTTTATTATTGGTATTATTTTCTTTTCTCAGTTAGAATTAGAATGTACTGTTCGTTTTAAGGTTCAACAGTTTATTTATATGTGCTGTTACTTCAGCTTTCTCCTATTTTGACATACAATGTATTTTAATAATACAGTATGATTTAAAAAGTTCCGTTTTTGTCTCAACGTAACAAAAATATTTTTTTTCACCATTCACCATCAGTGATTGCTGAATGTCGATATTTGCCGGTGTAAGTCAGAAATAATGATATTTAGCAAATATTTCGGACATACACCAAGCGACTATGTGATTGTTGACATTCACTGGAGACTGTCGACATTCGCCAGATTTTGGTCTTTCACCGTAACATATATATAATAAATATAATTCATGTAAAAAAAACCACTTAGGTCCTTCGATAATGTTCTAAGGTAGAAAAGGGTCCTTAAAAACTTTGAGGACCCCTGGTTTAGAATATCGTAAGGTAAAATGATAACGCATTGACAATGGACCACTTCATTTCTAAAAGCAAATGAATGGCAGATGAGACACGTGAAAGACATCTTTTTACTTTGGACTGCTCTATAAATCAACATGAAATTGTTAACAGGGGTATATAAAATTCAAAAGTAGAATTTCTATATAAATACTGTCCTATCGTTATGACAAGATAGTATTTAAAGACCTAACTAAGATATATAGTTTTTGAATATATATTTAACGTCAAAAAACGATTTTCATTATCGTGTAAAATTTTATTCGACACAAGGAATTTAAAACTAATTTATACAATTATTTATTTTAATAAAAAATATTTTCCAGGGGACTCACTCCCTGTAAACTCAGCTATGACTTATTTATATTAAAAAATATGCAAATAAATCTCTCAAAATTGCAGTTAAAACATTTAACTTAAAACCAAACACAAAATTTAAGCTGATTTAGAAATATTTTATAATTTCTATAATGATTTATAAATATTAAATTTTGACAGTAAGAACTGAAAAATTAATGAGCGGTTTTATATTATAAATAGAATTTCATACGTATATTTGTTTTGCAGAAAGTACCCGTACTTCTGCCAAAACTGTCAATTATTTAACAACACCTAGTAGCAATGTCAGTTTTGTAGTTACACCCTATAACAAAAAAAAATCGACGCACCAAGGAGGAGTTGTCCGATTGCGATAAAAATTGGTGGATGTGAAGAACATACATAGAAAAAGAAACGATTAAAATTTCAGAACAATTGAATGATTTATTGCAGAGTTTGACCGTTACAAAGGGAGGAAGTCAATAAGGCGTTGGTCCACCTCTGGCCTGGATGCAAGCTGTCACCCGGCGTGGCATAGACTGATAAAGATCCCGGATGGTGTCCTGCGGAATTTCTTGCCAAATTGTCTCCAACTGTCGGGCTAAATCGTCAACATTCCTGGATGGTTGCAATCGCCTTCCCATAGCGTCCCAAATGTGCTCTATGGGAGAGAGATCAGGAGATCTAGCTTGCCAAGGAAGTGTTGGGCAAGCTTGAAGACAATTCATAGCAACACGTGCCGTGTGCGGCCGGGCATTGTCTTGTTGAAACGTAAGTCCAGGGTGTCGCAAAAGGAACGGTAACACAACCGGTCGTAGAATGTCGTCTACGTACCGCTGTGCTGTAAGTGTGCCAGAAATGACCACCAAAGGAGATGGCACCCTACACCATAACGCCCTGTTGTGGGCATGTGTGGCGTGCGATAGTAAGGGCAGGATCCCCACGCTGCCCTGGACGTCTCCAGACACGTCTGCGGTTGTCGTCAGGACACAGTTGGAAACGGGACTCGTCACTAAAGACTATACGTCCCCAGTCAGCGCAGTTCCAAGTTGATCGAGCCCGGCACCACTGTAATCGGACTTGACGGTGTAAAGGCGTGAGAGGTAAGCGGCGTAACGGTCGGCGCGAGCGTAAATTCCGCTCTCTCAATCGTTTGCAGAGGGTCATGTTGGACACATGTGTGCGGGACACACATTGTATAGTTGATAACGACGAATCCGGTGCTGTGACAGCTGCTCTGACAATCGCTCTGTCTTCCCGTTCTGTTGTGGCCCTAGGTCGACCGCTGCCGTCCCGACGCTGACATCTGCCGTTGTTGACCCACTCTTGCCAGCACCGTCCAATCGCCGCATCGCTTCGACCCACATGTCCAGCGATTCTTCGATTCGTCCAACCAGCCTCTTTCAATCCGATAGCACGACCTCTTTCAAACTCTGACATATGCTCGTAATGAGCACGAATCTTTCGGCGAGGCATTGTTACAGTCGACGTAAGATATCCGCAGTCAAAATGCAACAGAAATTTTGACCACATATTGAGAATCGCTCCTTATATACACCTGCTGAATGCGCAGTTCCGATGCGCTGGAGTTCCCGCTATTCATTCATTGGACACCAAATTTTAATCATTTGCATGTTCGGTCAAAATGTCTTTGCATACGAAATTTCATTACAATCGGACAACTCCTTCTTGGTGCATCGATTTTTTTGTTATAGAGTGTATTTTCCCCAATTACGTTGTATATTCTAAAAAATAACACCCCCAAAAGTACGCTGTTAACTAGAATAAAATATTTGCGTTCTTTTATCCTCCAAAGATATATTACAAAACTATTGAAATAACATAATACACAAGAAAATATTGACGTAAAATATTTGTTTGAATTTTTCATTTAAAAAAACGTTGATATGGTAGCGTTGACAGAAGGAACAAATTTATTTCATACAACGTTCCAATGTAGAGCTAATTCGGAAGATGGGGTATGTCTCGAGAGAACGAAGAAGAGAACTGATTTTTTCGTATGTTTTCTGTCAATTGCTTGCAAAGAATGCCGTTAGTATTTCTCCCTAGGGAGATGAATGCCAGAAAAGCTAAAAGTAGGCCATTAAGCTCTTTTTTATGTCCTGATGAGCGTAATTTTTGGCTGGCTACTCACAACAAAAATAGCTTTTATAAGGAATAAATACAATAGAATTTCAGTAACTCGAGCTCCGACAATTGGAATTCTATAACTTGAAATGTTTTCAACTTTCTGAAGTTGTTTGAAATTAAAACAAGCGAGGGAATCTCTTTAAATCGGAAATTATTTATTTTAATCAATACGAAACAAATTATTTATCCATTTTACGAAACTTTTAATAAAAATTATTAATAATAAAAACTATAAATTTTTTATTTATGGTAATCCAAGTTTTCGGTAATCTGACGTGGTCCGAGGTTTTACCACTTCGAATTAGAAAGATAACTATAGTGGTAAAAAGATGAAATATTTAACTTTCTTCCTTGTGAATACATGTGCGGACACATCTGTGGATAAAGGAATAGATAGTAGAGATGTACACATAGAAAAACTCATCTGTGAGTTAATAAATAATATAATATTGATGTATTATTATATTTATTAATATATTTTTTGTTTTACGGTTTGAAATATAAATTCTGCTAAGCTCGGTAGAGAAGAGATGGGGCAGATGGCGACATCATGTGAGCTTTGACTTATTTTCAAATCGACAATCGAGTCTTGGCTGGTTGCATGATGCTGAATGGCCCAGTGAGTACTATGTTAATAAAGCAAAGAGAAGGTAAAGGCATGGAAGAGAACAACACAGCATATACAAGTATAGAGAAAAGATTAATATAGTTTTATTTTTCTAGTTTAAATAGTAATTGTAGATAAAAATATCAGTAGTGTAATGAGACTAATAAGTAAACGAACCTAAACGTTTCAATATCAATCAGGTTCTGGTCTTGTTATACTGCCATATTTCCCTGGGACCTGATACAATATGTAACAGCTTCATGCTGTGCTACGTATATGTAGAGAATAAATAAAATTATTATTTATATTATATACAGACTTTTAGCCACACGCTCACATTATCGAGGTAAGAATATACAGGGTGTCTCAGTACCAGGATTACAAATTTCAAGGGGCCATAGTACTCATCAAGGTGAACGATAATTGTTATAGAGCCTAAGGTAGCAAACCACTCACAGCGCTAGTTCTAAAACCGTCTAGCATGCACAAATATTTACAACCAGTGCATGAGAAGCACAACATACTGTGCATTCGCGCTCAGTTGGCGCGTGATACCGTTAGCAGACGGGTTAGTCCATTGCAGTTTAGGGAAGGCCGTCTTGGAGGAACTGGTTTTTCCCTCGCGGAAAACCAGTTTCGGCAAGACGCCCTTCCCTAAACTGCAATGGACTAACCCGTCTGCTAACGGTATCAGGCGTCAGGTCTGCGCGAACGCACAATAGTTTTGTCTTAATCATCTGTGCACTTGATCAGCTGATCTGAGTAGTATCTGGAGCTCTTCACTCACTGTTTGTAAGTATTTGTGCATGCTGGACGGGTTTAGAATTGGCGCTGTGGGTGGTTTATGTCCTTAGGGTCTATGAAAAATATCGTTTACCTTGATGAGTACTATGACTCCTTGAAGTTTGTAATTCTGTGCTAAGACATCACGCATGTGTCCTTCAGTCAAAAATGTGCATGGTACACCTTTCTTTATGACAAAAAATTGAAATTTAATTTTACATTTTCTAGAATTAACTCATTAGAATGCTATACTGAGCCGTTTTGATAAATTATAACTTTGGAGCAAAATTTAACATGGGGCAAGTGAATTCCCTAGTAAATAGGCAAATTCCACAAAAATTACTATTATCCAAGGTTAATTAGTTACTTGTGCATTAATTATCTTTAATAATACGCAGCCATACATATTTTATTACTCAAACATTACTCCTGACTTGTACACTTTTCCTATTAATTAACTCAAGGGAATTATGCTGTTATATTACTTAGTAAGTTGTGAAAATTAACTATTGCTAAATTAATAGAATTAAATTTAGTTTTGCTAATCCTGTTTTGAACATTTTACTTCCAGTTAAGGAACTCATCCGTTTCCCCATTTATAACATAATCAGTTGGCATTAGATAAGTTCGCCAGCTCTGCATAATTCATCTATGACTTCACATAATTATCCAGTTAATCCTATCTGAAAATGGAAGCGCATCATCGGATTACACTAACTTAATCTTGTATATATTCACTTAATAAATTAATTTTCTAATTATTTAAATCACTAATTAGTTTATGTATTTGCTCTTTACACGCCTACGTAAATGCCTTTTAAATTGTTTTAAACTTTAAATATTTAATTATCATGATAAATATGATTATTTAAAATTTGCCCCATGTATTGGATGACGTGATTAAATTTTGCATGCCATTTTCTATGGAAATTGCTACACCATGAAGGAGAGGATAGACCGAATTGAATTTTTTTTAACTTTATTTCAGGCAAACTATATAAGATATAAAATATTCTCATGAAATTTACATAAAACGTAAAAAAGAAAAACAGTGTGCACATAGACATAATTCATAAAAAAAAACCTATGCACGATAATGTGAAAGTGAACGAAATACAATTGGGTTATATTAATTTATATGGGCAGTCAACCACAATATGATACTTCACAAAATAAAGATTTTTGAAAGTATGTGTTAGCACAATAACAGGGAAATTGAGGTCTTCCCGGGCATTATTGAGTAAAGATGGAAATTTGAAAAGCTCAAGCAAGTCCAGTACACGTCATCATCACAATCGTCACAGGGTAAGGCTATTGCAGTCATAAAATAAATAAAAAAATTAAATAAATAAATAAATAAAATTGCTAAGTGATAATGAAATTGCTGAGAAAGAGATTATGTACGTTTTTTTTCAACAATGAATATGATTGTAGAGATTGGATTTTGGAAATTAAAGTATTCCATATTCTAGCGCATGCATAGTTCGGTCCACGAAATCCAATATTGATCCTTGAAAAATCAGATTTATAGTTGGAATGCAAGCAAGTTGGATAATGATATCAGGGCCTTTGAAAATTAATCAGATACGAACTAGTAATGTTATTAATATGTTGGAACGTTATGAGGGAAAGTTTGTAATTAAGTAGTTCAGTAATTGGCAAAATGCCATATTAACTATAGATCTGAGAATTAGTGATTTCAATGTGTAACTTTAGTTTGATTAAGTCAAAGAATCGATGTTATAGGGATCGAATTCTACGCATAAAAAACAGAGCCATATATCCCCGGACAGACTGACAATGATAAAGGTTAGAATACATGAATGAGAAATATATAATAGGATTAATATATTTAGCGATATACAAAAAAATATTGTCACGTACTATTCCAATGTTTCTACTAATTGTATTGCAAATTGTGTCTACGTGAGTGCCTCATCGCAGGTTCGATTGAAGTGTGATGCGCAGAAATTTCGTTTCACTAGGAAGCGAGATGGGAATATTATTATTAGAATTTCACCCTATTCAGGGTTAAATCTATTACTATCTACTACATTAGTATTATAGTTTACAATCGGGTAATTTTAAGCTTAATACCAAACAGTAATTTAGCAGTTAAAAAATATGGGGTTACTCAAGTGGAATTATGGGGGATTCAAGTGATTTTAAAGAAGGCTATGTGATGAAATGTGGGAAGACAATGTGTTTTGGCATCTAATGGGGTCCTGAGCCCCTAATCCCCGCCTTTCTACGCCACTGACGCCAGAACACAAAGAGATTGTGTTTTTACTAAACTTGGGGCAGAACTTATAAATCCATAATCTTAAGGGACAAAGCAAATGCTATAACTCGAAGACAGTGTTGTTTGAAAGCATGTGGTGGTTTTAAGTTGTTGGCAAATCCTCTACGGAATCCAATCCGGAATGCAAAACATCACCTTATTTGCTGAAGAATGACTCTTGATATCTTTACCCCATAGAAATCTAACCAACGAACAAACCTGAATTTTATTTTAGTTTTTAATTACGTTTATCTATTCAATATTTTGTGGAAATGTCTTGGTTAACCATAAGATATAACTTTTAAGTCACTTTATGTATACGAGACAAAAGATGGAAGGCACACAAATGCTAAGTTTGATTTCTGAAGTTTTATGTACGTATTGAATAATAGTGAAATTCTTAAATTGCATTTCGTCTCTGCCGCGATCCGTATTTTTCTGTTTCAAAAACAGGAAAGGTAGTTGTTACACTTTACATATCCGGATTAAAGCTTTCTTCACCGAGTCCTTTGATTACTGCCAATATTTGAACTTTTACTTCACTTTCTTTTCCTTTTTTCTTTCTTTCTTTTTTAAATACACAAAGCCATCAAACTCTTCGATATTGCTTCAACACTTTCCTTGATGCAGGAAGCCTTTCGGCTCCGAAGTAAAGGGACATGGGGAGATCCACAATTCGAAATTTTGTAGAAACTCGTTGGCAAAGATTGAAATTCCAATTAAAAATAAAGACTATATTAAAGATGAATTCGTTTTAAACTTCATTCACATCTTAATGACAAGCCTCTGCCATATCGAAAGTACAATCTTTTTTTTTTTTATTTTGCCAGACCGAATTTCGTCAATAAACGAAGTAGATGAAATGCCCTAAATGACCTTAGGCATGCATAGTTAATGTCAAATGGTTGGCGAATTTGGCTGGGTCATCTAAAATTTAAGCGCGTTTAAATTACCCTCCTAAAACGTTTTACGACTCAGTATCGCGTGATGTCGACATTCATATCTACTGCTGTCGATATCACCTAAGAATAGAACATACATTAAGTGCCAGTTGTCGAAGAAAGTCTCATCTTTCGCCCAAACTAAACTGCCTGCACAAATCTGCCAACTATTTCCTTAATTGGAAAAAAATAGGGGGAAAAGTAATTTAAAATTCTCAGCTTTAATGCCAGGATATCATATATGCAAAAATAAATTGAGTATTTTGCCTAAGAAGCGAAATTAAAATACATGAAAGATTCGGTTTTAAGAATCTTCAGTCATTTTTATTGGACGCCCAGAGTGAATTGAGTCGAAAAGAATTCTATGGGGATTGGAAGATGTATCTGAAAGAAACTTTTCCTTTTCCACCACATCTGTGTTTCTTGAAGTGTATTCCAAATTGAAGCGAATTAACATTAAAAAAGTCAAAATTAATTAAAGTGTATATAGAACTCAGTGGTTCGGTAAGAAATTTGGAAAATACGACCGAAATTTTCCAGGAAATCTGAAAATTCTGAAATTTTACCGCACGACAACCCCATGGAGATAACTAACCATAGATAGTCTACCATTTTATCCTTATTTATAGCTTATTTTTATGTTTATGTTTTAGCTTTGATAAACAAGACGTTTACCTTAAACAATATTATAGTTAATAATTTCGATACTCACGCTTGAACCGGAATTAAAGCTTTTTGGGTATAGGAGAAAAAAAACGACGTAGTGTCAGCGGCCTAGAATCGAACATATTGGGTGTCGAAATTATTAACTATAAGAAAATTCCCCACGAAAACTAATAAACATTGGCCATTGGTGGCTTTGTGTTTTGACCATTATTTGGGAATAGTGGTAGTGTTGAGAAGGGTATTAATATCTTCAACCTTTTTTATATACGGAGAAAAGGTTCGCCGTTCTTGTCTTCGGTGGCCTAGCGGCTAAGGCATTCTGGGCTGCGTATTTCCATTCCCGGATCGATTCAGACACTTGGCGTTAAGCGGCAAAAACTAGCAATGACGCCAAAATTTTTAACGGCGCCAAGGTTGCCTCTTGCGGCCCGCGTACTAAGGTGGGTCGAATTTTCAAAAGTTGCTCGAATCGAAACGCAATAGTGCGGAAAAGTTGCTGCTCGTCAAGATAAACACAGTGAAAAAATAAGTTTAGGAATCGGATAATATCTTCAGGTCACACATGACCCTCAAAATTTGTGAAATTAGCCATAAATTGACCTTTTTTAGAAAATTTTAGAAAGTGACTTAAATTGGTAGGATTATCATGAAACTTCAGTTGTGACAGTAATTAGAAACTGGTTAACGGGAAATAATACTTTGACGGGCGAAAATACCCCCAAAGGGAACGTCAGGGGGTCGCTATGAGAAGAAAATTGGCCAAAAGTGTGAAAAAAATGAAACATCGTAGATGCGTTCATGACTGTAGAAAAACAGGTTACGCAGACGTTGTGATTATCTATTGCTGTGCAGCTCTTCGCCTGTTTGCATTCCACATTCAGTGTAAAGGAAAACGACCCAGAATTCACTAGGGGATGTGGCCGCACTTCGAGTTCCACCTACGCCCTTCCCAACCAACCAATCATAGCTAGACGTGGAAAATCACTATTTTTTGATTTGGTTTGGTTCCACATGAACTGGATGTCGTTTTCAAATATTGACATTTGGCAGCGAGAAAGCAAAGATGTTCTGATGAAACCATCTCTGCTGTCACCGCCACATACTTTGCTCACTGCTTCTGTGATTAATTTCACAGTACGTTTAACCACCTGTGTATGACATGGAAATTCGTTTATGTTGAAAGTTGTTATCTGCTTGGAATGAATGAGGTTTAAGATTTCCTCGGATGTTGCAGATGCTAGAAGTGGAGGACAGGTAATTTTCGTTGATGACTAGATGATCCACCTTGTCTAGTCTTTTGCATTAAAATTAAAATCAGGAATGATGAACGCATGTAAGGATTTGCATTTCTCTAGTTTTTTCCTGGCTTTTAAAATGGGTCTCAAAGCAAACTCTCTGACATGCTTTTTTTCGTCTTTCACCATAGCCAGAAGAAGATTCTTAAGATGGGCAAAGAAGGCATTGGATGCGATGGAACAAACACAAACACTGGGTGGAAAAATGGAGCCATTAGGTTTATAGAAATTTCTGTCAAAATGCCTTTACAGTGGTCCATCTGTATGCTCCACTTCAATGAGTTGCCATTGAGGCACTTCATTGAAAAATTAGATGGCAAAACAAATGCCCCGTAGTCGTACTCTGAACCTATCGGAAAGCACCTTCAAAGATGCGAAAAATTACCAATGGCAAAATTTCTGGAAATTCAGTCCATACTTTTAAAAGTGAACAAGGATATCCTAAGAAAAGCTCAAAAATGTTTAGTTGAAATTTCACTGGCTAACCACTCAGGTGTTTGTCCTCTAGATCTTGCCATATTTAACCCTGGACTGTTCAACCATTCCAGGTGGTTGACAATGGCTAATAGAGTCCTTAGACTATACGTTGCTTCCTCAGACCCATCTTCAAATCTTATTCATATCACAGCGTTCATCCTGAAAGTATACTCACCTCTATAGAATGGATTAGATATTCCAGTTTTAAAAAGTATCGCTTCTTGGACTTTTTCTGGGGGATAAAAATAAATCTAGACAGTATCATTGAATTTAAACACATTAATATAAAAATAGTAATAAAAATGAGACGCGTCGTCCGGTGAAGAATTTTTATTGTTGTTTTTATTAACTTAAAAGATAATTTTGGTTTTAAATATTAAATTTCATCTCAACAGTGTAAAGACATCTGCGTCGAAACTTGGAGCTTTTCGAGAGATCTGAACTTATTCTGTTTGGGAAATCAAACTCAGGACTACGAATCTGTAGAAAAAACTGACAGGCGTTGTGTACCTGCGGGAATCGAACCCTCATTAGTCACAGTGCTCATTATAAGAAGGGTTTTACTCAATGTCGGATTTTCCAATAGGATGAGCAGGCCGAAGCCTGGGGAATTAATTCTAGGAGCTTCCTGCTAAGTTGTACGTATTTGACATTATCATAGGACTTGCATATTTGCTGTCATAGCGTCCGTACTGTTTAAACAATCATTGATTAATGTTTTTGCACTTTATTTCAGACTAATACTGGACAATACCAGTAACTGGACGTTAGAATTAATTTCTGTATCGATTTTATCACGGCCGCACAAAGAAATTTTCGAATGGAAGATAAAGACGTAAAATGGCACTCCTATACCCAGAGCTGGGTTATCGCATAGACAAATAAGATAAATATCTTTGACCCGTTGTTTTTTGAGGAGGCTGTGTACGGCGAAAATATAACGCTGTTTCAAAATCGTTGTTAATCAGACTTTTCCACTAGGGTAATAATTTTACCACTGCGCGAATTTCCGCAAAGTTTTCCGCGAATTTTAGAGTTTTTTTTGTATGTACGTTGTATGTAAATATACTACCTGTACCGATTTTATTTTCAAAGTTTAAAATTTAAATTCTGGAACTGAGTTAGCGAGCATTTTCATTGGTCCCACGATCCTCGTCATATGCGGGTCCTAGTGTAATTAAGAAAGTTAATTAGTTTATACTATTAGGGGCCCCAGAAAAAATTGTTTAGGGACCCGAAAACCTTAATACGACTCTGCTTACACCTACAGATGCAAACTATCCATCCGAAAGGTCATCAGTTTCCTTCGAACCCTTGTCACTTTTCCGGCATGACATCTCTGTTAAATCTCGAATTTGTTCCAGAATTTCAAAGTTAAAATTTTCAACTTAGCTTTGCAGATCATCTTCAATCAACTATACAGTTTCAGAAATCCTTTATTAAATTCTTCCCTGTGTTGTTTTTCCTTTTGCCACATACTTTGGAGCAGTTGATGATCGTTTTTAGCGTAACAGTGTCTTGTATATTTTTTCAGTTGCATGTATTGCATCTAAAAGTATTGTGTTCATTAACCCGCGTTCGGGGTGTTTCACACCTTACAACTTACAATTTGTGAAAAGAACCGCCCACCCTTGCTTTCGAAACTGGCCAAACTCTTTCCTGTTGTTTTCAAAGCCACAATCTTTCGGTTTTACCATGTTTGGCGCAGTATAGCCCAGATGCTCTTGCGCCATAAAAAATCCAAACAAACAAACAAACAAACACAATCTTTTGGGGTAGGGTGATAAAGCGAACATTTCACTTATTGTTTCCTGTAAAATTGGACGTTTTTAATGAAATAATGCTATATAATTAGATGGGGTGTAAAGCACCCCTTCGCATTCTCGCCTTCCCCTAATTCTCGCCTGCTCGCGGGTGTTGACGGAACAGAACGTGGAGGAGTAGGATTTAATTTGTTTTCTGAGACCTTTTGGAATATTTAGTTGAATTACCATACAGAGATTACAGGAAATGAACGATACACATTGGATCTTAATTCTTCGTACAATTTGCTATGTTATTGGATTCCATCACTAAAACGATTTGATTTTTGTAAGCGGCACTTTCGATTTCATTAACCGGCGATTTTATGATGATATTGCATCGATTTCAATTCGTTTCCCGAGGTTTGATTACATTAACTGGCTGCTTTTTTCAACCGATGAACTTATTAATTGTGGGCACTATATTTCTTTCGTAGGGTTTCGAACACTAATAAAACGTCTCCCAAGAGTTCGGAGCATGGAAAACGTAACCGATCTGGTAACTAACGTTTTCCAGTAAGTTTTCTTTTTTCTCCAACCCTTGAGGGATGATTTCGGGTTAACGGAACCCTGGATAAACACGCTACCACAGCGCCACCTGGGAACCCCAAGGGACTATTCCTAAGACCACATGCATCATGCGTAGTACACGTTTCCAAAACTCTAAAAACATATACAGTTGAACATTCCTAAAGTGACCATCTTTGGGTCTGGACTTTAATGGCCGCCATAGACAGGTGGTCAGTTTACTCAGGTTGTCAATTTAAGAAGGTGATCAATTTACCAGGCTTCACTGTAATTAACAACAAGGATACAAAGGCTTAATGAATGAAGGAATGAATATCGACGGTGTTTAAATATAAATGAATGCCTTCTAGGAACCAGTAAACTAGTGAATCTCTAGTGCATTTCTAGTGCGGATCTCTAGTGCATCTCCAGCGGATCTCTAGTGCACTTTAGTTTTCAGTATTTCTTCTTGGATCTGCGGTAATCAGCAGCGCACATTAACTTTTAATCAAAGTAATTTTACTCTTCGTGACATTTTATGCGATTCTTTTAATCATGAACTCATTTTTAACTTTTTATCTAGTATTGGCTTCTTCCATCGCATCCGATTTTTTTTATATTGCTTCCTTTGTTAAATTTTATACATTACATCCAATATATTTTTACCATTTTGGGTTTATTATGTTATATCGCATGTACGATCTCACTTTGATTGGCTCAAAATTGCCATTTCTGTCCTTGCGCCATATAACAACCAACCTGCTTCTGCTATTCTGGGACCGGACTCCGCCCTCCCTCGTAATTCGGACTTCGTCGCTGGGGCCGTGCTTGGCCTTCTGTCCATGACGGGCGTTCGCCATTGTCTTCGTCCGCTGCGATCGCTTGGGGGCCAGCTTTCGCAAACAGTGGATGATAATTTGGTATGTAATGCCTGTCCGGACTATGCTGGTCTCGCGCGCCCTGGTTGCGGGGAATGTTTTACGCCTGTTCGCTGCCGCTCGCGGCACCTCACCCACTCAACGGTGTCCGGTGGTCTCCTGTAGGAATACCGGCTGGCCCGGGGTGTTCTTCCGCGCCATCCATCTATTTCGGCCACTCTTCGGGGCGGACTGATCGTGGATGGCCTCCGGTCGACGTTGAATGACGACAATCATGTGAGCTGTGCGTCTCTGTACGCCTGTTTCGATCGACAATCCCCCCATTGCCCCTTTTCGGTCCACCGGTCGTCATAACATCTGACGTCAAAGCCTGTCTGAGAATACAGCGCTGTCACCTTCGGCGGCCACCCTTCCCAATAATCTCCTTGCACAATACAACGACGACGACGCCATATAACAACCAACCAACCAACCAACCAATGGTTCTGCGGTAGTGTAGGGTTAGCAGATTGATTTAGTGAATCGTTAAGTCGGGTTCGACTTCTTATGGTATCGAAATAGAACGCTTACAGACTGAGACGGACTTGAGTCATATGGCGCCCGGTGAAAACCCTAAAAATTTGGCGCCCCTTAATTATCAATTATTTTCAAAATAATTCTTTTTGTGGAACAGTTCTTTTTTTATTTCTAAGTATTTTCTCAATGGACTACTAAATATTATTATAGAAAATACTGAATATTTTTAAAAGATGCGAAAAAAAATTTCTCTCAACAAATGTCATGTAACTAAACCACAAGTATTTTCTCTAATGAGCCAAAAATTAAATTGTTTTAATATAAAAATTATAGCCTTACTTGAATTTTAATAATCTGAAATGTATTTATATAAATCAAACAACAATGTCAATCAATCAACGTTTATTGGCGTAGTGATACCAACGCCGATGGTATGGCGTGATTAGATGGTGAAACGTTCGAAAGAAAATAAATATTTCTGCCTTCGGTGGGACCTGAACCCACGACCTTCCACTTGCCGGGCGGAGGCTCTACCCACTGAGATGTCTGGAATGTCTTCTGTTCAGTAAAGTAAGTCCATCCATTTTGATGCAGTTTTTACTTAAAATGAATTTATGCCTATCGGTTTTAAAAAACGTGCGGAAGTAAATATAAATACATACTGTATTCAGCAAACTTATTGAACATCAATTTCATTTATTGAAATTATTTAAGAATAAGCGCTTTTGTGACCAAATTGGATTTGACCTTGTTTCCATTTCAGGGTTGTTAGGTCATTTTGGCGCCCGTCTTTGGCTTGACGCCAAGTGCGACGGCACCGGTCGCACCGTCCTTAATCCATCACTGCCTACAGACAAACTGCTCACTATAGACCGGACGTTGGTTCTCCAGCCCTTGAGATGTCCGGATTCCTCCAAAAACTGCAAGTCTAGGCGCAGCATGGATTTTGAGGACTTCGTGTCTTAAAAACCCCCAAACAAACCCTTGTGTAAGACTGATTGGTGACGTAACACTACGCAGTATAAATGGATTTAAGAAGAACAACGTTTTAGGTGTAGGAGAAAAAATTTTAACACACTAATCGACGTACGTTTCGGACGGGCAATGGCCGTCCCTCGTAAGAAATTCGAGTGATCCAAAACTAAACAGCAATGAAGTGTTGCCGTATCAGAGCCGTATTGAGCTCTGAAGAAACAATATTGTGTACACAGGAATGCTGAGCCAAAGCGAACTAGTCGAATGAATGAATCAATGAATGAATGAATCAATCAATCAATCAATCAATCTCTCTCTCTTTCTTTTTTTCTTTCTTTCTTTCTGTAGGTAATTTAATTTTTTTTATAGTGGGTAGGTCCTTTGGAGGTAGATTACTTGCTTTGTATTACAAGAACAAGAAATTTATTCTTATGGGTTCGAATTCTAATCGCGACCCTTGTTCATCTGATTTATCTGATGAAGAAATAGAAGGTACCATGAGACAATAGAGGGAAGCTATTCAGCACTCAGTATAATGAAATATTTATTTTTGAAAATGTATAGGGCATTCGGGTCAGATAACGCAGATCTATGTTGAAGACTTTTATATAATGTAGAAAAGTAAATTATGAACGAAAAGGTGCCTGCATTAAAACACAAAAAATTCTCTGAATATTTTAATTGATGTTCAGTTGAACTGCTGATGTGGTAATAAAGACCAGCTTGAAATTCTTTTGTATTCCTTGTCGCATTTCGTTTTAAATGCATTGGAGATATTGGGAAAATTTTGAATTTACCAGCTTTGAAAAAGCTTTTATCAGCACCCTTGTACCGCGGCCACCCTTCGAAATAGCTAGTTTTCTATTAGTGTAACCAATGGTGGCAGTCTTAGAAAGGTTTCACTAAATTTATCAGCAATAAAAACATACATTTATCGCAATTTGCGAAAAGGCCAACCCATGTCATTCATATCTGGCATAGACATAAAAGCATTCAAAACTATTGCAACAACTATTATTCTTCCATTTTAGACTTTCAGTTTCTTGAATGATCCTACCTTTTCCCCAATATTTGTTCTCAAACCACTACTTCTTTCCTTCGCGCACCCTGTATGTTAAAATTTGCTACGGAAGAAAAATTTTAAACCCTGCTCCAAATTTACGCTTCTTTTTGTTTCTTCCAAGTGAGGCGATGTCATCGATGGAATGGCGTCCCAATCTCCGAGAAAGGTCTTATCTGCTTGCGCAGCCCAAAACTAAAATGTGATTATCTGCAGAGCTCTTTGAAAGCTAATGCAACATCTTCAAAATGACCATTCCACCCACAAGCGATGTAGAAACCTCAGAAACACATCTGCAAAGTTAAAATAAGAGTGTGGGGTGTTCTGCCATGCTTGTTTTCTTTTCCTCAGTTGATACATCTTTTTTTTATGTTTTTCCCCTCAATAGTGTCATTCTGCAAACAGAACTTAAGGTTTTCTATTTCTTTTCAAAAATCAGAGTTAATAGAAAGAATTTTGTTGCCTACAAAACCGAAGCAAAATACAAATTGAATTTCAGTTGTTTCCTGGAGTTTTCAAAGCCAAATCTGTGCCATTGCAAAAGGTTTAACAGAACGTTGCAAAGAAGGAGTTATGTGGTGATTAGCTTGAAGTATGCAAATTCAGTTCGCATGCCAATTTCAGGCAGAGTCTTTAATTTCATGTTGCAGGTATCTAGGTGTATAGTATTAATTAAAATAACTGATATAATTAAGATGATTTTAACGATTGGTGTAGAGGGCAAAATGTCTTAATCATATATCCAAAATTCTCAATGGAAAATGACAGAATTGAGACACAAAATATGTTCAACACAAAAGTTTTAAAATGAGATTCAGATTTATCCAACTGCTAATTGGACCTTTAATTTATACTACTAATTTAAAAGCACAATTAGTTTTACAAGTGACCAGTTTCAAAGAAAGTGACCTGAGCATAGCGAAATAAGCATAATCAGTTATTGTAGGGCTCGTTTACTGTGTCGATATTTTTATTCGCCTAAATTCACATTGAAATTAACATATCATTATTTTTTACGTTTCATATTATCATTCCTTCTTACGTTTCATACCATCATTCATTTTTGTTTTAAAAATCATTTATTTTTTACGTTTTATATCATCATCCATTTTTTCATTTCATATCACCATTCATATTTTGTGTTTCATCATCATCTTTTACGTTTTCCTCTTCTTTGTCTTTTGTTTTATATAGTATTTCAAAGACTTCAGCAAGTAAGTTGAAACGTTGAGAAAATAAAAATACCAATACGGTAAGTGTAGATCAAGAACATCTGCATTGTTTCTAGACAATATTGAATCGGATTCAAATGCAAGTAATACTGGATCCATCGCAACTTGAAGTAGAGTGTATCAGATTCGGGTGTAGGTAATTCTGAAACGAATTAAATCATTGGCCATACTAGAATATATCCAGTCAGGGGCGGATTGGTCTGCCGTCCAACCGGCCCTCGGGTCGGTGCGCCCTCATGGGCGATAGGACTTGCGCCCTCATGGGCTATAGGACTCGCGCCCTCCGATAATCCAAGGTATGCGCCCTTTGAGAGGACCCAGTCCGTCCCTGGATCTAGTTGCAAGTAATAATAGATCGAATAACAACTATTGGAAAAACTGGATCGGCTGTAACTGTAGGTAAATAGGATCGAATTTGAACGGAGATGATATTGAATTGGGTTCAACTGCGGAAAATACTGAATCTGATGCGACGTTTAGGTAGAATGAATCAGATCTAACTGTGGGTAATCCTGGAGCTGGATGAACTGTTGATGGTACCAGATCGAAGTCAACTGTAGGTAATCCTGGAGCTGGATAAACTGTTGACGGTACCAGATCGAAGTCAACTGTAGGTAATCCTGGAGTTGGATAAACTGTTGATGGTATAAGATCAAAGTCAATTGTAGGTAATCCTGGAGCTGGATAAACTGTTGATGATACCAGATCGAAGTCAACTGTAGGTAATGCCGGATCAAACACAACTGTAGGTAATGCCGGATCAAACGCAACTGCAAGTAATTGAGCAGAACTGTTTGGTCTTTGATGTTTGTTACTATAGTAATGTTAAAATGGTGACTGACAAGGCGGACTTTATATACGAAGATAGGTTAGTCATATGTGTTGGCTAAGGAACGTATGCCTTCGCAAGTAATGTAAGTGCTTACATTCTCTGTCCTTCTAATGTCTCTTAGTCATTACTTAATGACTAAGAGAAATGGTACTGTAAGAAAATCCGGCAACAAAAAACTTACAAATATACGTAAAGTATCAAAATTGTCAAGCAATTAAAATGAGTGTTATGTTCAAGAGTTTAATAAATCAATGATCTTTGTGACGTATCGTACTTTGGAAGACATATTAAGACTTTGATCCTATCTTAGATGATTCGTGACGCAGTCATGAAACCCTTGCCCACATTGTTATTATTATTATTAATGTCATCACTATTATTATTTCTTATAATATTAAAACTCATACGATAAACGTGTAGTTGGCAATGATCATTATAGAACTATTACAGTTCAGCCAAGATTTCTTACAATTTCCTTGCTTAGAAGTTTTTATTGACGAGGGAAGAAATTTTTAGAAAACTTACTCCTGTGGTTATATATGATGTTGATATTAATGATCGGAATTAAAGTATTAACGTGTTGAAGAAGAAATACGTTCGTTTACTTTCGCGAGTTATTCGTTTTCTAACAGTTCTTTTGTTCTTGTTTCGAGATGAAAGAAGTTATATAAGAGGATTTGGAGGGACTTTGATAAGAAAAGTGTTCTTCGCTTTCTGAAGGAAGTGTTTTAAGTTTTAAAAATAATAAAAAAATAACTTTTCTTAAGTAGATAGTTGAAGTTGAGTTCTCTAGAGATCTAGAAGCCAGTTACTGTGTATATATATAGCCAAGCATAGTTGTTTTTGCCATTTTTGGACTGTGTGCTAAAGTTTGTCTTAAGCTGAAAAACTGCGCTGGAGAAGCTTATAGGTACGTTCAATTTGGAAGATTTATTACGTTTAATTGGAAATGTTTTCTTCAAAACATTGGTTAATTTTTTTATATATATATACACTGGTGGTAATGGGTAAGAGGAAGAGGGGAGGACCACGGCTGAGATGGGAGGACAGAGTGACGGAAGATCTAGAAGATTATAGATGGCGTAGAGAAGAGGCATTGGATAGAAGATTGTGGAAAGGAAGATTAAAAGAGCATAACGTCGACCCCATATAAACGTGGGAAAATGGAAAAGTGAAAGAAAAAGAGGATATATATGCATACATACTTTACCCGTGGCCCTTGTGTTTCACGCACGCGTTGGGCAATGCATTTTGTAGAGATAAAAAAATACATTCAATGTGTCAGACCAAATACCACATAATTTATTGAAATGACGACCAGCTGCTTGCGGTACAATAAATATAGAAAAAAATTAACATACACACATACTTATGTGATTATCAAACTATATATTCACGAGAATTTGCATGTGATGAAGAACAATAAACAAAAAGTTTTTACCATTTGGTGGGTCCACCTTTCGCAGCGTTGACATCTTTCACCCTCCTCTCCATTGTAAAAATTAAAAACTGACAAATATAGGAAGTGGTATTTTACCCCATTCATCCTAAACAACTGCTTTCAACTATTCCTTGGTGCGAGGTTGCCGCTTTTGACTTGTTTCTTCAAATGCAATCATAAATCCTCAATAGAATTTAGATCAGGTGAATTCGGCACCCAATCTAATACAGTTATGTTATTTCCCTGCAGCCATGCTCGAGTTGATCAAGCTGCATGTGGTCTAGCCAAATCTTTATGGAAAATGTTTTCTTGTTGTAGATACAGTTCCTGAATAGAGGGTAACGATTGATTCTGTAAAATGCCTCGATATCGTTCAGCATTGATTGTATCTTCAATGGGTATTATGTGTTCAACGCTAGCATAGCCAAACATTCCCATATTTGAAAATATGCTGGGAATGTGCATTCCTTTCTCACAGACTTTTGAGCATTGCTTTCATGTTTCTGGCTTACGATCCGACGTCAAGGGCGGCGGAAGTTGCTTTTGTCCGGGGAGGGGGACGAGAAAGAAGAGGAAAGGGAAGATATATTTATTAACTAATTATCAGTACATAAATGACAATCTTAGATTTAATTTTCACTTTTATCTTGGAGAATCCAGAGATTACCCACAACCTCATATAAAGCGGAGCAACGACAGAATAAGAGGTTAATGTATAAAAAACAAGAAACACTCTTATTTAATCCAAGAAACTTAGAAGACTAAGGTCAAGCGTTAGTGTAGAATAAAAGTAAGAATAACCAAGTTTCCCCAAAACGAAAGGTTTATTAAACATACAAATGTAGAATTTTCACCGTAGCAAGATTTTTCCTGGAGGCTTGTCGCCTCTTAGAGCAAATCGCCGGGAGGGGTGACTCGCTCCCACTTCCGCCGCTTCTGCAATATTACCATATAAACCCGAAAACGTTGATTCATCGGACGATATGAGACTTTGCCGCTGATCGTTTGTCCACTTTAGGTGGTTTTTAGTCCACTGGAGGCGTTTGCTTCTGTGGATGGATTTTAGCATAGGCTTATGCTTAATTTTGGATGATTTGAATCCCACGGCGTGCAATCATTTGGTAGCCATTTTCCGAGAAACTGGTCCACCTATCTGCTCTTGCCCCTACGAAATCCTCTGTCGTTGTTTCAGGCCCTTTGTTCATGAATACCCAGCGGAATAGCCTATCCTTGTGCAGTCGTCGTTCGTTGTCGACCTGCACTCTTTTTAGGCTGAAAATTTCCAGCCGCATTGAATGACTTCAAAAAATTACGCACTATTGACTCTGCAATACTTAATTCTCGGCCTATGTGCCTTGCTCCATGTCCGTTATTTCGTTTCTCAATTTTTTTGCCGCCACTCTAAGCTCAGTCTCTTACCGCCAATTTTTTTTATCACTATCTGAATAGAAAGCGTTCGCCCTTTTATCTGAAAAGCAATAAATTCCCGGATGCTCATTTGCATACTTTCTGCTACCTCAAACTACATCCAATATATTTTTCTTTTCCCCTGCGTGAAACATCAGGGATATACAAAATTTTGAGAATACGTTTGTCCATAAAAACCTACATATGTGCACATGTTACTTGTTATTCGTATTTAGCGTATTGATATTCACTATCCTTTATTTTGCTAAAACGCTTACGTATTTGGATAAATATGCATTTTTTCGTTTCTTTATGTCGAATTATCACGGCACGAAACGGGTGCATATATTTGCTAAATGATATTTGCACTCGTTATATATATATATATATATATATATATATATATATGCTTTCAATGCATTTCTGTGCATTTCAATGCATTTCAATGCTGCTTTCAATGCATTTCTAAAGCTGAACACTGTCTTTTGTACTTGAGCGGAGGACATAGTAGCCAAATTTTAACTTGTACAAAGAGTATGTTCAGCAGCAAAAATTTTTTCCCAAAATTTGAAAAGATTACTTGTGCATACAAATAGTGAAATAGACATCAAGCCACATAAAAGTCTCTATTTATGAATAAAATATATAAAAAGTAGATAAATTTCAACTGACATTATTAAGCTGTTAGCTGATAGGAGTGTTTCCGTCGTAATCCCAGGCCAATTTCATTTATATAAATCTATGTATTATATTTTGCTCCGTATTTAAATATATTTATTTTCCCCTTCCGTTTCTGGAATCGGGAGCATAGCTTATGACATAGAAGTTAAACAATATGAAGAGTAAACAAACGGGACACCGTTATGTAAACACAATATCAGAACTGTCTTGAAAACGGCATTAAATAATCAACAGAGTACCTTCTGAAAAAAACAAAACAAAAACAACAACAACAATAAAAACTTTATTAGAATTCTTCAGAAAATTCAAAAGTTTTAAACACCGAGACAATTTTTGAAATGGAATAAAATTTTAATATACACTGTGCCCGTAAAGTCATGGTGCACTTTTAACCGGTCACAGGAAATCACAGGAGAACACGCAAGCACTGATTTTTTAGGGCACCTTAGGTAACTCTCCCGTATAGCCTCTACAGACTCGTCACTTACCGGTAGGTCTACCAGAACGGGGTTTGTCCGACAAACTGCCGGTATCCTTCAACTGCTTATCCCACCGATTAATGTTATTCCTATGTGGTGTACACGCGACGATATTCACATTGCACTTTGGTCACGGATTCGAATTTAGCAAGCCACAGAACACACTGAATTTTCCTCTGTAACGTCCACATCTCGACTGGCGTGGGCGTGGGCTGATCCACTGCCGCGCAGCTCGTGGTGTTGCGTCATCACCTGTGTGCGCACACGCTTGCACATCAGAGTACAGAAACTTGGAGAGTTTTCCTTTTATTTGGTGAAGAGTTCACGTATCTATCTTGTTTCGTTGATTTCCTGTGACCGGTCAAAAGTGCACCATGACTTTACGGACACAGTGTATATATATTTAAAATATTGGTTGGACGGAAATTAGTCACTGAAATGGTTTCGTTGTCAGGCATTGGAAGAAATATTTAGATTTATTTGGAAATTTTTTTGCTTAGAATGGATTATTGAAAACTGGACAAGACATTAAAAAAAGCAGAAATTAAGAACAAAATTCTCTTTTTAATGTGGATAATACAGTTTTGATTGGAAATTTAAAAGTAATTTATTCACCAAAAATATTATATTTAAAATTTTTATATAACTTTATATGTAAAAATATCTCAGCGTAAAACTAGAATTATTTAATGTAAATAGAGGACCACCTTAACGTAAAATTTAACTGTATTTTGGATAATAGGATGGATGGAAAAATTTTAGAGCTTGCAAATAATGAATGAAAATAATAAATAAACATAATAAATAAAAATAATAAATGAATGAAATTTGTTATGAAACTAAGCGTTAAATACAAGGTTTAGTAAAACTGCAATAGTTTTAATATTTTCTGTCTATTAAAGTACATAAACATCTACGAAAAATTTTTCCTAGGTAATATATTATCATTTATATACTAATATATTATTTATTATATTAACCTTTATATACTAATATATCACTTATATATTAACTTTATATACTAATATATTATTTATTATTTTCTTTATATATACTTATATACAATTTATTATTATTATATACAACATGCTAACCGTAATCATGACATAATTTTGCATATATAATCATATCGAATAAAATTGCATTGAAAAGATTGAATTTGGAAAAAATTACGGTTACGTTAAAGATAGAAAAGATAAATGTAAAATAGTGAAGTTTTTTGAAAATTTTGCTCAAACTTTGTAGAATTTTTTATAAAAACTTGAAAAGTTTGTGAAGTTTTAAGTTTTAAATTAACTTTCTTTGGCTTGCAGGCTATTAATCCTTATTATATATCTGTCGTTTGTCAGGCAAGGATCAAACAAACTTCTGAAAGGTGTAATGTGAAGTAATTACAAAACTATTTTTCAGCACTCGTTAATTTTTTTCTGCTTTGTTTTTCCGTATTCTCTATGAAACCGGATGCGATTTGCACACTGGCTGTGAATCCAAAACGTCCTCTCGAAGAAGAAAACTCAAGAAAAAAAATAATATTAATATATTTCATAATTAAAAAAATTGTTGTAAATGGTTTTGTAGTATTCTGGCAAGCTTTAGTTACTAAAACTGTGTACAATATATGAATACGAACGTATAAATGGATGGATATATAGGGAGATATAGAATGCATATGTAAGGCATCAATTAAAACGAGAAAAGTAATAACAGATTTGAGAAAGGAAAATGTTGTGCACATTATGGATTATACGGTTTATGGATTATACATACGGTTATGGATTATACGGTTTATAGATTATACATACGGTAATGGATTATACGGTTTATGGATTATACATACGGTTATGGATTATACATACGGTTATGGATTATACGGTTTATGGATTATACGGTTATGGATTATACATACGGTTATAGATTATACATACGGTTATAGATTATACATTACGTCCATGTGTTCAAGAGTAGTCAAATGTATGGAGATATATCCAAATTACAATACGGTGGAACTCTGTTACGTAATGAAAACGGCTTTAATGAGCAAATGATTTAGGTTAGTTTGATTGAATGTATAAAATATATATAATTATATCAAATAATTGCTGTAACAAAGAGAATTTTCCAGTCTCTAAATACTCGTTACAATCGAAATTGATTGTACTTACTTGTGAGAAAAGAAATCAATTAAATGTTGCCTAAATAATCGGTAAAAATTGCATTGATTTTAAATATCAAAATATATCCCTACTATTAACAATATATCCCTACTATCAACAATATATCCCTGCTATTAACAATGTATCCCTATTATTAAACATATATCCCTACTATTAACAATATATCCCTACTATTAACAATATATCCCTACTATTAAAAACATATCCCTACTATTAATAATATATCCCTACTATTAATAATATATCCCTACTATTAACAATATATCCCTGACCTTAACAATATGTTCTTACTATTAACATTATATCTCCAATCTATCTGGCCTCGGTCTGATACCCAACAGTGCCTTTGATACACATGCTGTCCTTTCACGAAAAGAAGTCCGATGGAACAGTTAGAAATAACGGGAGGTGACGTCACAAACGGCCTATCCCATTACAGCAGAGGAGGACTCCAATTTCAGAACTTGTTTTTGGGGACCGCTTGTCGGCGCCAAAAACAAGCGTAAAACTTTGAGTATTACATCGTTGTAAGCATCTGGCCGGTTTATGATGTCAACACTTGTTATTTCTAACTGTTCCACCGGACTTCTTTTATTGAATGGACAGTACATAGGTTTACGCAGAGAGTTTATAAGGAATAGGGTTGCAGAGCTAAAACTTCATGTATTCATATGTATATATATATAAAACTGCATCGCAGTAAAGACTATAACCCAATCAATCCCCCCCTGCGTACGTCAGTGAATAGGCAGGAAGTGTTTATATCATGCCGTGCCTCCCACCCACAAATAGCGTTAAGATTTTATTATATGCCGGTTTATATATCGAAAAGTTTCAAGTACTTGTACTTTAAAAATTTGTTAACTTAATAATTAAGTTTAATTAAGTTAATTTTGTTGATTAAATTAATTTTGTTGATTAAGTTGATTTTGTTTATTAAGTTAATTTTTGTTAATTAAGTTTTTTCATTTATTAAGTTAGTTTTTTCATTTATTAAGTTAGTTTTAGCTAATTTTCGTTTAGTTCAGTTAACTTCAGTTTAGCTTAATTAACTTCAGTTGAGTTAACATTAGTTCAGTTAATTTAATTAAATTAATAACATTTTTTGCGGTAAGAGAAACATATAACATGATCGTAAGACGTTTATTTGAATAACAGTGGTCCAAATAAAGTGAACTGAGAATATTTTGAACAGAACTTGTTACAAAACTGAATGCGATCCATAACTAATTTCTAAAATTTTTATAAGAAAATTTTAAAAAGAAAATTCTAAAAAAAAAAGAGTTTTTTTTAGAATTATTTTTATCCATTTTCTTCACTGAGAAAGAAAAAAAAATAAACATTTTAATGCATTCTGATTTAAGTTTAGTTTTCCATTAAATTTCTGAAATTTAAGCTGGCATTTCGGAAAAAGAATTAAATATTTTGAACTATTAAAACTAGACATTCATGATTGCTTAATTTTTTAAATTAAAATAGTCCTTTCCTGTGATTGAAAATATAAGAAATTTTAAAATTGTGTTTCTTATATGTATACTTTTAGTGTATTTCATTGTATTTTTTACCCTTCAGAACTACTCATATTTTCGAATTCTAACTGCATTTTTGTCTCCAGAATTAGAAGAAAAACGTTCTAGATGTCGCACCGACACCTTTTTTAACATTATATTTTTCTTACGGCATCAGATATCGGCGCCGAGGGTAGAATTACAAATACAATATTTATCATAATGCTTTGAGATCATCAATCATAGTCTTTATTGTTGGAAAAGTTGCCGGATAGCAAACTTTTGCAGTTTTGCTAATATACAGAATTGTGCTGTCGAACTCACAACACGTATTTCTTGACGTAGAAGTTTTTGGGGTTAAGGCATTTTGAGATAAATTCAGACTCTACATACTTGACGAATTTGAGATTTAAGAAGGAGAGAGTGTATGAAATATAATAACAATTTTATTCAGTCTTATATTTTGTATATATATATAACGTGGGCAGCATGAGATTCATAGTATTGTAAGTGAATATGACTTAAAGGCTTGGGTCAGGTTAAGCACGCAAGACAGTATCCATGCCATTAGAGACAGGAAGATGTGGTCCATGATGGCCGACAACCTCGGAATTGGAGAAGACATTTGATGATGATGATGAAGTGAATATATATACAGGGTGTCTCAGCACCAGGGTTACAAACATCTAGGAGGGGTAGGGTACACCTAGACGAACAATATTTGTTATGCAGGGTTTGTCCCAAAAGTTCCCGGAATGATTTTTTTTAAAATCATTTATTCAATATCAGTTTACAATCTTTTCAGAACTTTTCAAAGTATTCTCCCCCTGCTTCGATGCACCGTTGCCAACGCTTCACCCAATCATTGAAGGCGCCCTGGAAGTCGTCAACGGGAATCTCCTTCAGTGAGGTCGTCGCGGCTGCTTTTACCGCCTCCAGCGTCCCATGCCGAGTTCCTTTCAGGGTTCTTTTGATCCTTGGGAACAAAAAGAAATCCGCTGGTGCCAGATCGGGGCTGTACGGCGGCTGGGGCAGCGTTGCCACACCCATTTTGGCCAGCAACTCGGAGACAATGAGCGCGGTGTGGGTTGACGCGTTGTCATGGTGCAAGATCCAATTGTCGCGAATTTCGTTTCGGACGCGTCGAACCCTGTTGCGCAACCGTTTGAGCACTTCACAGTAAAACTCCTTGTTGACTGTTTGTCCTTGTGGCACGAATTCACTGTGAACTACACCTTTTCTGTCAAAAAACACAATGAGCATTGCCTTGATTCGCGATTTGCTCATCCTTGCTTTTTTCGGGCGAGGAGACTCCTTGGTGTGCCACTCGCTGCTCTGGCGCTTTGATTCGGGATCGTACTGAAAAATCCACGTCTCGTCCCCTGTGATCACTCTGTCCAAAAATTCTGGGTCCGTTTCGTAGCGTTCATGCAATTCCTGGCACTTCAACAAACGCTGCTCCTTCATCTCACTCGTCAGGACTTTTGGCACCATTTTCGAGCAGACTTTCCTCATTTGAAGATCCTCCGTTAAAATGCGATGAACGATTGTTTTGGGTATTCCACACTCCTCTGCAATCACCCGAACACTTAATCGTCGGTCATTGTCCAAAACTTGACGCACTTTTTGCACCGAGTCGTCCGTTTGTGATGTCGACGGGCGTCCAGAGCGGTCGTCGTCGTTGACGGACTCCCGACCTTCCCGGAACCGCTTGTGCCACATGAAAGTTTGGCTTTTTTTCATCGCCCCGTCACCGTAGGCTTTCCGAAGCATTTCGAGTGTCTCCGCCCCGTTTTTACCCAGTTTCACACAAAATTTGATTGCATAACGCTGCTCCAAAAACTGGTCCATTTTTTGATCGACGAGGGTGCAGTAGATACCTCTGCGCGGAGCGTGACCCTGCCTCAACAACTGCCCGCAGGCGACTGATACCGGTCTCGTTTCCAAGCTCAGATCCCCCACCAACTTCTCCGCCCCGTCAGCCAGCGTTGCCAACTACAAAAAATCATTCCGGGAACTTCTGGACAACTCAGAACCTAGGGTCGCAAACCACTCACAGAGCTAGTTCTAAGACCGTCCAGCATGCACAAATATTTACAACCACTGCGTGAAAAGTACCAGGTAAAACTCAGGTCAGCTGCTCAATTGCATAGATGATTAGGACATCGCATTTTGCGCTTCTCATGCACTGGTTGTCACTATTTGTGCATGCTGGACGGTTTTAGAACTGGCGCTGTGAGTGGTTTGCGACCCTAGGTTCTATGACAAATATTGTTCGTCTAGGTGTACCCTACCCCTCCTAGATGTTTGCAACCCTGGTGTTGGGACACCCTGTACATTATTTCAAGTTTTTTGTTGGAAAATGCAAGAGAATATAAAACTGTGGCTTGTTACGAGGTTCTCTTCCAGAGGGCGGTGCTGTTGATAGAAATAAAAGGGTATATTTTTCTACGATTCTGAATTATGTTTGTTTTAAAGAGCTTGATATATTTTTAACAAAGAGACGTAAAAACATTGAATTACCTCAGTTGATTGAACATCGTTTTTATGAATTAATGAAAAAGAAATGCTGATGTTGTTTTGGGATTTTATGGGCATCATTTGAGAAGGACATAAATGAATAAAATTTTTGAAATAAACTGTTTAGCAGAATTCAATCTATAAGAATCTTCGTAAATCCGCATGTGAAATCATTAATTTTTATATAATAATGTTAGAGACTAACAGTTTAATTATATTAGTAGGAGCTACGGATATGAAATTACAGTTATACAGTTAAACAGTTATACAGTTATATAGTTAAACAGTTATAAAAAGTATTACAGATTGAACGTTATAAAACTAAAGTTCAAAATGCAGAATAGCTTAAGAGGGAAAGGTAGGGGTAATCTTGTCTATGGGCAGGGTCGAATTTAGGATACGAGGGGGGCCCTGGGCATAATGATTTTTGGCGCCCCCCTCCATTGCCATAACTAGGGGACAAACTCCCCTAGAAATTTCATCCAAGCATTGAGGTATACGGTTTAGCCCCACCTGGAAAAAAGTTTACCCCTAGACCTCGAACCTAGTTACGACCATGCCCCCCCCCGACGTATTGGCAGAAATGAATTATGTCTGAAATTCTGGCAGAATTTCGGCAGAAATTTTGTCGTTCCGCCCCCTCAAATGCAACGAAAAATCTGGGAGGATGGGGTGACATTTATGATTAGCCTACCTTATGTGGATCATTATAAGATATAACAATGATATTTTTACAAACAAATTTAGTTTATTTGACGACGAGTTTTTAGATTAATCATTTTTTAATTTATTTGATATTGGGAGAAGGGGCGAGGGCGGATGCAAAACAAAATTTCATGGAGTGTGCAAAGCTTGAAAATTTCACTTTAAGTTTAGTTTTAAGTATTTTTTACTTTCAAATTCAAATTCGAATTTTCAATTTCAAACTCGAATTTATTTCGGGCAGATACAAATATAGATTATAGTATAAAACAACATCTTATAATCGATCTGCTCGGGCAGCTATGGGTAGAGACCATAAGGTCTGACAGAGTCCCAGCTGCCCGAGGCAAAATAACTATATAAATTATAATAACTATATAAATTATAATAACTACAAAAACAGAAATAAATCAATAAAGTTATGCAAAAAATCAGTTTTACAAAAGATATTTATGAAGGTATTCTTTAAATAACGGAAGTGAATTCAACGTCTTAAGTCTATCAGGAAGAGGGTTTCACACCCTAGGGCGCATGCAACTCATGCGTGCCAATGCAAGATTTGTTCTTAAGAATTTTGGCATATGATTATTTACTTAATTTAGATTTTTACTTGAAAATAATCATTTTTACTGTAAACTTATCATTCTCGGGAGGGGGGTGCACTCCCTCTGCCTGAATCCGGCTTGGGAGGCAGGGGTTGTTTCACACAATTTTTCAGAATTTCAGATTTAGAAAAAAAGGTGGAGGGCGCCTTCTCTCGAAGAGCTGATCGACAGAATTCTACGGTAAATAAATTGTAATTAAAAAAAAAAAAAAAAAGTCAGCCGCCTTTTGAGCCTTTAAAAATTTTGCGTCCTGGGCAAGTGCCTAACGTGCCTATTTATAAAACCTACACTGTCCATGGGTAAAAATTGTATATTCAAGAGATGTCGCCATTTTTACTTAAGGAAAAACACAGTCATCGATTGTTTATGGCACACGTTTAGGAATATGTTTAAGTACTTCAGAAAAACTAGCAAGTACTTTGCGAATAAAAGTGCTAAAGTATCCGCTTGACATTGTGGAGTTCAGCTGGTGTTTAAATAGTTTCGAGTCTGTATTTCAGTTTTCACTCGGACAATGGAGAACATTCCGTGTTTTTGAGACTCCGAAGGCACAATGACTTCATGAGAGAGGAAAGACGTTGAGAGAGAGAATTTAAGATGAGTCTCCGAAGTTGTAGATATACAAGAAAATCAGCTCGTCTTTGTAAGAGGTCGTACTGTTGTTGTTAAAAGTGTTTGTTTGTTTTTTGGTTTTACGGCTCAAAGACTACAGTGGTCATGCTGCGCCGGGACCTACTGTTTTCCGAGGAATCCGAACCTCTTAAGGCCTAGGGAACCAAACCCCGGACTACAGTGAGCAGTGCGATCTTTATGAGATCTCTGAGTAAGCGTTCTTTTTGCACTGCTGGGAGTCGAACCCGGATTAGCCGCGCAATAGGAGAACGCGTTACCACACTGCGCCACCGCAGGGCGATAAAAGTGTCTATAGGGGAATCCAGGGAATTTCTTAGAAGATCCGTTGAAATGATTTCTAAGGTTTTTCCTTTATCTGAAAATGAAAGAAATAAGAGAAAAAAGGGCTTAAAAAAAAGCGCCTAGAGTTGGGGTGGGGGGAAATGCAATAGCTTAATTAAGTCCATATATAATATTATTTTTTTAAGTATAGTTTATTGAGAATATACAGGGTGTCTCAGCAATAGGGTTACAAACTTCAAGGGGTCATAGTACTCATCAAGGTGAACGATAATATGTCATAGAATCTAAAGTCGCAAACCACCCACAGCGCCAGTTCTAAAACCGTCCAGCATGCACAAATATTTACAACCAGTGCGTGAAGAGCGCCAGATACTACTCAGGTCATCTGATCAAGTGCATAGCTGAACAGGACAACTCATATTGCGCTTCTCATGCACTGGTTGTAAATACTTGTGCATGCTAGATAGTTTTAGAAATGGCTCTGTAGGTGGTTTGCAACCATAGGTTCTATGACAATTATCGTTCAACTTGATGAGTACTTTTGATGACCTTTTGAAGTTTGTAACCCTGGTGCTGAGACACCCTGTATAAAAAGCATATTCATAAATATTTTTCTGTGTATGTTGATTTTAAAAGTGTGACCAGTGAAAAGTCGAAATCAAAGCATCGAATTGATATAAGCACAATTTTAACATAAGGTAGAATTGGACATCAGTCTGTTAAATTTTCAATTGGTTGCCTAAAGGAAAGAACAAGTAATTTTGGTTAACGAATTGTATTTGTTAAATAATAAAATTAACAAACATATTATATTACATTCACTTATTTTTGTTTTTTTATGTTTGTTTTGTGGTTTTACGGCTCAAAGACTACAGTGGTCATGCTGCGCCGGGACCTACTGTTTTCCGAGGAATCCGAACCTCTTAAGGCCTAGGGAACCAAACCCCGGACTACAGTGAGATCTTTATGAGATCTCTGAGTAAGCGTTCTTTGCACTGCTGGGAGTCGAACCCGGATTAGCGGCGCACTCGGAGAACGCGTTACCACACTGCGCCACCGCAGGGCCACATTTACTTATTTGTTATTAAAAAACGTTATATCATACATTACACTTTAACTCGATGGAAATTGAATTGAAAACGAGCAGAAATTCACATGTGTTGGACTTCATTTGACTTCACAGTTAGTGTTCAATACCCCTAGTTTGTATGTGTGTGTGTGTGTGGGAGAAACAGAAGGGGTTGTTAAAGTCGTGCTTTTTTTGCATTCATTTTATCTGAAGCCCATTGATGTTACCTTAGTAAAAGCAGCCATCACTTGAAGTAATAATGGCAGCAAGTAGTAATGGCAAATTAAGCATAATGCAATACTCTTCTGCAGCGAAGTCACGAGTTCAATCCCCGATGACGGGATTGGCTTTAACGCCTTGTAGGAGGTTGATTCCATGGACTATAGATGTTCAGATATCTTTGAAAACTAGATTAATTCAATAGATTAAATCAAATTTTATTCAGACGAATTCAAACTTTTTACATGATGTGATAATGATTTATAATTTCTCAGATTAATCCGTCTTGGCAGAAAAATATAAAGACCATGGAAGCCCACACGAGTATTTTTATGGAGGGGCTGAGAAAAAATTCATCGAGTGCCTGTAGGAGGGGCTGAGAAAAATTATTACCTCCTTCTCAAAGCTTTCGAGAATTTTAGTGAATATACAAGATACCAAAACGCTACAAAAATAATTGATACTGCTTGACAATTAGTAATCAGCTAAAAAGCACTTAATTTTAAATGTGACCGTAAAACTTTTGTTAGTGAATGCATGAAAGGTTCAAATTTTTAAAATGCTAGGGGGAGTTCGAGCCCCCTCTGCTCCCCATATGAACGCTGAAAGTAAAGACTGTGGGGGGTCTGACATAGCCCCTGTTGCCCAGAATTGGATATAATTAGTATAAATAATAAATAAATACAATAAGATAAAAGAGCTAGTTGAGTAGTACAGGTGTAAATTGAGAAAAATGTAGTGATATCACAATTCTCTATGCAACAGATGGCTGCGGTTACGTATTTTATATTGAGCAAAGGAATAACTAAATTCAAGTGAGGCCCTGCGGTGGCGCAGTGTGGTAACGCCTTCTCCAAGTGCGCCGCTAATCCGGGTTCGACTCCCCCGTGCAATAAAGAACGCTTACTCAGCAGAGATCTCGTAAAAGATCGCACTGCTCACTGTAGTCCGGGGTTCGGATTCCTCGGAAAACAGTAGGTCCCGGCGCAGCATGACCACTGTAGTCTTTGAGCCGTAAAAAAAAAAAAGATTCAAGTGAATTAGGAAGAAGATTTCACACGCTTTGGTCAAAGCAACAGATGCGGGAGAATTCAAGCTTCGTTTGTGAATACTCTGGTAATAAATCGTTAAGATTTCTTGCAAAATATGATCAGGAAAGTGTAATGAATTGACATTAGAATGAATGTCATTTCGTATAGTTTTAAACATGAAGATGGAAGTAAATAATTTTTCGATTAATAATATCAGATGCTTGATACTATTTTCGTAGTTCCACAAGAATGAGTTTGATAATTTAGGGGGGGGAGCCTATAGCATTTATTATATCATTTGGGATATAAATCGTCCTTGCGCCACAAAATAAACAAACAAATGAAACTTGTTTATCTATAAATCGCTGTTTATCATTGCAAGCACCGATACAAATTATTAATAGAGGCAGATTTTAAAAACTTCTTGTTAAATCGAGCACTATACATCCTACAGAGTGCCCTGCGGTGGCGCAGTGTGGTAACGCGTTCGCCTAGTGCGCCGTTAATCCGGGTTCGACTCCCAACAGTGCAAAGAACGCTTACTCAGAGATCTCATAAAGATCGCACTGCTCACTGTAGTCCGGGGTTTGGTTCCCTAGGCCTTAAGAGGTTCGGATTCCTCGGAAAACTGTAGGTCCAAGAGGTTCGGATTCCTCGGAAAATTGTAGGTCCAAGCGTTCGGATTCCTCGGAAAACAGTTGGTCGCTGCACAGCATGACCACTGTAGACCTTGAGCCGTAAAACCACAAAGAAATAAAGCTTCCTGAAGACAGTATATCAACAGAAAGACACATTTTTACAAATAGCATGCAGAGTACTTACGGATAATTTAATTTTCCACCTCTTGTCCAATGGAATTGTTGATATAATATCATGCTGATTTATCTTAACCCAGCTACTACGAAAATAATTCGACAACGTTGTCAGGGGAGGCAATTTCTTCAACTTTTTAATTACACGAGTCACTTCTTTCAACTCTCTGGATTTATTTCTACAAATGTCAAAAGAAATAGGACACACACACACGTATACACATGGGATTTCGAGACAAGTTCAACATTTAGAGCCACGTGTGTAAGAGCATCGTCGTGCTAATGTGGAACACCAAGGGCTATTTGTAAATAAAGTAATAGGGCAGCATCCAAAATATTTTAAAACATCGTAGGTTGTTTAACGTTATACGCATGCGCGATGTATAATGCCATAGATGTGGTGCGATGCAATTATTGAAACATTTCCCCATGACTTCCATAGGCCCACGAATTTCGCTGATTGGACTTAGATAGCGAAAGAAACATATTGTTTATTGTGAAATATGTTTCTTTATTGTGAAATATATTTCTTTTATATCATCATCATCATCATATTCAACCATTATCTATCCACTGCTGGATGAAGGTCTCTCCAAATGCTTTCCACACAAGTCTATCCTGAGCAATTCGCTTCCACGTCACCCCAACCTGTTTTCTTATTTCATCCACCCATCTAGTTTGAGGACGTTTTCTAGGTCTTCGGTGGTCTCTTGGAATCCAGTTCAGAATTTCTGTTGTCCATCGTTGATCAGTTCTTCTTGCAATATGCCCAGCCCATCGCCATTTCAGCCCTTTTACTTTAACAATGATGTCCTCTACTCTAGTTTGCTCTCTCACCCAAGTGTTTCTTTTTCGATCTCTCCTAGTTATTCCAAGCATGCACCTCTCCATGCTCCTTTGCGTTGTCTGTAACTTTCGTATTGCTCCAACTGTTAGACTCCATGTCTCTGATCCATAAGAGAGGACTGGCAATACACACTGGTTGAAGACCTTTCTTTTTAGACACAAAGGCAATTTCCCCTTCAGGATAAAACTGTTTCTTCCAAATGCACTCCAGCCAAGTTTAATACGTCTGTTGAGTTCTTTCATAATGTTGCCATCCATTGAAATCAGCTGGCCAAGGTAAATATATGAATCAGCAATTTCTAGCTCAATGTTGTCAACTTGTATTTTTGTTTCCTCTACAAAATTATTGAACATGATCTTAGTTTTTTGTAGGTTCATCTTGAGTCCAACTTCTTTACTTCTAGTTGAGAGCTCCTGTACCATGTCTTGGAGTTCTGATGGGTTCGTTGAAAAAATAACAATGTCATCAGCAAACCGCAAATGATTTAAATATTCACCATTTATTTTTATTCCCTTGTTATTCCAATTTATCAGCTGAAAAATCATCTGTAAAGCTGAAGTAAAAAGTTTTGGAGAAATGGTATCTCCCTGCCTCACACCTTTACCAATTTTGATAGTTTTGGTATCTTTATGTAACCGAAATTTTGCACTTGCATTTTTATACACACGTTTCACCATGTCAATGTACACATCCTCAATGTCTGTTGATCTTAAAGAGTTGATGACTGCTGATGTTTTAATAGAGTCAAAGGCCTTCTCATAGTCAATAAATGCAACACACAATGGAAGTTCATATTCATGTGTTCTTTCAATTAATTCTCTTAATACTTGAATATGGTCCACTGTACTGAATCCACTTCGAAATCCAGCTTGTTCTCTTGGTTGAGCTGCATCTAATTTTTTCTGCAGGCGATGTGTTAGCACTTTTGTGAAGATTTTATAAATAGCAGGTAACAAGCTAATTGGTCGGTAATTTTTCAAATCCTCTTTATCACCTTTTTTATGCAAAAGAATTACTGTTGCAGAATCCCATTGGTTTGGTATGTTACCGCTGTTAAGACATTTGGTAAAGAATTTTGCAAGTATGTCTTCTACATATTCTCCAGCTTCTTTTAGGATATCTAATGTAATACCATCATCGCCAGGGGCTCTTCCTTTCTTCATACTTTTTATTGCAAATGAAACTTCTTCTTTTAAGATTTTAGGAGCTGTTCCTTCGACTATTTCAGTGTCTTCGTTTAATCCACTGTTACTTTCATATAGTTTTTTGTAGAATTCTTCAACTCTTCTAAGTATTTCTTCCCTATTTCTTGTTACGGTGCCATCCTCTCCTTTTAATGCAATGATGTGTTTCTTCCCAACAGATAAACTTCCTTTAACAACCCTAAGGCTCTTGTTATTTTCAATGGCTTATATATATATACAAATTTGTATACTTGGATGATAAAATACGTTTATGTTATGTCAAAAGTATCTTTTTGCTTTGGAAAAAATGTTGAATTGTAGATGTTCACATGATAAAACAGCATATGTAATTATTTATCGTGCAATCTGAAAGTTCATTTTTAAAGTCAGTGAAAAATCGATGAATTTGGTGAAGTTTTATTGCTTATTTTTAATTGTTTTTTCTCCTTTTGAAATTCGATTTTTTTCCCTGGTAATTGAAATCCGATGAAAAATTTTGCTTGTATTCAGAAAGAGGAGCTAATTTTTAATATCCGTTTCTTTTTTTTAGAATTCACCGGATTTTTTCTCTTTTTTTCTTAGAAAAAATTTGTCTTCGAGAATTAGCGAATTAAGAATGAATAAAAAAGTGGAAAATTATTCTACGTAAGCTTTTACTGCGAAAATTAATATAATGAGACACGTTTGGACATGCGTGAGGTTATTGATGTGCGTTTGTTTTAAAGTGATCAATTAAAGATAATATTGAATTATGGAAAAACGAATGGATCTATGGAAAAACGAATGAGAAAATTATGATTAAGTAATCAGTGGGAAATCGATCAAATAAATTACTAATTGACTAAATAAACAAATGACCGATTAAGTAAGTTTATTTTTGAATAAACTGATGATGGAGTGAAAACGTCAATAATTAAACAATGAGTGAAAACACAATGCCTATATTATGTACTCAGTGCATCACATTAATTTTTACACGCGTTTTCTATGTTTATCTCACATGTTTTTCCATTATTTAATATATAAATATTGTTCTGTTGCCTAAAATCTTATATGTCTTACGAAAAGTATGGGCAGAACAAAGAGAGAAACACAGACGATTTTTATGGCTGCTGATGCCAGTTTTAAAAATGTCGGACAAAAGAAAAGTCATAAAAATCGTCTGTGCATTGCAACCCCATACCCATGCTTCACGTAAGACATATAAGACTTTAGGCAACAGGGCAATATTTATATATTAAATAATGGAATATATAATAATGTAAAATATATAATAATGGAATTTATATATTAAATATGTGATAAACATAGAAAATACGTGTAAAAATCAATGTGGTGTACTGAGTACACAATACTTATACAAATATTTGATGAAAAATAAATAAATCGTATCAAATGAAAGATATTGAATATCATTGATAGAAAAGATCAATGGAACGAATTTTTAGTTTTATACGAACAAATAATCTTTGTCGTTCGTACCGAATATGCTGAAAGTTACATAAACAGAAGAATTAATTAAAATAATATTTTTTTAGTTGAAAAAAATATTTATTGGATTAATGACTATACTCGTGGCAAAGCTAACCTGGTACACTGTTAAGGCTACGGTGACCTATTCACGTGTGTGCAATAAATATTCATTCGCAAATTGGCGAAAAATGAGATAACCCTCAACATTATTAGGCCGTTTATCGCCTAATTTGGAATGCAGAAAAACGCGATCGTCAAAATTCCAGGCGCCAAATTTCCCGCCAAGCGAACAAAGTCCTCTGAGTGGTCAGTTACTTGAATGACATCAGCGCTTGCTATAATGAGTCTTTTTCCTAAATTTAATAAATACCAGATTTTAATTACAAACATATGCCTATGTTTTATGTATTTGAGCATTATTTTAATGTTTTATGTACGAAATGTATCTTCTATTAACTCTGTTAACGTAAGAAAGGGCGAACTATATCACACTGGCGGAATCATACTGCTCTGTGCCTTGTCTGTGCATCGGGGTAGCTTTACCGCGGATGTAGTTATTTGTTTTTTATTTGAATATTTACGTCATTAAATTAATAACAATCATGGAGATTACCAGCACTCCTCCAAATAAATGGAGTATTAACTGTCGAAGTATTAAATACTTATTTTATATTAAATATCAAAAAAATCGATTGAAGAAGGAATTTAATCTCATTTCTTTTTTTTTAATATTTAGCGCCATGTAGTTTGTTCGAAACAAGTAATAATAAAGTGCATTATAGGAAGCTTGAGCATCTAAATTCGAAAGTTGATAATGACTGCTTACGCGTGAAAGTATCTTTAATGAAAAGCCCGTGCGGTGAGAACGCATCCGCCTGTTCCCCGGATCCCACTCCCAATGGTAGAAACAAAAGCTTACCGACTAACTGCTCACTGTAGTCCGGGGGGGTTGATTGGCAGATATATAATTGAGGAAGTCAAGTAATTCTATTCAGTTAAAATATAATTTTATTAAAAGCTTTAAATTTTTAAGGTAGTTGATCAATACGCCAGAAGATAATTAAATTGCAATACAACGTTAAAGAAATTTTGTACGCCTTTTTGGTGGAGCCTTCATGGTACGTGTGTACACTTCGATGGTAAGTTGAAGACTGAAGATAATTTTAGAATTCGGAAAGCACACATACCGTTGCTAAATATAAAAAGTGAAATTATGATTATACAATATATGTTGCCACATACGAAGAGTGAAAATAAGTATATTTCGAAACATCACATAAAAGGAAATAATTTGGCATTTTGCCCATTTTGGAAACTGTGATTATTAAGTTTTCATTTCTTGCTCTTTTAAATGGCAACAGTAAAGGAAGCCTGCAAAGTGAACAAGCATTTCTACTGTGGGAGCCAGCCCACAGGTTCTCCAGACGGTAAGGGGTTCGGATTCCTCGGAAAATTGTGGGTCCACACGCAGCATGACACTTGTCCCCTTGCGCCATAAAACCCACAAACAACTTAATGAAAATACACTTATCTGATATTAAAAGGTCCTGACCTTGAGCTTTCGACAGGATTTCTTCGAAATTTGATAATACGTAAAGTTTTCCTTCCTCTGATAGATAGCCAACAAAACGAGGCATTTATTTGAAGCAAATATACATTTTTCGGAACATCATTCTGAAACATATTCTATAAACCGTCCATTTAAATTCCGTATAAGGTAATTTAAATGGGGCTATTTAAAATAAATCAGCTTATGTAGTCTGTTTTTAAGTTTGAGCAGCCGCAACGAAATTGTTATTTTGACTGAAAGTTGAAATACTTTTTCCCAATGAAGCTAATTTAAATATGTTTGTTTGTTTGTTTGGCTTTTTTATGGCGCAAGAGCATCTGGGCTATACTGCGCCAAAATCTAAATATGCAATTGAAAGAAATGAATACAAACTGCAATAATATTATTTATTGTGGTCGGTCCGTATTATTATATTACGAATTTCAGGGATATGTTTTTAGTTTGTAACGAGCCATTTATTTTCTGAATGTGCAATTATTATATTTCGTTATAAAAAGGGACGCATTGTATTAGATATTTTGTTCGTTTGCATTCTAGGGTGAAAGAATTGATAGGGTTACCCTGAGAATATACAATATTTCAAGAAATTTTAACGTTTGTCGCCTAAAGCATGAAACCCAGGACCACGGATCAGTAGAAAGGCCGCAGCCAGAGTTTATTGCCATTTGGTGTCGAATCTAGATCTTTTGTATGGTGAGCAAACGCCTTACAACCGCGCCACCTAGCTGCGTAATTATGTTAACTATAAATCAACTATATACACAGCAATATAAATTGCATGGAAAACTTTATATATCCTTATTATTTAATATGGTTTATAAATCTTTGCTTAAAGACGCTGAGTTGGAACGTAAAATTAATAACGGTGTGTTTGACACTTATTGGATGTATGCCCAAAGGAGCTTGTTGGACAAATATCCATTAAACAATGCACTAAGGACAAGAACGAGGTCGGGACCTCTCGGGATTTCACTGATTACAGGGAATAGTGTCCGGAATGCGATTAATAGGTCCCAGAATTCGATATACAAGAGCATATAATCAAAGATTTGTTGTGGATTCTTTCGCTGTAGGCCGAAGTTCGTAGTTGCTATTGGTAATGGAATTAGGTAGTCCAACGCTGATCTTCCTGTAATTGGACCATTGTGTAAGGTTGAGTTACGAACGATAGCTCCATTTCAAGGGAAATCATGATTCCAGTTAGATGTGAACTGAAACAACTACAGAATACAGAAATAGTATACTCTCCACCAAGGGGGGATCCAGAGAGGGGCGGAGTGGGCGATCGCCCTCTCGTCAGGGATAAATAAGAAAAAAAATTAAAGACGATGAAGAATATTTTATGTATTGTTTGTTACGACTGTAATAAATAAAAGTCTTACACAGGCGTCCAAAGTCTCTAAGTCTTGGAGAAATGCGATCAAGACGTTTTTCCACGAATCTATAAGCTACTTGCCTTTCAAACTACGTTTTCAGTAAGTGTTGCTTCAGCAAAACGTAGTTTTTTATCGTTGAAACCCCGTCAAATTTGCTTCGAACGCGGATGACAGAAGAGACTTTTAATACACATCCATAAAGACATTCATATTGATGAAAATAAAGTGATTTACAGATTTTCAAAGAAACCAAGATGGCTCGACTTTGCACTATAAACTTCAAATTTTTTAAAAAGTTGTTTGTTACAATAAAAAAAGTAAAATAATTACAACGTTTTTGTAGTTTAAATTTAAACTTGTTCTATTAATTACATTGTAAATTATCGTAAATGTTTCTTTTACTAACTCAATCTTCTGTCATATATAACAATAATCTACCCTGAACCACATCGTTTAAGACCAACTGTAATGCATTGTCGTAAATTAAATATTTTTTATATTATTATAATTATATATTAATATATTATATAATATATTATTAATATATTATATTAATATATTATATTATTATATTATATTATTATTATTATTATTATATTATATTATTATTATTATTATTATTATTATTATTATTATTATTATATTATTATTATTATTATTATTATTATATTATATTTAACAACATTTACCTAAACTATTTAACAGTCCAAAACTAAAAATAAAAACTGTTTAAAATCTAGAATGCGCCGTGAAAGTGTTCGTGAAACCATTTTTAATAAACCATGTGTTACGCTTTTATATCGAACGTAAGTGATGTTTCTGAGTCTTAATCAGGGGCGGAGTGGGCCACCGGCCGACCGGCCCTCGGACGGGTCCGCCCTAGTGAATGATAGGACTCGTGCCTCCCAATGGACAACGATTCGCGCCTTCCAATAATTCAAGGTAATCGCCCTTTAAAAAGACCCAGCCTCCCCTCCCTGATCTTAATGTTAAGTGAAATATCTTGCCCAATTTTGTCATAATGTGAAAATAATCGAAAAGTAATCCATGACCAAAAAAAATCCATGACCAAAAAAATCCATGACCAAAAAAATCCATAACCGAGAGTTCGAATCCATGATCAAGAAAGGCAATCTATAAAACTTGTGACAATAATCGACAACAGCTCACATCAACAAAAAGGCTCATTCATATTCATGATTAATTTATTATGAAGTTGGAAAAAGAAGAAGAATTTTTATAATAATTATAATGATACTCATAATATTTGTATTTTTTAAGGTGAAAGGATAGAAAAGGTTATGCTCTTTTTTTGCGCAAAGGGTTGGGAAGTGTGACCACCGAAGGCGTCACTGTAATCTCAGACAGGAGAAAAGGTCATGCTATGTAGGAACTTGCAGTTTGACGAGGAATCCGAACCTCCGCGTTTAAAAAGACCAAACTCTAGAGTACGGTGGGTAAAAATGCGTTTCACCGTACCACTGAGAATAGAAACTGGGTTAATGGTAAGAGAGACAAGCGCGTTACACTATATCTATATGGAGTAGTGGTCCAACGTTTTCCCCAAGGAATTTGAGCCCCTTAAAACCCAGAGAAGCAAGTCCAGGAATACAGCGAGAACTTTGCATGGTGCAAAATAATCATGTAAGCAGACTACAAATACCAACAAGGCCAAGTAACGAAATTTATTCATTAAGCAGCGGATATTCACACGGATTGAACGGTAAAAATGTACCCCTACGAGAAACATAAACAAGAATTACAAGTGCTGGTCATTGGTTTTCGAAATAACGAAAACTTTAGCCGCTATGATGGCCCAGAGACAAAGCGTGCTTTATGGGCCTGAAGATCTGGCTTTGGTTTATGCTAGTGCCGGAGAGGGCTATGTGAACTTTTACCTCCTTGTAGTACATAGGCGTACGCAGAAAGTTCATAAGGGGGTTATAGGCTTAATGGGAAGGGTTACACAAGTACAACTTATATATTCTCACGTTAAATATACAAAATTTCATTGCAATGTGGGGGGGTTACAACCCCATCAACACCCCCTTGCGTACGCCAATGCTGTGGTACCTGTGGTGCTGTGGTTCAGTTCCTGTTATGGAATAGTAGGCCGAGGTCTGAATTCATTGCTAAGCTCTGGTCCCCTCTCTTGATTCATAAAGTCTATCTAATTAGATCCGCAGTCAATCCTTCGATTGGATTCATGAGGGTTTAAAGCAGTCTCAGCAGAAAGAAAGAAAGAATATAACAAATGGAATTATAGACAGGGGCGGACTAGGCCACCCGCTAACCGGCCCTGGGCCGATGGCCCCTCATGGGCGATAGGACTCGCGCCCTCCGAAAATCCAAGGTATGCGCCTTTGGGGGACCCAGTCTGCCCCTGATGATAGACATACCATATATATCTCACAGGTTGAAACCATAGGCCAGGCGACATATATTACAAACTTAGTCATATCCAATATGATCGCGTACAGATCAGATTATGTTTTAAAAAAATCAAGCCAAAAATGAAACAATCCAGGACTATGGCAAGACCCACTCATACCGGATTTAATACTAAGTACATTATTAAGAACAAGAAAGTTACTTATTATAAACAAATAACTCATGTCTTAAACTGTAAATGGTGTTAACCAGAATACATCAAATTATCAGACAGGTTGTATGTCATGGTACATGATTTGGTTTACTTCATGGTACATGATTTAGTTTATGTCATGGTACATGATTTGGTTCATGTCATGGTACATGATTTGGTTTACGTCATGGTACATGATTTAGTTTATGTCATGGTACATGATTTGGTTCATGTCATGGTACATGGTTTAGTTTATGTCATGGTACATGATTTGGTTTATGTCATGGTACATGATTTGGTTTATGTCATGGTACATGATTTGGTTTATGTCATGGTACATTTAAAGATGCACACAAGAACTTCATAGACATGGTAATGATTATGATAGCCACTTTTTTAGCTCAAACTAGAGATTTTTGTTATAGGAGAAAAGGGACATCGTTCTCGATCCAGAGTCGAACTAGGGTTTTTCCACTGAGCTCGGAGTGACAACTACTAGGCTATCGAGGACAGAAACGAAGCTTTTCTGTTTTTTCTCAGCATTTAAGGTTGTAAAATATTATTACCTTTCTCAGGGCTAACACAATTGCCAAATAACTGTCAACACACAAAGCGATTTGGGCGATTTTTTGCGATTTTTATAAACATCCAGACATGGGCTCCGAAGTGAAAAATTATTGTGAGTTCCAAAAATTTTAAATCGAATAACCGGCACACATTTCAAAGGATTCAAGTATAATTTAAATTTCATTATCAGATTATCTGGTACAATAAGACACCTGAAATGTTAAAATGAAGCAAATTATAGTTAATTATAGAAAAATATTTTTTCTCTAGATAATTATTTACCTATACTTTGCTTTTGTAGGCGCAACATTATTATATACAACATACAAATAGTACTGAATTCCCAACTCTATTATCTTCATAAAAGTTTTAAAAAAACGTAATTTTTTTGAGGGAAGAGTATTTGCCAACACTGTTGGCCCTGCACCTAGGGCCAGATTATGGCAAGAGCTCGCTGGGCCCGCGCCCGGGCCCTGTGAAAGAGGGAGCCTAAAAAAATTTATTTGACAATTTTATTTACCGTGATAAAAGAGTAAATTAATATAAAAAAAACCTTTTTCTTCAGTTTTATAATCCGAAACGGATTCAACGAAATCATATCTGATATCTAATTATAACTACTATAACCACAGCTTTGAGAATTGGATAATAAAAGAGCAGAGTTTTCAAAAACACAAAATTGGCACATTATTCGCTACTTTTACGACTTCAGCTCTGAAAGCACATCCTTTGACATCTGACGCTGACGTGAACGTGGGATTAAAAAGCACATTTTTACCTCCATTTTTAAATGGTAATAAGGGTGCGTACGTTTTTCAGATGCATACATACGTCAGGGGCCTCCAAATGCAAATTGGGTCGGGGCCCTTAATATTCATAGTCGGCCCCTGCCTGCACCCAAAGTTATGTCTATATGCATGTATTATTTAATAACTCATTAAATGATTTGAATAGCTGGAAAATACATTACTTTTAAAGACGTTTGCTCAACTACATTTCTTATATTGCAGCAGCAGGTTTTGACAACGACATCACGGTCTTTTGGCTCACATACAATCCTAATTTCGCCAAAAAAAATAACGCCAATTCTTTTTGACTGGAATTATTCCGATCTTGGAACCTGACAAAACATCACCTGCTCAGCCAATCAGATTGCTTAAATCGGTCCTAATGCTAAAAGTGTTATGGAAATTCAAATCTCGCCCCCAGACCCGAGCTTAGGCTGAGCCCGTCTCATATCTATTAGAGACTTGACTTGGGGCGGACCTGAGTCGTCGGTCCAGAGGCCCGGTGGTCCCCTCATGGGTGGTAGGACACAAACCTTTGAATGGACAAGGAGTCGCGCCCTCCGACAATCCAAGGTATGCGTCCTTTAAGAGGAATCAGTCCGCCCCTGGACTAGACTTTCGTATTTTCTGTGAAAACAAGCAAAATAAAGAATTTTTTAAAAAATCCAGGGAAAAGAGTATAAATAATGAAAACCTTGAAGAATTGATGACGAAAATTTTGTGCATATATTTCCATACGCGTATTTTCCCAACATGCACAAATATTAAGGGTTCGAAGAACCCACAAAAAATAATTGTGGGTTTAAAAAGTGTCTCAAACCCACGAAGTCGGCCCCACTGCATCCAGAACAAATAATTACTTATTATAACCTCATCATGGATTATGCGGCCCTTGTTAAAAATTTAAATTTGTGCAACCTGTGTACTATAGTTAATTACGGTCTTACATTGCCAAAATCTGACACAAGATTTAGGTTAATTATTCAGGGAAAATCCGCGTTAAGATACATGGTGAAAAATATACAATTAATGTCTAGACAATATTTTAGAATTTTACGGGCATGGAATTTTCCAGAAATTTTCAAGCAACTATTAACAGCACCTTCAATTAAAATCATCGATTATGATATACACGGCCACATCGATCATCTTTCGATAACTTATCGATGCTAACACCAAATAAGAATTTATGGATTGCAGTGCTCCATATTTCATCACACAAAGCGTTGGAATCATAGCCAATTTATAAGTGCTTGACTTGCCCCTCTACGCCCTATATCGTTTATAATCCGCGACGCCATTAATTTATATTAACAGACTTTAAATTAATATTTTGACAAAGATGCTTCAACCATAAGTGCAATAAATCGTTTAAGAGCCGACAGAGTGCGCTGTCAGTACTTGTAAACGACGGTTAATTGAAAGGGATAATTAATGTTTATCCAATTATCTTAATTGAACCATGGCGTCTTGCGGTATGACGTCATTCCAATGATGACCTATCATGAAATTGTAACCCATCTCGCAATAGACTGACTAACGCATGTGATGATTTCTGAATGTTATTTCTTATATTTTTATATACTATATAAACTTTAGAACGGCCTTTGACGGCGAAGTAAAAGCAATCCTTGTGATCTTACAACAACTGGAGATTCTGCAACTCGTGTATAGAAAGGTGGCCATCTTATCGGACTCCAGAGCAGAAATACAGTTCAACTAAGTCCTCTATTTCAAAAGATGTATTTGAGTGCCAAAATCTATTTAAAACTTTAAAACTAAAGGAATGTATACTGTTCTCCAATGGATTCCTGGACACTGTGGAATCTATGGAAACAACCAGGCATATATGTTGGCAATAAAAGGCTCCAAAGTGCAACAGTTGAGAGACAATGAAATATCTTTCCACACTGTAAAATTTTCCATCAAGAGGTCCCAGAATTTGGAGTTCAATAAAGATCTTTCGAACAGAATCGCCACAAAGAACTGGAAACATCAAGTCAAGTCAGATGTTCTTGATTGGCCACGCCGTGAAGCAGTAGAGACATTCCGTTTGATTACAGGACATGATTGCTTGGCAGAGTACCTTTTCCGTCTGATGTCCTATCTACTCTAAACTATATGCAGGAGATGAGACTATGAACAGATAACATATTCAGTAATGCAAAGCTCTTCGTGGGGACACTGAGATGGAGTGCTACTGGGAAGCAAGATTGCATATGGGATAATGGCAATATACATTGTATTCTTTTCATTTGTGTGCCAAATTTCTTGCTATTGGAAAAAGAAATTTTATGTAGAGTGATACCTGTCTAAACTGGAAACTCACGGGACCGGTAAAAAAACAAACAAAAAACTCTGTAGTATACAGGTTCCCGTTTTATAAAGGTTACATGAAAAATAAATACATAGTTAAATTCCGTGGTAAGATATAACTGTATGCAGGTATGCTATTTTTGTCTTTGTCTACTCTTGAGGACATAACTAAATTTATTTTTCTTGTGATATAAATATTTATTTTATCACTGCATTTTATATTTATTAATTTTAATTTTTGCCTTATTTTGTGTACTTAGTAGATACGATTAATATAAAAAAACCTGTCATGCACTTTCATGCTACTTCTTTTGTTCCGTTTTATTTAGTTTGTTCAAAAATCCATGTAAGTTATGACATTTTGAATTGTTTTCTGCCACTTCAACAGAAGTGAAGAGGACGATTTATCAAGTGCAGAAACACGACGCAAACAATTGGAAGTGTTTAGTATTTCTCAATGAAAATACCCTTTTGTAAATTTATCCTAACGTGTTTAAGAGATGTAAGGTTAGGATATAGAATCCGCAACACAAACTTCGTTGATTAAAGTCCAAAACAGAGCACCATCACTTTCTATTTCAAATTTTTATTGGTCAAAATAAAAACAATGTTCTTGTTGAATCATGAATAGTTGGTTTACCTGTATGTAGAAAATAAATAAATAATTATTAATATTATTATATAGATTTTAAAAGTGGAATTTCGGATTATTATTGTAGATATTTTTGAAATCTAGGAAATCGGCATCATAGCTCTCACTCTAATGTTCTTCTCACATTAAGCTGTAAGTTTCGTTTTTCTAGGGGTATTTCAACCATATTCTCCTTAGTTATAGCAGTGCAAATTATGTGAATGCTACAGTTCAGAATATAACTTATTTAAATGATCCAAACTGCTTTTAAAGAAAGCAGAACTGCTTTTAAAGGTTAACAAGTTCCTTATAATATTACCATTACAATATTTAATTATATAATATTACGATATTTAAATATCGAAGATCCAATTTAAAAACTATGTAGCTAATGTAAAAAACCACACACCTGTAACGGCTGTTTTTTTTTAACTGAACAAGCTAGATTAAGAAACAATTTTTATCAACGTTTTTTAGGCTCAATAATAGTAACACCGATGTTATGGCGTGGTTAGATGGTGAAACGTTCGTAAGGAAAAGAAATGTGTTTTGCATCTGGTGGGGTCCCACGACCTTCTACAATCCGGGAAGGTGCTATCACTAACTGAGCTACAGACGACCAAACAATCAATTCCCTACGAACGTATTTAAAGCGTACTTTTCGAAACCGGTTATTTCTCGGAATGGGCAGTACATGGACTGCTTTTTAAACCTAATTGCGAAGAGATCGGTATTAAATTCATCGAAAAGTTAATTTAATTTAACCAGTTAGGTTGATTAATAAATTAAATGAAGCTGAATAAAATTGAAGTATCCTTTTTATTTGGTTTCGATACGATTAGAGTGGAGTATTCGATGACCTATACAATAATTTAGTTTATAAAAATGGTACGATAAAAAATATTATTTAATTACAGTAGCCTTAAACAATATTGGAAAAGAATAGCTTTATTTTTTTAGTTGCAATTATGAGCAGAAACAAGACAGAAAATGAAAAACAATTTACTGGCGTTTTTTTGTTAATCTGCTGACTTGTACACCGTTGACCTCAATTGGATGAACAATGTAATTACCATTAATCTTCGCTAATTAATTCATCCCAGCATAATGGAATTAATAAAGCTTACTCGGTAGGTTCTGTCCACCAAAGTGGATTTGAACTAGGATTATGGGACTTTACTTGGAAACGGATGGCAATTTAATCCCATCGGGTACTCTCTCATTTTAGATTCGCTGGACGCTATTGTAAATAACGTGAAAAGTTAATTTTACGATGGTGTAGCAATTTTTTGAAATTTTTTGAACGAATTAACTTGAAAACATGAATTTTATTTGAAAGAAGTTGAACAGAGCACAAAGTAAAGAAATTAACCTTTAAATATTAATGTTTCAATTTTAGTGAGAAAACTAGATAAAAATTTCTGCTTTTTAAATTTTCTGTTTATTACGATATACAAGGAAGTAAAAGCGACTGTAAGTTCGTTTTACGCGACTACCAGTTCTTACGGTCGCGTAAACTCTCGATAATCTGGTCCTAAACAGAGATAGAGTAGCGGAGCGAAAAATCGAATAATATGGATGAGAAAAGCAAACAGAAGAAGGGCGCCATGCATGTAATAATGTAATGTCACGCACATATGCATATGATGTCATGTATGCGATGTCATTAATATAATCATGAACTGTTATGCATGTAAGCATATGATATTATACATGTAAGCATATGATATTATACATGTAAGCATATGATATTATACATGTAAGCATATGATATCATGCATGTATGCTGGCGCAGTATAGCCCAGATGCTCTTGAGCCATAAAACACCTAAACAAACAGCATGCATGTATGCATATGATATCATGCATGTATGCATATGATGTCATGCATGGTATAGCATGATTATATGCCTGGCATCGCATGATTTCATTCATTACATAATTGACATCGCACAATTGTATGCATGATATGTGCTTACATGCATAACATAACGTGATTACATGCATAGCATTTCACGATTATATTTATGACATCGCATACATGACATCATATACATACATGCATGGCATCATATGCATACATCCATGATATATGCATGTATGTATGCGATGTCATGTATGAGATGTCATAAATATAATCGTGAAATGCTATGCATGGAATCACGTTATGTTATGCATGTAAGCATATGATATCATGCATATAAGCACATATCATGCATGCAATTGTGCGATGTTATGTATGTAATGAATGAAATCATGCGATGCCATGCAAATAATCATGCGATAATATGCATGTAATCGTGAAACGCCATGCTTCTAAATGTATGATGTAACGCATGTAGTGTAACAAATGTAAGCATGATCGCCCATAAGAATACTTCTGGTGGTGGTGGGGGGGGTGAGAAAAATTATTAATTAAATTAATTAATAATTATTACCTCATGTTCAAGGCTGTCAAACATTTTAGTGAATGTACAAGATACAAAAATGCTACAAAAATAATTGATACTGCTTGACAATTAGTAATAAGCTAAAAATACCTTATTTTATAATGTGACTGTAAACTTTTTGAAAGTAAATGCATAGCAGAATTGGGCAAGTAAACTTTTTGAAAGGCTGGGGGGGGGAGAACTCGAGTCCCCCACTGCCGCCATATGGGCGCCCATGCACGTAAGCATATAATGCCAAGTATGCGATGATATACATGTAATCATGCGATGATGTATTACATGTAATACAAGCAACTATGCACGTAAGCATGCGATGATATGACCTTAATACATGCAATCATGCATGTGATCAGCATTGTTAATGTTTAATCAATTGAAAAAATTGATTGTTTCATGATACTAAAGCCTTTGTTATATATCATGATATTAAAGTTATATCATATTATTAAAGTATTTGTTATAACATAACATTAAAATATTTTCTGGTATTCTGATATTACGAATTTAAATTTATAATTGTTGTCAGTCCTTATAAAATCCCAAATCTTGCAGTTTAAACTTTGCATCTTTGATGTCTCTTCAACTTCGGTTTATTTTCTCCTGCAAATGCCTTTATTTCAGATAACCTCTTAGCTATTCCAAGCATACAACGTCATGCATTCCTCTATATTGCTGTTTCGAGGTAAAAATACGAAGAAACAGGTATTGATTATTATCGTTGGAAACTAATTATCGATCAAACGCTATGTAACGTCTAGCATCTCAACGTCCCAAAATGGGCCATATATAATTCAAATACCTAATTTTTAAAACTATGGTAGGAAGTAAATTTCCGCGCATTCTCTTCTCTTCATTATCCATCCACTTTCGAGACGTATTAGAAGCAGTTTACATTACTATTAATTAAAATGCACCAGTGTAAAATGTTTCGTGTAGATGGATTTTCATACATTTTTTTAAAACATTCACAACGCTTTTGAATCATTCTTATTGACATTAGTTTCGTAATTGAAAGTAATTCATGAGCTGTATGATCATTACCTTTTCATTAAATGTCATTTTGGTAATCAGTTATCAGAAGATGAAATTGCTTTCCCCGTAAACATGGTTTAGCGGAATGTGTGGAAATAAAACATGGGTTTCTCTGACAGCCAAAATATGCTTATCCATGTATAACTTGACATTTTCATTAACTGTAGTGAAAATTTAGAGTTTGATCACAAAATTCGGATTAAAACCTTGGCGAGCGACTAGTTTCTGAGGACGAAATTCATAGATCCGCTTATTAAAGAAATGTATTTTGCATGTTCAGTTTCATAATCGATATTGATTGGACTCGCAGTTTAAAGTATTGGAGATGTTTGAAAAGGACATCACGCTAGTTATCGGGTTTCGTCACATTTGAAGCATTTTCGAATGCTTCAGCGATTTTCCGATACTTGTTAATTTAGTTCAATATTTTCCAAGCAGTGGTTTATCGTTTGCGTAGTTGAACATTATGATTATTCAATAAACTTTCTGTGTTCTACAATTGTCCGTTTAATTAACGTCTCTTGCAATATTGCATTTGTAATCGTTATTGGAAATCATTTGATTAGCAAATATGATGCTTTTTTTGGTGACAGAGATTGTCACTAGTGTCCTAATTGGAAACACGGACGTAGAAGTCCCAGAATTCATGGGGGCTGAAATATTTTAAAATGAGAAGACCCAGCACCAAGAGAGAAAATTGTCTTTGATATCACATTTAGGCCGAGAAAGAGAGAGAGAGAGAGAGAGAGAGAGAGAGAGAATCTCTGACTTAGTTGTGACACTCGTTTTTATTATGCTAATTTTTGTATGCCGATTTCAAATAGAACACTATTTTTTTGTATCACGTCAAATTTTTGAATTATCGTATTCCGTGTTCATTGCCATAATGTTATATGAATCAAACTTTTGATTCCGTAATTCATGAGGAATTTGCTGATAAAAATCTGAAAAAAATTAGTAATACATTGCATGATCCTTACGTTAGGAAAATTGTATTAAAAATTGTGTTTTGGGATTGATATATTTGGATTACGACCAGGCACTGCGACATTGGAGCAAATAGCCATGTGTTTGTTGAACTTGGCATCATGTTTGGTAAACGAAATTGTTTAAACTGTCAAGATTCGTCTTGCTATATTTATGTGCATGTTATCGCACATATTCTTGCTTAAACTGGCTTGCCACACTATCATACTACTCTGAATATACCATTTGTATACCTCAAACCATACACAAAGTACCCACTTTTTGCTCATTTTTTTGGACATTCAAAATACTTTAGAAAAAAAACTTGACATGATACATGAAAACTAATATGATTTTTGATTTCGGCACATCAAAAACCTTAAAATCAACTCTCAACTGTAAATCAACAAAAATAAAATCGTATCGGCCTGTGTATTCAATGGGAAGGGGTTACGCCTCCTAAACTCTTCATGAACTGCGCCAATGATGGATGTTTCTCGTCTTCAGAAAATTCGTACGTAGAACAAACCACGTTAGAATAAATCAAAAATTTCATTATGTAAATTTCAATTTAATATTTTATTAATAATGACCTTGAGACCACAGAGATCACTAATAGAGGAGAATGATTAAGAACAGAGTTATTTAATTATAAGTAAATTTTCAAGTGATCTGCTCTTACGAACGTCTTTGAAAATTTCTTACGTACAAGACTAACAGCATTTTCGCACGCAATTATAATATAGACCAAAACAACTTCTCTTCTATTAAAGAAATTCTACCGGAAAAAGTTCTATTTATAACTACAAATTATATTCCTTCATCATTAGACAACACAATCAGTAATTGGCATTTTTTTTGACATGTCTATTGTCCATGAGAGCGTGGATTGTGAATGATTGTTGAATATCTTAGAATTAACTCATGGCGTTTTATTCTGAACACTCTTTACAAAATACCTAATTAATAGACAACAATTAATACATATGGACAAAAAACCCTCGTCGTTACGCAAAACACTTGGTATATTTCACTGGGTTCTGCATTAGCTTTTTAATAATTTATTTTTTACGTGAGTGATAGTTTTTTTGCCATGCACGCGTTTTAAATTACGTGAATGATAGGTTTTTTTTTGTCATGCACGCGTTTTAAACCTACATGTTTCACTTATTAGACAGAATTTTTTTTGGAATAAAAAAAGTAGCAATCTAATACTTTTTTCAATAATGAAACAGTAATTTAATCATGTTTGTCCCAAACAAATTATTCCATGTAAGATATTATTACCCTTCACAGGGATAACACAATTGCCAAATAATGGTCAACACAGAAAAGCCTCCGGGGCGAGATTTTTGTGAGTTTTTCGTGGGGGAATTTATTATACAATAATTTTTGCCACCCACGTACATATAGCTCAAACTAGAGCTTTTTTTATATTTGGAGAAAAAGAGGCGCCGTCCTCATCCTGGGCTCTAACCAATTCCCCGCATTGAGCACGCGGTGTCTTGACCTACTAGACGAATGAGGACAAGAACAAACGCATTTTTCTCCGTATATGAGGATGTAAGATATTATTACCCTTCACAGGGATAACACAATTGTCAAATAATGGTCAACACAGAAAAGCCTCTGGGGCGAGATTTTTTGTGAGTTTTTCATGGCGAAATTTATTATACAATAATTTTTGCCACCCACATTTAAGTAGATCAAAATAGAGCTTTTTATATTTGGAGAAAAAGAGTGGTTCGAATCCAGGATGAGGAAAGCGTCTCTTTTTCTCCAAATATTACATAAGCTCTAGTTTGAGCTAAATATACGTGGGTGGCAAAAATTATTGTATAATAAATTCCCCCACGAAAAACTCACAAAATTCTCGCCCCGGAGGCTTTTCTGTGTTAGGAAGACCTTTTGGGAATGCCCTTTTCGCTAATACAAATATTAATTTTAATCAATTTAATAGTAACACATACATGATGATATCATTTCATTTTTAACTGAAATTAATTTTATTTATTTTGTCATCCGACAAGTAAATCTGTTAGGATTCCATATTTATATTATATGTTTTAAAATAAGAAGAAATATGGGAATGACTCAATGTATTAGTTTTATTTTCCAAGGGCCAGTCCAGTTAACCCATATCATAATTCTTGCTATCACGGTTATTCAAGGAAATTGGTTATTCAATTGGTTATTCGAGGAAATTGGCTATTCAATTGGTTGTTCAAGGAAATTGGTTATTCAAGGAAATTGGTTATTCAAGGAAATTGGTTATTCAATTGGTTATTCAAGGAAATATAACCCTTGTTATATTTCCGTGACTGCCTTATGGCTAAGGGAAGTTATAATTAAATTAAAGACTTCAACGAATGGCCTCACTTCAAAACAGATACTTTTGACTCTTAGCCGACTACACGGTCTCTGTCTCTTCTGCTTGGATCGCTCGAACGAAAAGAGTGCCTAAAATATGGAAAAAAAAATGCTATTTTCATGTCTAATAGCATAAAAACGATGCATATACATCATTATCATATCTCTGCAACCGTAATTATGAGATCTGTGATGTTAAAAATGTAATACCTAATTTTTTTTATATTTTTCCTTTACCTTCCGCATCATCAATTTCCTTCAGAGCATCTGTAGCGATCAGTTTTTTAAAGAGTATTTTAGCTCTATTTTTTAACACGATGGAATTTTTAAATAACGTAACACACATTCATGGACTTCGTTAGCCTAAAAGGATTTAGCAAATCATGGCAGCATGTGCCTCTATTTATAATAATCAAACTATATGGGGTTTACGGTCACGTGCCGTTCTCATACGCATGCGCACATGGGTAGATTTACCATTTTGCCACCCCAATGCTATATTTTGCCGTCCCTTAATCCGCCCCCTAATCAGCAGTAGGAACATAAAAATTGTTACATTCAATATACGCTACAAAAGTTTATATTGACAGTAAAAATGTTGAAAAACAAACTCATAAATTGAAACATAAACATTAAACAATATTAACTTATATTGAAGTATTATTTCTTCTTGGTATATAATAAATCAAATTCAATTTTATTGAAATGAATTTTAGTTTTATCAAAAAATAAAAGTCTATTGAACACTGGTATTTAAATGGAAAGCATGACGTCTAGCTTTCTTCTTGGCAAAACATCTGATTATATCATTGTATAGTACTGATGTTATTATATCAGATTCAATGCATAAAATTCTGTTGCCCTAGTCTATAATCTAGTACAACCTATTGGGAAATACGTCACTGCATGTGCATAGAGTAATTGTCTGACATACGAAAATCCTCTATGTGGTACACTGACTTTTGAATCCCCTGTATATAAATCGATGTGGTTCAACAAGATTTCGCACTTGAAGTGTTGCTTGAAGACTTGTTTCTAAATATAAATCAGAAACGAATAATTATTCCAGCCAATACTTCTTGTTAAGCAATCGATTAATGAGTCTAGCGATACTTTAATTATCGATATACCTCTCCAGTAAAATCAATATTTATTGCATGGCGCTTCGCCCAATGTTGGAAGACATTAGTGTTCAAAATCTTCTGATCTTAAATCTAGTTTTAAAGCAAATTTCAGGAGAACGCTTTGGAAGTCAAATATTCTCTCTAAAAGCGTTTTTTATTTAGGTAAGTGTGTTATTTTCCGAAGCTTTTTATGCAAAACGTGCTTTAAGAAATCGAGTTTATTCTTTTGATCTTAGAGAAAAACGTTTTCTTTTAGAATGCTCTTTAGGCCAGGAAAATTAAGTTCTTCGAAATTAGGTTCAAATAGTCTTTTACTATGCAAAATATAAATTTATTTTCGCCTTAGTTACAGGGTATATTGTAGAAGGCGATTATGGAATGGACTTCTGCTATGAGGCGTTCAGTCAAAATTATGAGGATGATTTTTTGAGTGACGGATTAAATAATGTAAAAAATAGAATTGTTAAGAATATTGAAAACTTTGAAATTCATTATAACATAGAAAAAAAGAGATGGAAATGCAAATGTATATGTTTTTGATGATATAACAGATAACAATGTGTGAGATATAAATGGTACAAATCATATGAAAAATATAAGTATAGAGAAAAATTTGTGTGAAGTTAACAAGGTAGTATGGATATTGATAGTAATGCAAATTGCAGGTTAAAGATTAAAAAAAGCTAAAATTATGAAAAGAGGGGAACCTGGAAAATATAGTGATTTTAATAAATTAAAAATTATGCATATAAATGCGAGAAGCATAAACAACAAAATGGTTGAAATAGAAATGCTGAGGGAAAATAATGAATATCAAATAGACATAGTGGGAATAAGTGAAATATGGTCTAGAGAAAATGATCACATGGAAATCTATGGATGGTATGGTTATCATATGATGAGAAACAAAAAAAAGGGAGGAGGGGTATTGGTATATATAAGGAATATTCACGAGGATTTTGAAAAAATGGACTGAATTATCACACATGTGATGATTGGGAAATAATAGGCGTAAAAAGAGGTAAACTTAGGACAGAAATTGTATATAGAGATCCAAGAAGAAATGTTCACAAGCTACTAGATTGGCTATACTTAAAAATTGAAGAAGTACAAAGTAAAAATATAATTATAGTAGGTGACCTAAATATTGATATAAGTAAAGAATCTAGTCATAAAAATTATTTGATAAATGCAATGAAAATGATGATACTAAAAAACATAATTAGTGACTATATAAGAATAACCGATAATTCGACTACAACGATTGATTTATGTTTTACGAACGTATTGGGAATTCATGAAAATATTTTGGATTACCAAATAAGAGATCACAAAGCTATACTCATCGAAGTTCAAGAGGAAACTAAACTCATGATAAACAATAAAATTAAAGTCAGAGATTTCAGTTCAAAACATCTTGAAAAGTTTAAAGAGAAATTGAGTTCTATAGATTGGAATGTAGAATTTAGCGATTTTAATAAATATGATGTATTTATAAATAAAATCAAGGAAATATATGATAGGAATTTTAAATGGAAACTCATAAAGGACAAAATAAACAAAAAAAGGTCGGATAAATAATAAATTAAAAATTTTCATAACGAAAAGTAATTGTATCTTCAACAGGCTTATAAGAACTGAAAGGTTAATATACTGGTGTAGATTTAAAAAATTAAGGAATGATGTAGTGAGGAAAATTGATTTCCATAAAACAAGATTCATAGAAAAAAAAATTTTCAAACACTGATAATAAAACATATGGAAATTTATTAATAAATTGCTGGGAAGGGTAATTAAAACAAATGATAAGTTGATAATCAACAATAACATGAAAGTAACTTCCAATAATGAAATTGCAAATTGTTTTAACAATTTTTTGTGGAAATTGAAGAGAATACAGTAGATAGAAAGGTCAATATGAACAATGAGTATAATGAATATATGTGTCATAATATTGGTAAATCAATTTATGTAAGTCAAATAAGTCACTCAGAGTTATTAAATGAATTAAGCAAGATTAATAATAAAAAAGGTGCAGGATATGATGACATACACCCTAGGATAATCAAGGAATGTGCTAATGTATTGGTTAAACCACTGTTGGTGATATTTAATGAAATAATTGATACAGAAGTAATTCCTGAAGAAATGAAAACAGCTAAGATAGTTCCTATATATAAGAAAGGTAAGAAAGGTAACAAAGAAAATTATAGACCAATAGCAATAATTTCCGTCTTCGCGAAATCATTTGAAAAATTACTTTACTAAAGAATAATTGATTTTATAGACAATGAGTATATAATAGATAATTCCTAATTTGGGTTTAGAAAGGGCAAATCAACTGAAGGGGCGCTATTGAGAATAATAAATAGAATACAGGAGGCAATGGAAAATAAGGAATATGAAATTGGCATTTTTTTGATCTGAGTAAAGCATTTGATGTAATAAATAGAGAAATATTAATTAAAAAAATTAAAATTTATGGATTAAGGGGGAAAATCAAAAATTTATTGAGTAGTTATTTAAGGGATAGAAAAGAAGTCGCATATGTGAAGGGAACGAAATCTAAGTTACCGGTTAATAATTACGGAGTACCTCAGGTCTCCAATCTGGGGCCATTATTGTATTTCTTATATGTTAACGCTATATTCAACGTGTCTGATGTAGGAAACGTCAGATTATATGCTGATGATACAAATGTCATTATTACTGATAAGGATTTAAATAAGGTAATGGAAACAAGTATTAATGAAATAAAAAAAATATGAAAAATCGTTTGCTATTAATCAACTGAAGTTAAATATTGACAAATCGAAATTAATAATTTTTTCAGGTAAAAATAAAAAAATAGATGACGATATGATTAATAAATCTATAACAGTTAATAAAATAGAAATAGTGGATAAAATTTATTTCTTAGAAGTTCAACTTACAAATAAATTAAATTGGAATGGTCATATAAACAAAAAATATATGTAAAGGTATAGGAATTCTAAGATGGATAAGTAAAAATCTATCCCCACAAAATAAATAATGAACTCTATAATTCTCTGATTAATTGCCATCCAGTATATTGTAATTGCATTTGGGGTAATTTGGGTATTGTTAACAATGATATTATAAAAATTTGCAAAATAAATCAATCAAACTGATTAATAGAGACAATAGAATAGACTTAAAGAATTTTTTAATGAATTCTAATATATTGCAAATTGAATAGATTCATAAATACTGTATACTAATTAAAATGTTTAAAAGAATAAGAAAAAATAAACATACAGATCTTATAAAAATTCAATTAAACGAAAAAGAAGTAGATATCGAAACTATAACGAATTAATATTACCCAAAATAAGAACAGAATTGGGAAGATGCAACATAAATTACATAGGACCTAAATATTAGAATGGAATACCAGATAAACTAAAGCGGTTAAATAATATAGTAAAATTTAAAAAAAAAGCTTAAAAGATACTGGATAGTCAGTAATGTCCAACAATTTATCGATAATTAAAAAAACCAATCAATTAAAGACAAATTATAAAAACAACTCACATAAGAAGTGCATTACATATGCGTGATCTTTAGTAAAGAGTGAGGGGTGTTGAAATATGTGGAAATAGCCTGATGGCCGAATTTATTGTTTGGGTGAATTGTTATATTGAATCAGTCTGAGGTCCTCAAGCCTGTTACATTCATTATAGATGTTTACCATTAGTAATATTACCAAACTGTGGAGAGCGGTTCAATGGCGCTCGACTCTTGTTAAATACTGAAAACGTGAACGACGGGTACTGTGATATTGCCAGGGCTGTTCTGAAGAAAATTGTTGAGAGTATGCAGTGTTGTCTTAATTAAGGAGTATTGAAATTGCGGGGTAACTCTGGACTTGGTGACCTCACAGCGCCGAGCTGACTGTCATTTGACTGGTCATCTATCGTCTATTCAAATCCAAGGTGCAGTTGCCACTTTCATCAGTTTTTCATTCCTCTCCTGGTCGTACGCAGGATATTATTTTGAGGCTTGGTTGTCCAGGGTGTTTTGCCCATTCAAGTTTGTAAATGACTAGAAAAAAAAAAGGCTGAACTTTGTTGAAAGTTGTCCAAAAACCAGCAAATACGAAAACTTTCTTGAGACCTTGAGAGCACGCGCCGCGTACTCTGTATTTTTCAAAATTTTTTGAGAGTACGCGGCGCACACAGCGCGTACCCCCTGGAGACAGCGCTGGATATGGCGAGCATCCACCGCTACTTAAAACATGACGGTATTAGGTGCTACCGTCTTCTAAGCAGAAGAGGGATCTTCAAAGATCAGGGAATCGACCCGATAGGAAAGGCGGCAATTACGAGAGCTGTGAGTGGCACCCCTCAAGGAGTTGGGCGTGGGGGCTGACTACTTCAACTCCGAGAAAATATCTGGTTAGGAAACCCGTTGATAATGGCTGACTGCGTTTAGGGAATGACAGAGGCGAGGAAAAGAAAAAATATAGATAGCAATTTGGAATATTCGAGGTCTACATCGAGCTGAAATATTTGAGAATTTCAAGAGAGCACTGAGGGAATAGAAAATAGGTTTGCATGTGTCAGAAAGTGTTAAGCTCCACGGAAGTTCCATGAAAACTAAGATTACGATTTTTTGTACGGCAAGAAGTCCTGTAGCTTTATACGCTTTATGCAGCAGATACAAGGACATTGACTGTTGTAAAAAAAGATTGCTGAAAATATGGAAAAAGAAAGTCCTTCGGAAAATGTACGTGACAGTAATAGAAATGGCGAGTAGAGAATTGAAAAAAAGAAAAGAAAAAGGAAGTTTACCATCCGCATGAAGACCCAAAGTTTGCGATAGAAATAAAGGAAATAAGACTTAGATAGCTTGGACTTCTAGAAAGAATGGAAGAATCTAGAACAGCTAAGAGGAACATGATCATCAACTCATTAAAAAGAGGAACATGATCATCAACTCATAAAGAAGAGGAACATGATCATCAACTTATTAAGAACAGGAACATGATCATTAACTCAGTAAGAAGAGGAACATGATCATCAACTCATTACGAAGAGGAATATGATTATCAACTCATGAAGAAGAGGAACATGATCATCAACTTATTAAGAAGAGGAACATGATCATCAACTCATTAAGAAGAGGAAAATTGAGACGCCACAGAAAAAGATGGCCAGAGGGAGCGGAGGAAGACCTCAGAAGAATAGAAGTAAGAGAATAGCGAAAGAAAGAGTGGAAGACGATTGTTAAGGGGACATGGGTCCTTCAGGGATGGAGGAGTAAGAAAAAAACCCAAATGAAATCAAAATTTTTAGGGTTGGATTTCTCGCACTTTTATATTTTTATTGGTAAAAGGTGTCATCAAGTTTATGAATCGGTACTGGAATCACGGTAAACGTAGAGGTGGTCGAAGTACAATAGCATTCCTAAATCTTTGAGGAGTATTGTCTAGTACTTTGGAGCCTCCTTTCGTCATCGTTTAGACCGGTAAATACACTTTTAGCTATCAGGCCAACCACTCCCGAAATATACCCAAATGTAGATTCTTTGCATCATTGTCAAATTTACAATGCACTTTGCCAATATTCGCTATAACTTTCAGGCTCATATTTTAGGCAGAAATGCAAAGCAGGATATCTTTTTAAGCATCGTATAAATGATTTTTCCCCCCATTCGTGAACAAAGGTCGGTTTATGCTTTTTTCATTATGCTTCGTTTTTCGACTAAAGTCCACCACAACGTTTAAAGTGTCAATACAGGGTGTTCCAAAAACATCGAGTCAAAAGTATATAGTCGTGATCCTTGTGCAAAATGGACCATAACGGCCCTTTACATGGGGGGTCGGAAATGAATATCCACGGAGTTATGCATACTTTTATTTCGCAGAGGCGGGATCTATAATGACCAATGGCGCTTACAAACCATGAAGTTGTCTCCCCCGAAAATTTCAACTCCGGCGCGGGGTTGCTACATTGCATCCTCAAACAGCTTTCCGGGCGTGTTGGCATTTTTTGTGGTTGCTGAGATTGGCGACTTGATTTTATAATTAGCGCAATTTCATAAATAAAGAGGTTAGAAGTTTAGTTTGAAAAATAAATATCTCGAGACTCGCAACACCGATTAAAGAAGTTTACATAAGGAATGTTTCAATTTTTGCTACGAAGGGCAGGGCAGGCCATAGGGGGAAGGGTGAATTGCACAGGGACCCGGTGCGGCCAAGGGCGCCCAGTACTAAAAGGAACAAACCCTCCGCCCAGCATGCGTTAACAAGATCCGTATACGGACGCCTTACCAACTGCGCTACTGGGACCCTACCCTCTGCAGTTTCAAATTATTTTGCATACTTCCATACAAATCGCCACCCTCCCCACCTCTAGGATTCATACTAGATCCATCAATGCCCTCCACCTGCCAATCATAAACTTTTATGCTCCAAAGATTCTTTTCTTTTCGTTCATGTTTTACCGTCGAAGAATTCAAAAGTCTGTCCTGCAGGTAAATAATAAATAGCTTGATAATAAAAGTTAGTATCGAAAAATTACCCTTGATCCAGTAGCGTACGCAGAAAATTCCTAAAAGGGGTTGGTTCGAATGAGAAGGTTTACCTCTATATCATAGCTTTCGGTAGATCTATTCAGGGGAGGACTGGGCCGCCGGCCCTTATGGGCGATAGGACTTACGCTCTTATGGGCTCGCGCCCTCCGATAATCAAACGCTGAGGAAGGCAGTCACTTGCATCTGAATTATTGAATTCTTCTGTGGTGGCTATATTTCCATTTATGCGGAAAAAAATTTAATCGGGGGCGTTCAAAGTATTGTGTCAGCACCTTGGGGAGAGTTGCTGTTGTGCTTATTTGGAATGTTAGTTTATTTTAATGTTTTGCTTACCGGGGGGATAAAATGACAAAAAATTTGCATAAGACAGAGGTGGTTTTAATATTTTGTCTGATTGGTGTATATGCGGCAAAAAGACCGCAGGTACAGCTGTACAAAGTAGCTTAGGGGGTCAAAGCACCGGAATTGCGACGTAGCGGTCGCTGATTGAGTCCAGTTTGAGTATTTGCTCGATTTTTCCCCCTCTTATCGGCTGTTACGAATAAAATATAAGGCTGCTTCAACACATGCAACAGAACACCGTATCTTAACACCGTCGCATATCAAGTCTGGACCGCACTCACACGTAACATTTCCGCGTCCCACCAGTTGTCGGTTTTTCCCCGGTACATCAAAGGAGTGTTACGGGGCTACGTTGTAACCCATGTTCCTGTATTTGGGCCGGTTTACGAACAACAGCGTTTTGTCAGTGTGGACTGGATATCGGCATGAACTGATAGGACTCAGTGATGTTACACACTGATGACACGCAGCGATGTTCGCCCAGTAATATCATTGCGTAACACGGGATGTTATACGATGATGTTCTGTTGCATATCTGTACACATCCTAAGAATCTCTCTGGAAACGACGTTTTAATTAATGGTCATTTCTGTAGAACAACCGTGCTTTGCAATTTCCATAAATGCTTTGTAGAATGATGCACATTCTGATTAAAGTCTTTACCTGATTAAAGCCGTTCTTATCCGTCCTTCGTTAGTCGCTATTGGGAGAAATGGTTCTAGGTTGCACCCTAATCTTAAAGTATCAAACATATATCGGTGATTAATGTTCTTAATTTGTTATTTACAGCGAACAGGCGATTTAATTTTAGTAGTTAGTACAATCAGCGAAGGATCTAGTTCTAGCTGTAATTGACACAATAAATTAAAAAATAAATAAATTAATTAAGCATAAATAATTAATTTGTGTAATTCATTTGGTTTTCACGATATTTTTTCATACTACATATTAGTCTATTTATGAGCCTGTTACTTTTATAAGCAATCGAATGGAATATAGAATCAAAGGCTTACTTGCAGCTTATATCCATATCATGCTAATGTTACTTTCTGTTTCTCGACTTGTTCTAGGATTAGCAAATTATTATTGGTTTTTCTCTCTCTCTCTTTTGCTACGCCCGGGATTATCTTTTTCCCTACACACGTTGTTTTAATATTTCTCAGATACTATGTATCTGACACTACATCGCAATTAATGTTTCTGGAAAGAGTTTCCGAGTATTTTATGTAAGCTGGTCATGCTATTTTTCGTCACTCCTTCGGGGACCAATAACCCTTAGATTACTAAGTAATCATGGATTATTAAGTAATCATGGATTATTCAGTAATGTGGATTATTCAGTAATCATGGATTATTCAGTAATCATGGATTATTCAGTAATCATGGATTATTCAGTAATCATGGATTATTCAGTAATCATGGATTATGCAGTAATCATGGATTATTCAGTAATCATGGATTATGCGGTAATCATGGATTACTAAGTAATCATGGATTATTAAGTAATTGCCCATTTTTGTATAATAATTAAAAAAAAATAATAACTAGTGCTTACAGTTAATACAGGATGTTAGCTTAACATTAGAGGTTTATTAAAAGCGGTTATCGATTTTTTGACGACAAGTTGTTAGCATCTTATTTAGAGGACCTACATTTTTACGAAGGATCCGAATTAACAACTTAGTTAATTACCCTCCATAGCCAATGCTGCTCGCCTATATGCCTTGCACAAGGTTCCCAAGGCGATTATGCCTTTCCGACCTATTGTTTCCAACATTGGCACTCCTACCCATTGGTTATTTAAACATTTAGTCAATAGATTTTCTCCCCACCTCCAAGGCAATACGTTCACTATTAAAAACTCGGCGGATTTTATCTCTTGCGTCAAACAAAACCATGACTCCTGACGCTTGTAAAATGGTTTCGTTTGATGTGAAAAGCCTTTTCACCAACGTATCCATTTGGGGAGCTCTTCATTCTCTGACCAAACGCATGCAAGAATTCCACTATCCGGAGTTTGAAATCAATAAATTAACACATCTCACCGAGCTTTTCATCCTCCACACCTGTTTCTCCTTCCAAAACAAGTTATTTAAACAGACTAACGGTCTCTCAATGGACAATCCACTTTCTCCTCTTCTTTGTGATGTTTACATATACTATGTGGAAGAAATATCCATACCATCATTCCGTTCAAAGATTGGTTTCGATACGTTGATGACATATTCGCAATCCACGGATTATTCACGGATGAACATATTTACCTCGCCTACGCACTCGCTTCATTCAATTCTGTTGATCCAAACATACAATTTGCGTTTGAAGCGGAATGTGACTTACAATTAGCCTTTTTAGATGTTCTCATAACGCGTTCATCCACCGGTTTTCGAACAAGTGTATTTCGAAAGCCTGGTTCTGTTTGCTCGCCTTCGCATGTGGCCTCAGCCCATCCATTTTCTCAAAAAATGAGTTCATTCTTCTGGCTCACTTCCAGAGCTCTCACACATTCATCTTCACAAGATTCACTCAACAAAGAAATCGCCCATCTAAAAGAAATTGCCATTCACCCTGGATTTAGCACTTCCGTTATCAACCACACGGTCAAAAAACTCAAAAATAAGTGCATCTTACAGTTACATCTTACACTACATCTTACTCATACGCTTTCGCAGGACTCCTCGCCTCAAAAAGAGACAGTGTACATCCCGTTTGTACCTGGGGTAGCATCCAAGATCGCTTCCATCCTACGGGTTTTTAGTTTCCGGGTTCTCTTCATCCCCATCAGCAAAATTGGAATTTCCTAGCTTAAAGATCCCATTCCGGATTTTAACAACTCCGGTATTTACAAGATTGATTGTCAAGACTGCATAAAATGCTACGTGAGCCAGACACGAATGGTATTGCGATTTAGGGTCAAGAAACACGAAAATTATGTATGAAAACAAGAAGTGCTTAAATCTTCTATCACCCAGCACTGTTGGAATCAAAACCATCGTTTCTCCTTCCAAGATGCCCGAATAATTGAACGCGTTTACTTTCTGTCGGACCTTAATATCTTCGAAACCTTCCATATATTTCAAATGGGAAATGGAACTATCAACGATCTGAGTGAAAGCATATTTTGCTTGAATGCCACAAAAAATGTTGCTTCATCAACCTCATTTAAAATCCTCATCAGTTTAATTTTGACTGCTTTTCTGAACATTACCGACGTCTCGTGGATCGGCGTTATATCCAGAGACGTTTCTCCTATCCCAGTGAAAAACGGTTATTTTTCTCCGAAGCATTACTTGTAACTCGTATAATGAAAACCGTGACCATCATTACCAATCAACAGTTTGTTTGGTTTGTAAATGTATTTCGTTTGAAAAAAGTATCAAGAAGCTACTGAAACAGCTGTCACGACATTAAATTATGCAATTTCCAACTGCAAAAGTATTATGTTTTATTTATCTACTATTTTTGCATTACATTTTTGTATCACATCAATCGCAGCCCTTTGAAATGTTGCATGGATATTCTCCGCGATTCAACGGTGATGTCCTTAGAATATTGGCAGATCCAGATACAAAAGAATGGAACAACCCCGAAACATTACAGAGTAATGCGGCTCAGGAGACTGAACAAAATCAGGAGAAAATGAAGAGTGCTTATGATAAATAAAGAAGTCGTGCAATATACTTTGAATATTGCGAGGTAGTTGTTGTAAGAAGATTACTTTTACATACCGGAAACCCAACAAAAACGAAAGCGAAATATCGTGGTCCATTAATAATTACAGAGGTGCTACCCAGCGAATCATACAGAATTACGCATTCAGAATTACGAAGAAAAGGGTCAATAACAAACGGCAGCCTGGGCCATTCCAGTGATTCTTAGCACCCCCTGCTTTCATGCCACACTGACCGCTGCCTTGATCAGGAGCACTCCAGCACCTGGAGACTAGGGGCCATGGTTTCTGGTGTGTCAACATAATGGAGGAATTAGCCATAATTTCACCACGCTGGCTAGACGGGTTGGTGAATTAGCCCTCCCCTTCCGCCTTTCTATCCGTGCAGCAAATATTAATTTGCCACATAAATAGAAAGCTCAGCCTGCACCACTTGAAGGCGGGGTAGGACACTAGGTTACTGGCCTGGCCGGTTCCACACATCGTCACATACGTTCAGCGTGTGGGTCTCCTTCCAGTTAGATACCAGCAACCCTTTTGCAGGCCATATTTTATATACTATATATATTATTATATTGGCTGAAGAACTAAAGCCCTTCAGGGCTCCATGAGTAAGTCGACTCGCTAAGACTGAGGGACTTACCAGAAGAGAAATGGGACCGAGAGAGGAGATGGCTACGATCATCAACTCCCTTAAACAGTTATAGGACATATTTGTACAATCATATCTTATACACTCATAGGACATTGGATATATATATCTTATACAGTCATAGGACATTGGATATATATCTTATACGGTCTGGAGGACATTGGATAGGATGAGGGTTGCGGTACCGACATGTAAGACGAAACTGACTAAGTTGGAGCTGTCAATTAACAGGGACATGAAGTGCGACTGTGGAGAAATTCATAGCCCAACACACATGCTGATCTGTCCGCAGTTACTGGAACAACATACCATGGACGAGTTGTTTCAGGTCAATGACAAGGCTGCATTAGCGGCAAATTTTTGGAAATATATTCATAAAGTTTGATCTGGATGCAATAAGTAAATAAGTACGTATTACATTGGCTTATCGGTTAAATCAATATAATAATATATACTATATAAATATAATAATATACAGTATATATTATTATATATAGTATAGATAATAGTATATACTATATAAATACAATAATATATTATGCATATAATAAACAAACTATAAAAAATCAAAGAATTCACAAAAGTGTTTTTTTTGCTTGTCCTATTACAATTACGTAGTGTAAAATAGAGAGAGGATTAATAAAAAGTCATTCCACGCCTTCACCAAATCTCGTTTTAAAGACTCCATTGACTTCTAGGGTTTAGCACAAGCCTTCGCCTGAAGAATTCCTCTAGATTGCGTAATCCAAAGGATTCAAATCAGGAGAGTAGGGCGGCTATTCCTGTGCGGTGATAAAGTCCGGAAAATTGTCTTTGAGGAACTTTTGGGTTACTTTAGCTCGATGGGCAGAAGCAGAATCCTGTTGAAATATCCACTGTTGACCTGCAAAGTACTTTAGGGACCAAGGAAGGACGGCGGATTCCAAAATGTCGCTGATGTAATTTTTCGCATTAATTTTTATACCACTTTTGACGAAAATGAGGTCAGTCTTACCTGAAGCACTAACTCCGGCCCAAACCATGACTCCTGCAGGTTTTTGTGCGCGTGAAACGATTAGACCCTTATCTTTCGCTACCAAAGATCCAGAACAAAGTATTCTATCGTTTTGGATATTGTGGGCTTGCTCGATGATGAAAAACTTTTCGTCGGAAAATAGCGTCCATATACGAAACCCAGCACGATGTCTGCGTAGCAATGCCAAGCAACGTTTTTGTGTTCAGGTCAATTCCTTTCTGGAGCTTCTTCAATAATTTGAGTTTAAGCTCCTTTTTAACAACGTTTCGAATACTGGAATTGCATATACCGATTTCATCAGCCATTTTTCTCATAGACTGCCGGGGATTGCGTCGAATTCGTTCTCAGATAATTTTGCGATTACGCGGTGTGTTTGCAGTGCACGGTCTTCCACTCCGAGGACGGTCCGTCTTCTTGCCTTGCTCCGTGAATCGCCTAATATTTTTACAAATAAAAGATTTTTTCATATTTAGCAAACGAGCTATCTAAACTTCAGATTTTCCTTCACTAGATAAAGCAACGACGGCGGCACGGGTTTCTTCACGTTTCTTTGGCATTTTGGAACGACAAAGGCTCAAAATTTACATACCATTGAATAAAACATTGAACGGCGTATTCAACAACAACAGACGATTATAGAAAACAATAACGTGTTGCCACATTATTTCAGTAAAAAAAGTTTCCAAACTTTTTGCGAATCCTGTATTTACACTTTTCTAAAAATTTTAAGGTTACTTTTAGGCTTTTTTTTTTTCATCCAATCAAATTTCACTTTCATTTCTTTTGCTCCTAATATGCGTCTCCTTACGTACTCATAAGGTTAGGGCCGTTTCTACCATTAGGCCAGGGTAGGCGACCGCCTAGGTAGGGCGGCAAAATGGCGTAAAAAATTTAATTTTAAATCAAACAAAGAAAAAATTGAGCAAATGAGGAGAAAAAATGAAAAAGAAGAAAAATTAAAACATATAATTGTTTTCAAAAGCATACGGGACAATTACTTAAAAAGTCTTTACTTTGACGAATGTAAAATTTCTTGATGTGTTTCATTGTTTAATTTTACACACAAGTTCTTTCATATCTAATACATTTAAGCCTTCTAGCTCTGATAATACAACGTTGTGTTTTGAAATATTACTCCTTTAATATTTCAGTTTTTAAAAATATAAATTGTTGAAATTAAACAATTATAACATGTAGCAATTGTTTTACTATTCACAATATTCTAATATTACAAAATAACTAATATAAGTTTAAAATATAAATATAATTAACGGGTTTAATGATTAAAAGTATAACAGAAAATTTACATTGTTCTACCGCTGGGTGTTGGTGGTGGTAGAGAGGGAGATCTAGTCGAAAGAGTAATGGTAGTAAAAGGGTGGGGGCGGCATTTTTAATTCTAGCCTAGGGCGGCAAAACACATAGAAACCGTTCTATATAATGTTACCTTTTCTTATGTTGATCCTAAGACTTCGAGTCGCTTCTTATTTGATACGTCTATCTCTGATATAAATTATTTATTGATAAAAGGTTTTTCTTTATGGCCTTCATCAATTTTATGACTGGTTTCTTATATTATTTCTCTAATTATGTATCTCATTTTTTCTTTATTTTTCATAACCATTAGACATTTCTTTTTGTCCCGCAAGTATTAACATTTCCAGTTTCGATCGATGTTTCTCAAATTGAGTTTTCTTTAGGGGTCATCATCACAATTATTTTTAGTTGCAATTATTTTTATAAGGAATTTCATACCAAATATACAGTTCAATATTTGACTAATGGCGATTGTTAACTTCATATTTATAATATACATTAAAAAATTACATTAATTATATAATTAATATGATATATATATAATTTTATGTTTAATGTGTTTTCTTTATTCTGTTAAAATGTCTTTGTTGTGCGAAGGTGGCGGAAGCAGACAGAAAATGTCAGAGATTATTTGATTACTATAAAAGGGGCTGACGGCTTATTTATATGTTATATAAGGGGGGTCGCAACTTGAAGAAGGTTTTGAAACATTGGGTTAAAATTCCTTCAACCCATTTTTGAACATGTCCTTTATAATATATTTTATATGTTCTCATAATTGATATGAGATATCTTTTAATACGAGAAGTATCTTATGAGGCGAGGTAGATTAGGAGGTATTTTATGAGATTAAAGATATCTCTGCAATTAAAACAACTTTATCCTATTTATCATCATAAATATATATTGTACCAGTTGGTTCATATGCTTGGGATGAATCACTTATGATCATAATTCATCTTGTTTATAAATTAATCGTTAATTAGTTGATATCACATAGTGAGTTATACCTCAGGACATCATATGAGTGCTTATCAAACTAATGCCACGCAGTGCTGCTGTATGCACCGCCCATTATGGTGGTTCTACTACTTATGGAACACATTGTACATTCGGACCCTGGGCACATGTATTTTCCTTATATGTAAATCAATAGAAGAGGAATAAATGGAAGTTACTTCTCTGTCTGTGTGTTCCAATAGCTATTACATTTCAAATTTCAAGCATTTCTTAATGCCCCTCTGAATCAATGCAATTTTAAAATTAACCTGCCTTAAAATCAACGCATTCGAGAAGTTAACTTATTAAAAAGTGAATATATATTAAAAGTTTAGGTACGTGTTAAATGTGCATGTGAGGATAAGTAAAATACAATCCGTTTGATGCAATGAAAGAAAACGATTTTCTTCCGACCGCCATTTAAAATCCACATGATACGTAAATTTTGGATATGATTAATGCATAAATCATAGTGTCTGAAATTTTTTCAGCACGAGTTCATCATATATCTTTGTATTCTTCGTGCGGTTTTGAAATTGTTTTAATTTCTGACAGTAAATTATTTCTATGCAATACTAATTTAGATTTAAGGGGAGGTTTTAGCTGCATTCACACACACACATTCACGAGCTTTCGTGTATCTTTTCACGTATGATATCAGCATAGGGCTCACTATACCCGCTACATGTTTTACAACGAAGAAATAAACCAAAAACTGCCTGAGAGAACGTTTTTTCACGCCAGAAGTGAAGATAAATGTAGGGAAGAATGTTTAAAAAAAGAACTTGTTAAAGCTTTCCGTTCAAGAACGTCGGTCTTGATGGTTTTTCTTCTGGATGGAAGAAAAAGAGCTGATTTATGGATAAAAGACATCTTGAAATAATTGGTGGAGGCCGAGTATTTTAAAAGTGACGTGTAACGTCATTGAGGTGAAAAATGAAAGGACAAGGAAACTACAAAATGTACCCTCAACGGTGTTATTTATTTAATACTACACTTGTTTTTTCGCTGTCACTTCACCCCATTTAAATTTTTTTTCATCATCAGAGTTTAAAGCACTTTTCTTCAGAAGTTTCAAAGACCCAACACATGCCAAGGATTTTGAAAATTATATTAATTTTGCAAATGTTTTGTTGGCAGAATGAAGAGATTGATAGGAGCTTGTTATTTTTAATTAATAGACTTTATATAGATTAAGATATTTTTTCTTGCGCTGTATAACACTTAATATAGGCGGAGAGATATATAGTATGTATTACAAGGACACAGAGATAGATGCAGAGTATATATTACAGAGAAAGATACAAAGTATATACTACAGATAGACACAGAATATATATATTACAGAGATAGATATATTACAGAGATAGACACAGAATACATATATTACAGAATAGATATAATACCAAGTATAATACATACTTTATTATATTGCGTATTATATAGTATATGTATGCAGAGATAGATATATACAGAGATAGATATATTACATATTTATTATGTGCGTATTATATATTATATATTACAGAGTATATACTAAAGATATAGATACAGAGTATATATTACAGAGATTGATACAGAATATATATTACAGAGTATATATACAGATACTGAGTATATAATACAGAGATACAGAGTTTATATTACAGAGTACATATTACAGAGATAGATACAGAGTATATATTACAGATAGATACAGAGTATTATTTAATTTAGTGCGTAATGTCTAGAATTTGTTATTTTTTAGATATAGAGTGATGCAGATAGTCGAAACCTCTGTTAAATTTGTATGTTGACTATCGTATGTTGGCTTTTTGCGTTGACCATTATTTAGCAATTGTGTAAACTCTGCGAGGTGTAATAATATCATCATCATCATCATCATATTCAACCATTATCTATCCACTGCTGGATGAATGTCTCTCAAAATGCTTTCCACACATGTCTATATTGAGCAATTCTCTTCCATATCACTCCAACCTGTTTTCTTATCTCATCCACCCATCTAGTTTGAGGACGTTTTCTAGGGGTTCGGTGGTCTCTTGGAATCCAGTTGAGAACATCAGTTGTCCAACGTTGATCAGTTCTTCTTGCGATATGCCCAGCTCATCGCCATTTCAACCTTTTTACTTCAACAATAGTCCTCTATTCCTGTTTGCTCTCTCACCCAAGTGTTTCTTTTTCGATCTCCCCTAGTTATTCCAAGCGTGCACCTCTCCATGTTCCTTTGGGTTGTCTGTAACTTCCGTATTTTCTGCAATTATTAGGTTCCATGTCTCTGAATCATAAGAGAAGACCGGCTATACCCACTGGTTGAAGACCTTTCTCTTCAAACATAAAGACAATTATTTCTCGACGTCTGATGAGAACCGAACCCGCAACCGCTTGACAGCCAGACAAGTGTTCTTTCCCATTGAACTATCAGTTCAAGCACTGCTTCATTAATTTGGAACTTATTCATAGTGAAGTTTCACATTCGCTCGGGGAGGGGAGTTGGATTGACGCCTGTAGCTTATTGGGAAAGACCACTTGACCTGTTATCAACAGATTCTGGCTTCAGAACGTATCAGGTGCCGAGAAATCATTCTCCTCTTTGCGGGTAAATCGTCATAGGACCATATTACTATAGAGTTTGACGGGAATTCAAAATCTAGCGCAGGTTAGGCGTGTTAACATATGGAGGAGGGGGCCGACCGTAGATTTATTTATATAATTACAAAATTTGACAACGATTATTTATATAATTACAAAATTTGACAACGAGTGGTCCGGTGACCATGCCCATCGCTCATGGGATCACTAGATTCACATTTTATTCCTAAGTGGGATTGGTTGGGTATAATATATCGTAAGGTGATGTCAGTCACCTAATATGCCGCCCCCACGACAAACAACTAACAAATATCCACCACGGTATGGCCGTAGGACTATCGGGCACCAATCGGTTAATAATCAAAATGGCGGATGTCGAAAGGAAAATAAGAGTAAGCCAAAATTTCATTGACGAAGTCAGACATGTATGGAGTATTGTAGGTCTCAGCACGAAGGATGAGTTAAAATGACGTAGAGAACCGAATATGATAAACTAACAAACAAGAAATCACATTTGATTGATCTGGCACTCATATAAAGATGGAAGAATTTAAAAATATTTTCAGTTTGTTAGATGACAGTACGATATTTCACACTATTTCTAAATGGGGAAAAAGATATAAATTTATGAAAGAAAAGGATGGGGAAAAATCAGTAAATCACAAGAAAAATGAGGAGGGAGGAGGGAATTTCTTGAAAAGGCTCTCCCATTTGGCTGTTGCCCAAACAAGCCCTAGCAACTGATTCTTGACGGTTTTTTTATTGGCGAATTTAACGTTTTCAACAAAACATAAATAATGGGTAATGTTCTGCTTTAATACTAGTCGATAATTTCAATATATTTCACGCAATGTTTGTTTGTTATGCCTCACATCTTAAAAAGCGTGTCCAAATTTTATAGTCTCCGTTCGACTGTACTTAAATCTTCTCGAAATAGGCGTGAATAAGTAATACCCGACCGCATAAAATGAATACGTGATATAAAAGATAGCTCTCAGTCGAAAATTTCTCTCTTGAGTCGAATTTGGAATACAAAATATGTGGTAAATATTATTTTAGAAGGAAAAAAAAAACATACTATAAAATGTTTTGCCGAACTGAAGTTCCTGAAAAATACATGGAACTACTGAGTTTCGAAACTGCTTAGTCATTTTCGGGAGGCCAAGGTCATCAATGGCGAATATTCAAGGGAATCTAGGTAACCTCATATGAAGCAACCATATTTTTGCTTTTAACGATATTTTCTAAATGTTTTAATAAGAGAAATTTGTCCACAAAGCTTAAGTATGTATTTAAGGAAAAAGTTTTCGTAAGCTCTTCAGCCAGAAAATCGAGTCATGACATTCAAGTTGAAGTACCCCTTCAAATAAAGGAAGTGTCAACCCGCGTGTGCTGCTTCAGGTTAGTGGAATCCTGAAAATAACTCTGCACCAGCGGCAGGAGTTAAAAGTCCATATTAGTTTGGAAATACAGTAGAATCTCTTTAATCCGGCACGTTCGGAACCACGGCCTTGCCGGATTATCGAACGTTAATATGGTTTTAACGGGAATACCAAAAACAAAAAAATAATAATAATAATTTAGTACAATAATATTTATAAAACAAGTTGTAATACACTGCTCTATGGCAAAAAAAAAAAAAATGCACACGAGAGTTACTGTTTAAAAAAGTCTCTGATAACATGTTGCCTTTGTGATTCGGATCTTTCCTTCAAAACATCGTTACAGATTATACACAACTTTATGAGTTCTGAAGAGTTATAGCTTTTATTGGATTCGGCAAATTTTGTAAGTGTATTTAATGCATAGGCTTACGCAGAAAGTTCATAGGGGGGGTTACAGAACTGCAATTCACATATTCTTATGTTAAATATACAAAATTTTATTGCAATGGTGGGAGGTTACAACCCCTATTAACACCCTCTGCCTACGCCAGTGATTTAATGTATCAGAAGCCTGTTTCCACGAGACTTTAGCTTCATCTGCCATGATTCCTTCTTCATCTGCCATGATTCCTTCTTCATCTGCCATGATTCCTTCTTCATCTGTTATGATTCCTTCTTTATCTGCCATGATTCCTTCTTTATCTGCCATGATTCCTTCTTCATCCGACCTGGCGGTTAAAGCCAACAAACGCCCGAATCCACTCGAAAAAAATCGAATGCAAGCAGCTCGATCGGTGCCAGATTACAGAATGTTCCGAACCAAAGAATGCTGGATTAAAGAGCTCCTATCTACTGCATGTAGTTTGCTTGAGGAAGGCATTCTGTTATTAATTCCGTTATTTCATTTATTCCTCTGTTTTGTTTTATGACTTTCTTTATTCGTCTGATCTTATTTCATGATTTTTCTTTATTCGTCTGTTTTACTTTATGATTTTTTTTATTCGTCTGTTTTTATTTTATTACTTTTCTTCATTCGTCTGTTTTATTTTATGATTTTTCTTTATTCGTTTGCACTTATTTGATGATTTTTCTTTATTTGTCTGTTTTTATTTTAAGATTTTTTTTATTCATCTGTTTTATTTTATGATTTTTTTTCGTCTGTTTTTAATTTATGATTTTTCCTTTTTTTCGTCTGTTCTTATTTCATGATTTTTCCTTATTAAGGTATGTCTGGCGTACCATGAGTTAATAACGAGTAGTTGAAAACGTTTTTTGAAAGTACAATTTTTATAGAAATAAAGTAATATTTGAAATTGTAACAGAAAAATTTATTTTACCGATAAAGCGAGTTGATTTAGTATTTCGCTTAAGGCTAATTACTCAAATGTTATATTTTAACTCTGAAAATTGTTCTAAGAATCACGAATTTATAAAAAAGAGAGACTCTTTTCAATTTAATATCTTACATAATAAAAACGAATTGTGTTTCTCTTATATTCGGTGGGTGGGGAGATAGGTGGGGAACAATTGAAGACAACCCATTGTCTGAAGTCATTCCGCGTTAATTTGTAAAAGATATTATTGTTAACTGAATTGTGCAACCGAAAAATTTAAAGGAAAATCTTCAAAAATTATATATAATCCTTTTTAAAGGGAGTGATGTTTAAATCTGAAAAACTTAAGTACGAATGCAAATCCTCTTTAGCTGTGTCTTTGTGGTTCGGTAAGCAGTATGATCGATCTTAACCAAGAGGTCGCCTTATCGAATCCAGCTTGGATCCAGGTTTATTTTTTTCCCTTCGATTATCCCTCTACGCCTTCGCTTTGAGAATTCAGCTATTGAACAATTCGTGGTCAGTATTTAATTTCCTTATGTAATTTTGCATGCAATTTCAGCTTTTGCTGTTCAACGAAGTAACCTATAACTCAGTGGAAATATGATGTGTATGGCACTTCTTCTTCTTTAAATTTGTAGGGAAAATAGGGGAGGAAAAGGGAAAAAAACCAACGTAATTTGCTTCAGTTTTCAGCAAGTCTTTGATTCCCTCCCCATGAGTGTTTTTTCCCCTTTTTTAAGTTAGTCGCTCACGCATTACCGTACACAGAAAGTTCATAAACGGAAGGTTACAAGCTTATAATGGGAGGGGGGGTTTACAGACCTACAATTCTATACATTTATATGTATATATACAAAATTACATTGAAATTGGCGGTTAGGACTAGTGCTGTAGTAGTAAAATAAAAAGTATAGTAGCGCTCTGACTAACCTCATTCAATGAGTAGGGGGAGGGATTACTTCAGATTTGTAAAGGACAGTGAAGAAGCCATCTAAAATTTCTTTCATTTTTTTTAAATCTTATTTTACCGCTGTACACGCATTTTTAGAATTTTTTAAAGTATCTCTAAATTTTATTGATTTATTTATTCATTAATTATTTAAATATTTTTTGGTTGTTCGTTGAAAGTTTGTTTCTGTCAGTTGAAATGCGACATTAAATGTATTGCTTTGAATGGAGAAATAATAATTTTATCGATGTTAGTTAGTGCTGCGATCATGGTCACATATTTTAATGACCCGAATATTTCAGGACTTTATTTTTCTAACATTAATTAATACAAAAATAGTATAACTATTTGTGTGCGGGGACGATTGTTCTAGTTAAAAATAAGTGTGAGAATGCCGTTGCCTCTTGTTTCCGCCCCACTACTTGGCGCAGTATAGCCCAGATGCTCTTGCGCCATAAAAAAAGCCAAACAACCGCCCCACTACATCGCTGTTACCGCTAGTATACGTTTAAACACTGCAATCGTAAATTACTTCCAGTTTGCTGTTAATTAAGAATAAATGTTTACGATTTAAAATGCTGCGCTTTTATTTATTCTTCATTTGTAAAGTCCGCAAGTACAATGTACTGCATAATTACAACAATGATACAGACCAATATATATTAAAGTATATCATATTAGGCTTCAGGTGATATCAGCAAGGATATAACACAGCTGGGACCTTCGGAACTAATCTGATTCAAAATGACACACAACTAATTGTGAATCACTCATCCTTTTATTATATTTTTTCATATTTTTGAATAAAAATAAAATAAAATTTTTAATTAAATTAATAAAACCTTATTTGTGTATTAGTATCCTGTTACTTGAATGAACTATCTACTAAGGTAGTATTATGTAATGCGCGGTGTTTATATTTACACAAAATTTGCATATGGATATATGGGGAAAGTACTTGTATGATGTACGTGTCAATAGTTCTATTTGCACGAACTTTCGTCGTGTAATATACGTTAGCAAGATTATAATTTATTTAATTGCTAATTTTAAAGTGTCAGTTCAAAAAATTCGAAAAGAAAAGTTTATATGGTATATAATTTTAGTACATTGCTAATCTGCCATAATAAAATGCGGCAAACACTTTCTAAGGCTGTATTGTATAAAGAAGTTACATATATTTGGATAGCATGAGGAGAGAGATAACCTACAGTTGACATCGTTTCAAATTGAAAAACTGATATCGTTTCAAATTGAAAAGTTGACATCGTTTGAATTAAAAACGTTCATATGGTTTTGAGGTTTCAAAAGTTAAAAGTTGATATCGTTTTAAAGATTTAAATTAAAGGATGACATCGTTTTAAAGTTGTAAATTAAAAGTTGACAACATTTTAAAGTACCGGAAGTTGACAATATTTGAAAGTTGGTGTTTTGGAATCTCTTATCATTCAAGGTATGGGAATGTTCAATGAGTCATATTTTATGCTTCTGTGCTTGAATTTTTATGTCCGCTCTTATTTTAAAAGAAAGGATCCAATAAAATTACGTTAGTACCATTTCTCAGGGTAAGTGAAATTTATTTGGGCCCATTTGAAAGCACGTTTAATTTAAATTTTAAATTTCATTTTTATTGCCTTTTAAAATCGAGGAGGGGCTTATATTAAGTTCTTGCATTCTGAGCTGCATCGTTGCCAATTTAATCATCCGAAAAAAGTGTTTTCTTAATTAAAATACGCCATTGTTCTAACCTAAATATCATGCCTCAGATGTACATAAATTATACATAGGTTAAATAAATCTACGCTCTTTTTTTTCCTTTCTCTCTCTCTCTCGAAGAAAACTTACAAAGAATTGTGTCGAAGCATCACTGAAATGAAAATGTAAATATTATGAATGTTCTCGGAGACATCTATCTACAATTTCAAAAGCGAAAACTTAAAAAATCCTGCAAATATTTCTAACAAAATCTTTTCATACTATTAAGACATTCACACCAAACTGCATTGAACAACATATGAGTAACTTGTTGAATATTAAAATGAAAATTGTTCTCCATTAATAAACCACAATCTCCAACCAGATTTCGGGAACAGACACAAGCACACAGGCAAATTTATGGGAACGGAAATTTACGAATAAATATACTTTTAGTTCGCGTTATTAATGTCTTTTAGAGTAGACGGGTAAGCTTACTTCAGATATTATGCATTCTGCTACTTGAACGATCCAACGCTCGCGCCTTTGGCTAGAGATGTAGTCTCGCTCTGTCCTTATAATAAATTGGATGCAAATGAGTTAGACCCACACACATGGAAGCAGGCAGTCTACTTTGGTTAAACCCTCAAAAGGAATCGCTCCTGGGAATAGAAGCATTTGGTAAAAATTTCCAGGCGTTCAGCCGCATTGGCGTGTGGGTAACACATTATGTTATGACGAAGGTTAATTAGTTATTCTTGATGTAATTCGAAGCTGAATGGAAATCACATTACTGAGGATGATTTCAAATAACGAGTTATTCGAATTTGACGCCGATTCTAAATTGGGAATGAGGGCGTAGATATAGACAAAGCTCTTTCTGAGAAAACGATGAGGTGTTCTGAAAGCGAACATGTATTTGGAAAGCCATTATATTAAAATATTTTATTTCGAATTATTTTCGTTCTTTGATATGAGATTTAAGGGAAATGAGTTGAATTTTCTTGAAGCAGAAAGTCAATTAGTGTGTGACATGATTTAGTAAATGTGCGACCTATAGTTGTGTTTTTTAAATAAGTATTGACATTGACATTGATATTAAGTTGATTGACATTGTTGTTTGAAGTATTTTTAATGTAAATATTTTGTGATTTCGATGCCTTTCTAATGCATATCGTTAGCCTTTTCTTATCGATTGAAATAGAGACGGACTTAGCTTATATGGCGACTGGTGTGCGCCCAAAAGTTGGCGCCCTCCTCTGCTAAATATTAATTATTTTCAAAATAATTTGTTTTAGCTGCGCTGGATTTTTTTTTTATTTCTAGAGATCTCTTTAATAGACTGCGTTATAAGGAGGAAAGTCACGGCATCAATTAAAATTTTCTTACAACAAATAACATGCAACTAAACCATAAGTACTTTTCCTGATGAGCCAAACATTAATTGTTTTAATTAGTAACGTGAAACACTGTGCTGAAACTATAATAAACTATTTAAAACACGACTACCACAGTTAAAATTAATTAGGCGGATGACGATCGTTTCGGCAGTGAATGACTGCCTTTGTCGAATCCAGTTACAAAAGTGAAGGTAAACTTTACCGCACTAGGCGTATAAACACATATTGCCATCTATATTTATGGAGAAATATTATTATTATATATGGCGTGTTTATACGCCAAGTGCGGTGAAGTTTACCTTCATTTCTGTAACTGGATTCGACAAAGGCAGTCATTCACTGCCGAAACGATCGTCATCCACCTAATTAAGTAATTTTAACTGTGGTAGTCGTGTTTTTAATAGTTTATTATATTAATTGTTTTAATATAGAAATTAAAGCCTTACATGGGTTTCAATAGTCTGAAAATGTTTTCTGTACGGTAAAGCAAGTTCATCCATTTTGATGTAGTTTTCACTTTCCTAATTTTATTTTCTTTCTTTCATTTTTCTTTCGGCCATTCACCGGTCGACCTCGTTAGGCCGACTGGTACCGCCGCACTTGGCGCGGCGTTATAGAGATGGCGGTCGCGCCGCCTTTAATCCGTTTCTGGATTAGAGAAAAGGAGCCCAAAGAATAAAGCAAACTAAAGATTGAAAAATATTCAAGTGAACATAAGAGTATATGCTTGAAATGATTGGAGAAAAACCAAACAAAAAATATGAGTTTCAAAGCAAACGGGCGCTTATGATATTGCTTTTAAAACTAATATTTATGTATATTTTGCATCCATGATTTCATTATGGGTTACTTGGAGGGGACGGAAGGCTTTGATTGACGTCCAAATTAAAATGATCCACACGCAAGCTAGGGAACCGAAAGTCGAACCACAAACACACAATTCTACTGGCCTTAAAGGTCTTTAGACTGTATTAAAGGTAATCATTATGACACTATTAAAGTCAAAAAGTTTAAATGAAAATTTGTCAGATATAATACAGAAAGGAGGGCCAAGCAACGATGAGAAAATGAAATTGTCAACGGATCCCAAGCGACTACCAATGACGGAAGCAATAGTCTCATACAAAATAAATGACGTACGCATTAACAATTCCATTGGCTATTGGATGGGAAGTTAACTCTAATTACCATACATGACAAGAAGGTAAAGCACGTTTGTCTACAGACTGAAAGGGAAACCTGGGTTTAGGTATCGCAGGCAACGAGAGTTTACCATTTTTCTACCGAACCGTGCTGCGGGGTTTGAGTAGGCAATAAAGGTTCGGGTTTCTTAGATATATGAAGGTTTTGGTTTGATATATTGGAGGACGTTCAGTGTTTACCGCATAGTGATTCCGTAGTAATCATTCTTTTCATGAGGTACCTATTCCGCCGTTAAAAGCGTAGAAGTAACCTATGGGTCTACCTTTAGAGCCCGGGTTTAAATCCCGCTGATACTGAGATAATTTACCGTTTTCCTGTTGACCTGTGCTGCAGGGTTTAATTTCCCTGTTGACAGAAGTTTTGGAATCTTGAAAGTCGGTTGATTCTGGTGTGACATGGGATCTTATCTCCATCTGCATATAAGCAATCAAGCAAATTACATACAAAAAACTACAAGCAAACTTTAATTTGACAGGAAAAGGTAATACATGGAGCAATCCCATGAACTACTCCCATGAACTCACAATCACTTTGATACAACTTATAAATATTCATAAGGGTTTGAGACAAGAAGAAAATGCCCATGTCCTGGGCTTGATTCGGGTTAGCGGCTTACTGCGTGATCGCCATCCTGGTTCTTTCTGACCACTAAACGACAAAGACCAGCAGTGCACAGTATACATTTTGCACTTATATTCGGTCGTCAGAAGGTCACTTTCCGAAATTAAATATCTTCGACTCTTGCTCAAGATATATGATCTCGTCTTCCTCTTCAGATTCCCTGAATCGTGCGATATATGGGCGAATATATGGGGGGGATGCAGTGGGCTCGAACCTCCCCTAGAGCCCTAAAGAGATTTGATTCGCCCGATTCTGCTATGCATTTACTTTCAAAAGTTTTACAGTCACATTTTAAAATAAGGTACTTTTTAGCTCATTACTAATTGCCAAGCAGTATAAATTATTTTTGTAGCGTTTTGGTATCTTGTACATTCACTAAAATTTTTGACAGTCTTGAGAAGAAAGTAATAATATTTCTCAACCCCACCATTCTTAGAAGAAGTACTCATATGGGTGCCCGTGTTGCGATATTAACCCAAACCATAATGAATGCCAGAGAAATGAACTGTTGTTCTTATATAGGAAATTATTTTCTTGTATTTTAGTTATTACTTCATGCACTGAATTTTGTGTAATTTATACTGTAAATTTTACTGTACACTTACTGAAAATTTCATTGTAAATTTTATGCAAATTTTACTGTACACTTACTGTAAATTTTATGTAAATTTTACTGTACACTTACTGTAAATTTTATTGTAAATTTTATGCAAATTTTACTGTACACTTACTGTAAATTTTATTGTAAATTTTACTGTAAATTTTACTGTAAATTTTATGTAAATTTTATTGTAAATTTTATTTTATAGTATAACTTTTGGGCCCTTTCACGAAATAAGTTCGCGAAAGTAAGAACGCATGAATTTAAAAAGAATGATTTTGAATGAAATTTAATAAAGCGGCGCCAGCGATGTCTCAAGAGGCTGAAACGACGTTTGGGTTCTAATCAAGTGATTAGTTGTTCGAGTCCAGCTGGAGACCATGTCATTTTTCCTCCATCACGGCCACTCCAAAACTACCTATTTAAGGCTTCGTGTATCTACCACTTCGGTAGTGATTGTACTGTTTCGAAGACGGACAATGGTATCTAAATTTTCAAAACTGAGCTCTAGGCAGAAGCATAGAATCAGTGGCGCAGCAATTTAAAAATTACGGGGTCAAGTAGTTTTAAAGAAGATTATGGGATTCAGAGTTAAGAAGAATAAGGTGCCTTAATATCCAAGGTTGGGATTGTGTCCTATAAGCCCACCCGTTTTTACGTTGGTGTATAGAAAGAATGCGGACGTTTGAAAATCCAATATCATAACTTGCAATATGTTTTGAACATATATAATTTGGCCAGTTATCATCAAATTCTTCAAACGTTGTCCATTCATGGATGAAATTTTCTTCCAATGATTTTCATAATGTAAATAGATGGAAGATATTCGCATATATTAAGCATATTGGTTACCAATCCATCTGACCAGTATGCTGACCAGTATAGTCAGAACACTGGTCAGATGGATGGGTGAGTTGTTCCACTTTTCCGTTTCGTCCATCACTCTATGGTCCAACCGGAAAATTTATATCGGGGCAGAAATCTTCCAGCTTGCGTCAACTCAGAGGAAGCTAAGGATGCTTAATTATGGCTAGACTGGTAGCAGAGGTCTTTACCAACTTTCATGTCCAGGCATTGGCGTACTCAGGGGGATGTTGACGGAGGTTGTAACCCCCATCGCAATTAAATTTTGCATATTTAACATAGGAATATGTAAGTTGTAGCTCTGTAACCCCCCCCCAGCTTATAACCCCCAGAACTTTCTGCGTAAGCCTATGGGTCCAGGCCTACTCTAAGTTAATTATTAGAAATTCGGATGCATGACAGCACGCATATTTTAAAGCATTTGATCTCTATTTCGAGACCACACAAGGAAATAGTGGGATTCCGTCCAATAATCATAATTCAAAACCATGAAATTTCAATATAATCTCCTTTTCTTATTTCGTAGTAAAATCTCATATCGATGATTGTGTTTCAGAAAAGTCAAATAGCAATTTAAAAAACAACTAAATGTTAAGACTTTCTTCATCCTATATTAAATTAATAGGGGGCTTCTTCAGCAATATGTCCCCTTCTCTACACAACTCATACAAATCGTATATTTTGGCTAACACCAACGAGTGGTCGTTAGATCGCTGTTTATCCTGAAAACGCAGTTTTTCTTTTCATCATCTATCGTAAGCACAAGCGTAGGCAGAAAGTCCGTAAGGGGGGTTCATAGGCTCAATGGGAGGGGTTACAGAGCTACAACTCACATATTCCTATGTTAAATATACAAAATTTCATTGCAATGGGGGTTACAACCCCCATCAACACCCCCTGCGTACGCCAATGATCGTAAGTAATAAAATAAGTTGAACATGAGCTCCAAAACGTGGAGTTTCGAACTTAATCATAGTGATCCTCCTACACAAGCATTTGATAACTTGAAACAATATGCATTGATAATCATATATAGAGGAAATAGTCATACAATTGAAGAAATGCA
>QLNU02013614.1:14540045-14551868 GCA_006491805.2 Dysdera silvatica
GCCTTAACAACGTACCAGGTTAGCTTTGCCGCGAGTATAGCGCGTGTCCAGTAGCGATGTGTTAAATCGCTGAATGAATGAATAACCGAACGAGTCTGCTCGTTTATAATAAATGAGCAAAATTGTTCATTATTTCTTTCAGCGAACAATTTGCTACACCTGTAGTGTCTACCATGAGTAGGTGGATAATTTTCCTTCCTTCCTTCCTTCCTTCCTTCCTTCCTTCCTTCCTTCCTTCCTTCCGTCCGTCCGTCCGTCCATCCATCCATCCATCCATCCATCCATGTCTGTCTGTTTGTTTATATTATGAGCCAGGAGTCTTTGGCGCAGTATAGCCCAGATGTTCTTGCGCCATAAAAATCCATACGAACAACAAACAAATATTATGAGCCAAACAACAACATTAAGTAAAAAATAAGTAAAGAATAAACATCAAAATATCACAATTCTTTTCTGAAAATGGCTCCGAAACTGGGTAAACTACTCTAAATATCCAATAATTCTAAACAAATTTTCTATAACATTCATCCAAGACATGAAGAAATGTTTATTCAACATTTGCGAAGAATAAAAAAAAAAATTAGAATCCAATCGAGATTTTCTGTAAGGTGCCAGAGAAATAATTGTAGAACTATTCGAATTCTACATTTTTTTTTATTAATATTCGGTCGGTCATTTTCCCATTTATCCCTGCAGAACGACCCTATATATATTTTACAAGAGCCATGAAAATTGCGTCTTAGAAAAGATTCACAATCTTTCAGTTCTATAAGTTGAAAACACGAATCTATTGTATTATATTTATGCGGACATGGTACTGATTAAGTCAGTGTTGCGCAGACCATCCGTTTTCCTAATCGGCCATAGTCGCCATGTATGTAATTATAAACCACAGAACGGGAAATATGGCAATACAGTTTGCCCAGCTATCGGAGCCGCAATATATGCTTGTAATATTTTACTGATGGTGAAGATTCTGCAATCGCAATGACATTCAATCAAATCTATCCTGTGGATGTACAGAATTGATTAAATTAATCAATGTGCCCATTCTGGCAATAAATTAATTTAATTTGGAGGCGAAGGTGATTTTGAAGGAAACTTTAACAAGGTCTATTAGAGAATTTAGATTCGGCTTTGCCAGAGCGTCTCCATTGACTTCCTTCAGTTAGCTCAATATTAGCGAACAATTTAGTTTGGGAATAGTTTGTTTTAGTACTTTTGTAAAATGGAAGATTTTCGGGAATAAACGGCAGATTGGTTTCAGAAAATCAGGGATCCATCTACTCTTATAAAGTTTACTGTTTTTTCTTCTACCAAAGGCGTGCATAATATTTCATAATTTTACAAATTATAAATGATGACTTTAAATTCAGATTTATGAAAAAGTAAATTGCGACGCTGCATTTCTTTCTGTAAGTAAAGTTAATATCGGAGGATGAAGTGCGTAAAATAGATTGAACTCGCTAAACAAACGAAAATCAATTTAAAATGTTGTCAGCTTATATTAGGCAGTTTTCGGATTTTAAAATCGAATTTTATGAAACTACCTTTTCGTAAAACTATAATCCGAATTTGAAACTACGTTGAAGAATTTAATTAACTTTTAAAGTGTTTCTTTCGATGAAACGCAAAAATATAGAATGGTGAAATTCGGATTATCCATGGGTGGCAGGATTATCTCATCTCAGATAATCCAGTTCACTCTTAATCCGAAAATCAGAAAATAATAGTAGAAAAACAGATCAGAAATTAAAATTTCTAAAAGCTACGCATTGCTTGTACAAAAAAAGTATATAACCGAATCTCATTAACGCGAACACGCTTAATACGAACTTCTTAATGAAACCCCATGGAATTGCATATATATATATAACGTTACAATAGAAGAAAATGTAATATAATGAATATCTGCGGTTTTTGTAAAATTTTCCTAATAGATGGCAACAAGAGAATCACCGATTTTTATAAATATTGCTTGTCACGTAAACAGTATCACTTTTTCTCGCTGAAAGCTTGAAGAAGTCGTTGTTTCCTTTTTTTTTCTATGTCCGCCTGTATTGTTAAAATATATAAATTGGTTTGTTTTGCTTGGCATTCGCATTCTTTTATACGATGAAAGACTTTAGGAGCTTAATTAATCGTTAAATAATTCCCCTAGACAAATATCGACCCCACATTTTGGGGACTTAGCGGGGATTACGCTGAATTAACCACCTTTTGGAAACTCCGACTAAATTTGAAGAGAATTTAAAGACGGTTAAAGACGAAGGTCGTTAAAAACGAAAACGGTTAAAGACGAAGACGGTTAAAGACGAAGACTGTTAAAGACGAAGACGATTAAAGACGAAATACGTAACAAGATGGGATGAAAGTAAAATAAAGAAAAAGCAAGATTGGAAGATTTGGCGAGCTTGGCTGCGAAAAGACCGGAAAATTACCTAAGATGTAACAAGATTCGATAAAAACGAGATAAAGAAAAGGTAGATTACATGTGAGATGTTTAGCTTTATTTATTAGCTTTTGCAATGGCATATTTGAGTAAATCCAGAAAATGTGATCTAATCGCATTAGTTCGGGAATTAGATTTGAAAGTTGCCTGATTGCGAAAACTGATTGTTGAGTCTGATAATGAGGAAGATACTAAACTGTATGACAGAGGAAAGGGAGAAAGTGGAACAGGAAGAAAGAGCACGTCATGAGTTGGAATTAAAAAAGCTAGAAGTAGCCGCAAGACAGGCAAATGAGTATGTTGAATCTGGTAGCGTCTTTAAAACGAACAATGATTCATTAACGAAGTTAATGAACAAGTGCGATGGCGAAAGTGACATCAGCGCTTATTTAACACTATTTGAAAGACAGGCAATGATCACTGGAGTGCCAAAGGAAGAGTGGATTCCCAACTTACTTGGACTGTTACCGTCAGACATAATGAACCGGATCGCAAGAGAACCTGATCCCGGAGCCAGTAATTACGACTATGTCAAAAGACTATGACTCAACTGTTTCAGACTGTCTCAGGAACAATTTCGACAAAACTTTATTTCTCATAAAAAAAAGACAGTTGTCTTCTTGGCATGATTATGCCTTTGAACTGAACAATTTTTTTGAAGAGTGGATTACCGGACTGGGCATTCAGCAATTTGAAGACCTTAAACAACTAATTGTTGCAGACCAATTGAAACGCAGAATGCTTCCGGAAATGCGACAACATTTTGCGGATGAGTTACCAAAAATAAATAAGGTCAAAGAACTGGTAAGCACGATGAATGATTACGATACAACAGGGCACACTATTCATCCCCAATCAAAAAGTGTACAAAATAAATACAAAATACAACTAAATATAGATGCAGCCTATAAAGAAACGCGATCCTATACCGACACCCATCACAGCAACTCCAGTCAAAAGCTGAAATGCTTCTCTTGTGGTAGGATTGGACATCATATTATAGATCAGTGAATTGCAGAAGCAAGTTTGCAAAGTGTTTTAAATGCAATGATTTTGGACATAAATCCCCGGACTGTCCTAAACGCTAGCCAAACAGAAATAAAACGTTAAAATTCATGAAAGCAGCCGAGTGACATCAGTAAGTACAAAATTCTCGCAAGGGATGCATAAAATAATTAAAATTTCCTATGTACCTTTAAATTCGCTAATTGTCACCGGAAGTCAAGCCACAGTAATAAGAAAGGATGTGTACAACAAACTGAAAGTCTCCAAATTCGATTTCCCTCAAACAGGATTAATGAGATTTAGTCAATATGGTATAAAACGGTTAGGATTCTTTAAGGGTAGTGTAAACATCGAGGGGTTCCCATGCACCACACGCATTAATGTTGTTGAAAATACAACGATGATTACAGAAGCAATCGTAGGGATGAATATCCTGTCAAAGAAAGACAACCATAACAAAGGACGGAATAAAGATTCCCCTGAGGTAGTAAATACTTTGCAGGTGCTGACCGTAAACATTACTCCGAACGAAGCTGAATTGAATATTGGTCACCATGTTCCCAAGCCTTAGGTAGATGAAATAGTGCAACTTGTTACTGAATACAAGCCAGCTAAAACCAAATCGGCAAAGGTTGAAATGAACATTTCCATTAAAACGGAAGATGTAGTATTTCACAGGCCTCGACGTTTACCTTTTGTCGAATGAGACATTGTTCACAAACAAGTCGAAGGATGGCTAGTTGATGGAATTATCGAGCCTTGTGCTTCCAAATACACCAGTCAAGTAGTGGTGGTAAAGAAGAAGGACGGAACTCGTCGAGTGTGCATCGATTACCGAAAGATAAACAAACTGATCATTAAAGACCGATATCCATTGCCATTGATAGAAGATGGTTTGGACAAACTGCAAGGTGCTAGAGTTTGTAGGGCCATAGAATTAAAGAACGGATTTTTTCACGTTGGCGTGGAAGAAAGAGGTAGATCATATACGTCCTTCGTCACCCACAATGGACAGTACCAGTTTTTACGAGTAACATTCGGACTATGTAAATCACCTTCAGTATTTCAATGATATGTTAATACATTTTTCAGAGATTTGATAACGAAAGGCTACGTTTTGCCATACATGGATGAAGTTATTATCATGGCAAAAGATAGAAGCGAAGGTATTGAACGTCTAAAACAGGTTCTTCAAACAGCTCAAGACTATGGACTAGAACTGAACATTACGAAGTGCCAATTTTTGCACGAAAGAATTGAATTCTTTGGGCATGTTATCGAAAATGGAAAGCTTTACCCATCCCCTGCAAAGATAGATGCCGTCATCCGATATCCAGAACCTAAAAGCGCAAAGGATGTCCACAGTTTTCTTGAACTCACCGGCTATTTTCGCAAATTTATTCCAAACTATTCTACCATTGCGAAACCGTTAAGCGATCTATTAAAAAGAGACCACCCTTTCCAATTCAAAGAAAATGAAAAGAACTCTTTTGGCCAGCTCAAGCAAATGCTTTGTGCTAAATCTGTTCTACAAATTTACAACCAGTACAGTGAGGCGGAACTTCATACAGATGCTAGCATTGAGGGATATGGCGCAGTACTTCTGCAGAAGTCAGTGAATGATAACTTTTTCCACCAAGTGTATTATATGAGTAAGAAAACGACGGACGCCGAAAGAAAATTCTTTAGCCATAAGTTAGAAGTGCTGGCGGTCGTCACGGCCCTTAAAAAGTTTCGTATTTACCTTCTAGGAATGAACTTCAAAATCACCACGGGCTGTAATTCTTTTAAGATGACAATGAGAAAACGGGACATATGAACCCTGATTGCACGATGGGCATTGTTATTGGAGGATTTTGACTACAACATTGAACACTGTTCAGGTACAAAGACGTCACATGTGGATGTTTTAAGCCGCTTTCCAGTTATGATAATTACAGAAGCTAGCGTTGTACTAAAAGTTAAAAGGGCACAGGAGAACGATTCCGAAGTTAAAGTTATTAAAGAAGTTTTGAAAACTAAGACGTATGATGACTACTGCCTTAAAGGTAACATTTTGTATAAAGTTTTAGAAGGAACTGAATTTTTGGTTATTCCCAACGAAATACAAAAAGAAGTAATACAGCATGCACATGAAAGAGGACATTTTGCCAGCAAAAGAACTGCGGAGCCGATTAATCCAAATTTTTATATACCAAAAATAAAACATAAAATTGAAAAGCGTATTTCCAACTGCGTTATATGTATCCTATCGAATCGAAAACAAGGGAAACATTAGTGACAGCTATGTCCATCGAACAAGGAAGAGGTCCCACTCGACATGTATCACAGATCATATAGGTCCCCTTGAAAGTACAAATAAGAACTATAAACATATTCTCTCTGTAATAGACTCGTTCACCAAGTATATTTGGTTATACCCCATTAAATCAACGTCATGTCAAGAGGTTATTGCAGAACTAAAACTTCAAAATTCTATTTTCGGAAACCCCTTGCAAATAATCACCGATAAAGGAGCGTGCTTCACATCAAAAACAGCTTGCGGAATACTGCAGTGCAGAGAACATTAAACATCATGCTGTAACGATGGGATTGCCAAGAGCGAATGGACGAGTCGAGCGCTTAAATTCAGTTATCATATCAGTTTTAACCAAATTATCCATAGATGACCCATCAAAATGGTTTAAACACGTCGACAAGGTGCAAAGAAACATCAACTCAACTTTCCAGAGGAGCATCAGCACTACCCCGTTTGAGTTCATGTTTGGAACTCGCATGAATCAAAAAGTAGAGATCTGAATATAAAGGAACTGTTGGACGATGAGTTCCAGCCACAATTTGTGACGAATAAAGAGGATTTGCAACATTCATCCAAGCAGCAAATCATGCGCATCCAAGAAGAAAATAAGAAGAACTTCCATTGGAAAAGACGAATCCCAAGAAAGTATGAGGTAGGAGACTTAGTGGCCATCAAACGTACACAATTTATCCTTGGTGTTAAACTCAAAACACTATTTTTGGGACCGTACAAAATAACTCTGATAAAACACAACGCTACTTATGATGTACGAAAAGTTGGATCTGGAGAATGTACCCACCAAACTAGCACTTGTGCAGAGTACATAAAACCATGGACTGAATTTTCCTGTGTGGAAATATGAACATTTTAAGACTCGTTTCAAGACCGTAACTAAAAAAACGTTTTAAGACTGTATCTGTAAACTATTGTTTTCCGAGAACGGACAACCATCAGAAGAGGCCGTGTGGTATAATAAAATATAATGTCACAACAGAAGAAAATGTAATATAATAAATATCTTCGATTTTTGTAAAATTTTCATAACAAATGGCAACAAGAGAATCACTAATTTTTGTAAATATTGCTTGTTACGTAACGCTTCTTCTCGCTGAAAGCTAATACTACATCACTTATACATTACATCATTTATACACTACATCATCATCACTTATACACTACATCATCATCATTTATACACTACATCATCATCATTTATACACTACATCACTTCTTCTCGCTGAAAACTCGAAGAAGTCGTTGTTTCCTTTTTGTTTTTTTTCTATGCCAACCTGTATTGTTTAAAAATATATAAATTGGCTTGTTTTGCTTGCAATCGCATTCTTTTATACGATGAAAGGCTTTAGGAGCTTAATTAATCATTAAATAATTCTTCTGGACAAATACCGACTGCACATCTATATATATATATATAAATATTATACAACATTATATATTGGTAAAATTATAAAAATAGAGAAAGTATAGAGATTAAAGTATTTGAAGCAATAGTACCAATGACGTAGGGGGGGGGGTTGTGACCCCCATCTGGAATTAAAGATCGTTAATGGTAACGAAATTCTTCGGTGATTAGTACTATTGCATAATAGAGACAATAAATTGTCAAAATAAAAGATTTTGATTTTAAAGTTAAGAAAATTATTTAAAATATAAATATATTCAATTACATAAAACAATATGTAAAATTATAAATTTAATATGTAATTATAACAAAATATACCTGTAAATATTAATTAGTAAAACTGATGTGTTTATTATAATCCAGCTGGATGCGTTATGTTCATATACAATACAAATACAATTTCACAAATAAACCTGTATATTATTAAATATATACTCGAAAAATTATTCTGAATTTTTAAAATTCTTTTAAAAGTAAATAACAAAAACATGTCCTATTAAAACTAAAATATTAAATTTAAAAAAATTAGGTAATAATTTAAATTAAATTAAAAAATATAATAAATTCCCTCATGGAAAACTCACAAAAATCTCGCCCCGGAGGCTTTTCTGTGTTGACCATATTTGGCAATTGTGTTATCCCTGCGGAGGGTAATAATACCTTAACATCCTTACATACGGAGAAAGAGAGCGTTGTTTCCTGTCCTCATTCGTCTAGCGGTCCAAGACACTCCGGGCTAAACGGAGGGACCCTGGTTCGAATCCAGGATGGGGAAAGCGTCTCTTTTTCTCCAAAACAAATAAGCTCTAGTTTGAGCTAATTAATACATGGGTGGCAAAAATTATTGTATAAAAAATATAGAAATATTTTCTTTAAATGGGGGACATTATAAAAATTAAATTTTGATGTCAAAACTACAAGTGAGATATGAAGGTAAGATTGGCATTTTATCCTTCACTTCTCTATGATGTAGTTAAATTTCTTCTTTACAATAAAGGTGACACATCTTCATTCAACGTCATCTTGTAAAAATTTTTGAATCCCCCGAAATTAAATCCTGACTGCGATCTTGATTCAACCGGGATTAAATTTTTATATATAGTATTTCTAATTTGAGTTTCAGAATCACGAATGATCTCTAATCGTCAGTGGTACTCGATTAATTGGTAATTTTTCCGACTTCGCGATTAATCGGTTATCTTTCTCACTACACGATTAATCGGTATTTGTAGGTGCTATACGATTACGTTGTATCCAATAATCAGTTACGCATGCTTTTTTTTCAATTTTTTGATCTTTCAAGAACATTTGCAAACGTGGATGATCGGGCGTTTACTACATGCAGCCAATTTTTTTTTCTGAAAACCAAATGTCACGTATACGTGAATTTTTACGCATTCTGTATACATATAAATTTAACACGTCATTCGTAAATATGTAGTGCTTGATGTTAGTTCAATCTCAACAACTTTCAGCTCTTCGTCCTTCACCTACCACCTCAGCTGATTCAATGCCGCCGATAGATTGAGCGGCGGTCAACATTGATAGCAACATTTTAACCAAAAATGGGATCTAACTGGCAACATAACCCATTAGTAAATCGCATTGGTAATCGCACTTCATTGTTCGTTGCAGTGCCAGATAAACGCCTATTCCTGACGAGGACGGCAAAAGTCCGTCAGAAACGCGTTAAAATTTATTTAATAAAATTTCAATTGCGCTTAAAAACTAGCAAAAGCAAAACTACACAATCTTTATTGGTGCAGTATTTATAAATGTTGCTGATAGCTATCTCGATAGCGCGCTGCTATCATCTTCAGAAAATGGTGACTTTTGTTTAAAAAGAATAGAATGTTATAAAGAGAAACCACCATTTTCTGCCGATGATAGAAGCGCACTATCGAATTAGTTATCATTTTTTAACGTCTTTATTAATTAACTGCGCCGATAAATGTGTAATTTTTGTATCTATTGGGTTAGTATAGCGTGCGTTATTATGCTGATTACGCTTAAAAATGTCGTTTTTCTATTTATTATTCATTTTGCGGGGTGTTACGTCATCAGATTAAGTTCACATTAATTTTACAATGAAGTCATTCTTAGTGGACCACCATTCCTATTCTTATAGAAAATAGCATCCCAAAAATATAACTTATATTCCACTATATCTCCAGTAAACACTTTTCCATTTCTTTAGAGACATTTATATATTTGATGGAAAATACAATTTTTTTGAGAGAAATAAAATGATCCGTCCAATATTTTATATTAAATGGTTTTGAAATAGAGTACGAATATCAATATATTTTCAAATTTTATATTTAAATCAATGTACGTAAAATATGGAAAGAAATGACCATAGCTAGAGACGTCAGTGGGAAAATTTTTCCGGTCTTGAAATTTTAAAAATTAATTTTTCTTTTTAAAAAATGTCATAACTTCTCCCTTTCTCTCTCTCTCCGTGTACGCATATAATTTTAAAAAGTTTAAACATAGAAAACAATATTAGGTATATATTAAAAATATTATCATCGGTCATTAATAACAACCCATAATTACTCTAACTCCTAACTATATGAAATGGAATCCTTCGCAAACATCAGCTTTCAGTTTCAGTCATACAGGTGTATTACAATATATCTTACATTTTACTAAATCATTTTAAATTTCATCAAATATTTAAGGTTGCCAAGTATTTTTAGATGACGCACACTACCCTTTTTGCGATATCACTAGGGCTCACGCCCTTTTACTACTTTCAAATAACGCTGGAAGATAGGTGTATGAATCTAAAAACAAAAAAAAACCGTATTTTTACACTCATAAATATTATTAAGATCCATTATTTTGATTATCAGACAAGTTTCAAAACAGTTTTTGATTGGCTTGATTTTTTTATGGTGAAGCTGATCATGGGAAATGAATTCCGTGAAATTTTGAGACCATGAAAAAATTTTGCCTTTCCTGTAGAAAACGTCGAAGTTCAAGGTCGCACATCCCGTTTTCCGTGAAAAGTGAATTGCGAGTATGTTTGGAGTGCTGTAGCTTTAGAAAGAAACTACATACTAAATTTCTGTTTCCATATTCTGTTAAAACAACACTGTCTTTTTTATAAACATTCACTTGTTTCCATGGTAACTTGTTGCTTTCCATTTTTATGCTGCGACGAAACAGTGTGCAAAATGCCATTTTTGCCCATTTTCTGCCTTTATTATCTTGGTTAAGCAACCTCATCGCAATACTTTGTTTACTGAACATGAGAGCTCACTATTAGGACAATCTAACTGACATATCACTTTACTGAGATATTGGTGTTGTTAGTAGATATGACCAGTTAAATATTCAAAAATTGCAAAACCGACAATTTTGTAATCAGGCCTATCTCAAAAAAGCATCAGTGCAAAAAATAACGAGGTATACTATTTTGTACCTGAGTATATATACTAACATATGGAAAAGAAAAAACAGTGGGACCTCATGCCATTTTCAAGAAAACAAATAACAAACATTACGAAAAAGCAGTCAATGATAATACTTCTTATCCCAAGGCCATAGCCAAGGGGCAGTGGGGGAGGTCAACACTCCGTCAAAAGTTGAAAAGCGACGTGTCCAAGGTACAGTTTAAGTATGCTACATTAAAATATAAACTTCAAACCTCTAAATTTTCCCAGCTAGTGCCCAATTTTTCCCCAGTCAGAAAATAAACCAGCTCTTTTCCCTCCCCCCCCATCCTTTGTTCCAAATGGTATAGTCCATGCTTGACAAGTTATGTGACTAGGTTTTGTGCATTATTTTGATGGAATAGAAAAGAAAAAAATAAACAATATCATAGTATAGTTGAATATATGTACTACTAACACCTGAAAAAGAAAAAGAAAAAACAGTGCACTCTCCTGCCATTTTTAAGGAAAAAAGTGACGAAAAGGCATACATTTTTGAATAATGCACTTATGTAAACTGACGCATGGGAACATTTTTGAAAAGCTTTTTACATGCAAAAACTAGGTAAAAAAAAATTGTAAATTACAACTCCTATTTAAAATTGTTAGTTTCTCCGCGCAATTTGCGAACAGTTTTAAAATCTGTTTCAGAAAGATAAAAAAAAAATCGTGCATTTAACAGAAATAGGGCACATATTTTGCATAAGATTTGCATACCCTTTTTTACTAGTAATTACCTCCTTCTAATAGCGTGAAGGTATTTTTTCCATGCCTTTTCATACACTTCACATTGATATCATTATCTTCAATTTCACTAATTTCTCCAGGATACGACATCTTATCAAATGAAACGGCAACCCGGAATGTGATACTATACTCACTGCCATCGCAGTATAAAACAGATTTCAAAACTTCCTGTACAATGATTTCATGTTCTACTTCATTATCATCTTGTATTTTCATCTCATTATCATCATGTATTATCTCATATTATCTCATTATCATCATGTATTTTCACTTTCATGCTGATAGATATGCTTATGCGATAGAAAATAAACAATACGCTATTTGTATTTATTTCGATTTAAGCAAGGCTTTCGACGCAATTAATAGAAATATTCTGCTGTAAAAATGAACATATATAAATTATGGGGAAAATAAAAAACATAAGGGATTACTTAACTAATAGAAAACAAATTGCTTTTAT
>QLNU02013614.1:14551968-14573567 GCA_006491805.2 Dysdera silvatica
TGGTTTATTTTCTGACTGAGGAGAAATTGGGCCCTAGCTGGGAAAATTTAGAGGTTTGAAGTTTATATTTTAAGGTAGCATACTTTAGCTGTATCTTAGACACGTCGTTTTCCAACTTTTGACGGAGTGTTGCCCCCCCCTGCCCCTTGGCCATGGCTTTTGTACAGGAAGTGTGATCATTGATTGCTTTTTCGTAATGTTTGTTATTTTTTTCTTCTTGAAAATGGTATGGGGCCCATTGTTTTTTCTCTTCCATATGTTAGTACATATACTCTGCTACAAAGTAGTATATTTCGTTGTTTTTTGCATTGATGCTTTTTTGACATAGGCCTAATTATAAAATTGTCGATTTTGCAATTTTTGAATATTTAACTGGTTATATCTTGTAACAAAATCAGTATCCCAGTGAAGTGGTATGTCAGTTAGATTGTTCTAATAGTGAGATCTCATGTTTAGTAAACATATTATTGGGAGGATGTTGCTTAATCAAGTTAATAAGGGCAGAAAACGGGCAAAAAATGGCATTTTGCACACAATTTGTTGTAGCATAAAAATGGAAAGCAACAAGTTACTATAGAAAGAAGTAAATGTTTATTAGAAGACAATGTTGTTCTAACAGAATATGGAAGCAGAAATATAGTATGTAGTTTCTTTCTAAAGTTACAGCACTCCACACATACTCACCATTCACTTTTCACGGAAAACGTGATGTGTGACCTCGAACTTTAACATTTTTTACAGTGGGGGGAAAATTTTTTCATGGTCTCAAAATTTCACGGTGTTTTTTTCCCATGATGTACTTCATTGTAAAAAAATCAAGCCAATCAAAAAATACAACTATTTCACTTCGTCTGAAATTCAAAGTAATGCCTCTTAAATAGTCTACATGTAAATAAAACTTAAAATCTGAAGGGAAAAAAATCTATCTATTGCTGAAAAGGAAGTTTTATTATATCATGTTATGATTTATTTTTTCACTAATAATTTTAGGAATTTATACTTTTTAGTTTTGAATTTTATTTATGTATTTAGTACAATATGATATTTCGTATTCGTTAAAATAACGTTTCTAAAATTGACAAATACGGTATAAGTTATGGGTATCTCATCAACTATCGACCTCTGACTCTCTGACCGAACTATTATGTGGTAACATGTTAAAATAACAGTTACTAAGAAGTAACAATAACGAGTTTAACCAACATTATTATTTTAAAATTTTCTGAGGCCCGTTATTGCTTTCTGAGTGGATAAATATGGGGCTGGGGCTTAGAGTTTGTGTAGTGATATAGAATATAAAACAAATGTTATTTAATAAATGTTATATTACATTTACACTAGACGTTTGGTAATTGAAGTCCTGGAAAATTTTTACGAAAACTCACATCACCAACTCATGACCCACAGAATATCAGATCATCGAATAGAGAAAATCTTGGTGTGACATACCGATTACGAGTAGTAATTAGGCAGACAGACCTATGTGATGGAAAATGGTGACTTACGAACTAATTCATTAAGAGTAAATCAAGTCCAAGTAAATTTCGAACAAATAAGTCAGGTGTTTAAGTCGAAAATTAGCACAAACGCCATTATTTGGGTTGATTGGTACCCTGTTTGAAATTGCTTCGGCAAAGATACGTTCTGTATTCGTCAGAACAAACATACAGACTCGTTTGTTTCGAAGAGGACAGAACGAAACAATCGAAAACTAGGTGCCAGCCTATACAACTGTATTTGTATTAATTTTCGATTTAAATGTATAAGTGTACGGTACATGGCTCATCCATTTATTTATGCCAGAATGTTCAAGCAATTGTGAAAAATATTTTTTTCCATTTTTCTTTCAAATTTCTGAAATCCAGGAAAAAAGCTGGATGACACAAAGAAGCACAAAGTCATATTTTCAATATTAGTGACTAGTATAGAGTTAGACTTGACAAATATTGCGTGTTTCCTCCATTTACCGGATACCGAAACCTTGCGTTCAAGACCGTAGCCAGAATTTAATTTCGGGGGGGTCAAATATTTTTCAGCATGTAAGATGGTGGCCAAGTCGCATTAAAATTTTAGTTTCGGGGGGCAGCGGTCTTTAAGATCCCCCCCCGCTAGATACTGGCATGCCTGCGTACATATGTCAAAACTGATTTTAGGTTCGCATTTTTATGCTCTTAATCTGGTGATATAGTTTTCGAAAGACTTGGACTTGCTTAAAGGCTTTAGCCCATTTTTCTCTATTCCAAACTCTTCTTCACCATTCTCCTGTATTCCAAACTCTTCTTCACCATTCTCCTGTATTCCAAACTCTTCTTCACCATTCTCCTCTATTCGAAACTCTTCTTCACCATTCTCCCCTATTCGAAACTCTTCTTCACCATTCTCCTCTATTCGAAACTATTCTTCACAATTTTCCTCTATTCCAAACTCTTCTTCATCATTCTCTTTAGGTTTTCCTTCATTCTCCTTAGGTCTTCCTTCCTTTCTTCTCTTTAGATCTTCCTTTCTTCTCCTTAGGTCTTCTTCCATTCTCTCCAGACATATTTTTCTTGGGTGTCCCACTTTTATTCTTGTTTCTGAATTGATTTTCGAAGCTTTCTTATCTATTCTAGTTTTTTTATTCTGTTTACATGTCTAGCTATTTAAGCTTTCCTTTCCTTATGCCTGTTTCTAGCATTTGGTTTACGTGCAAGTGGTAAACTTTTTTTTTCTAATTCTTCATCCTCCATCTTTGCTACCGTCAACTTATATTTTCCAGGATCTCTTTATTTCCCACGCTCTTAGCAATGTTTTGCTTTTAGCTGTCGACGTTTATGTCTCGGTTCCATGTATAACTATACGTCTTATTCGTGTCTTATAAATAGTAAACTTTAATTTTCAGCAAGTACATTTAAAACCCAATACTTTCCGGTTACAAAGTAGCACCAATTTCCTACTGTTACGCTTGCTTTAATCTCTGTACTAATAATATTATCTCTTATTGCAATGATATCATTACAAGACTTAAATCTTGTTACAAAATTTTAACCTTGTTACAAAACCTAAATACATAAACTGCTGTATTTGTTCATAGCTTTATCTATCTTCTATCTTTTCAAAACATTCACATCTTAACACATTTTTTATCTGGTATTTAATTTTGTAGTGGTTCCAAAATTTCTTAATACTGTTTAAAAATGAAATTTAAATGAGAATTGTTTTCATCTATGTGTAATGAGCCAAATAATGAGTTGATTTCATCTAAGAGAGCTTTGGGATTCGGTGACCAACTTTACCGTATTCTTCGTGTTCTCTGTATTTCATCTAATTGTTTTCAGATAATCCCGTGATGCTAAAACAAATTCAATATCGTTGTCTTCAAGAATTTTGTTATTTTCATTTTTAGCTACCGTTGTAATATTTTGTAACTTTATGAGTGGTAATACTATTATAATTTTTTATTTCATCTATGAAAATCCCTTGAAATTGTACGTTTTATAAAATTAAAATCCTTTTCTTTTTGATGAGCCCATCTCTGTATGTCTGTGTCATGAACTGCTACATGGTTACTTCTGGAATAATGAATTTTGTCTAACACTGAGCGTTTAATTAATTTATTTTTCTCTTTTTTGGTAGCTAATTGAGCAATATATTTTTTAAAATGGCCTATGGCTTTATAGTCTATTTCTTTTTGATAACGTTTTCGAATTTATTGAAGATTGTTTCTTTTACATGAATCGTAAAAATTTACAATATTTTTAATTTCTTGCAAACTGCAAGTACCTTTACAAGTTTCATTGTTAGAGGCATAGTCATTGGATTTTTCATCATCCAAAGTAGTGTTTTCAAAGCTCTCATCATCAACATTGCAATCTAAGTTGCTATTGTTTTTTGCTTCGCTATTTTGAAAATCTAACGTTATTTCCTCTTCAATAAATGTTCTGACCAAAATTATTTCTTCGAATTTAGATGATAATTTGTTACCCTCATTTAACTGTTCATCTGTTATCGCGAATGCAACAGTCCCGTACTTTTTAATGGTTAAGTTTGAAATAGATTGCAAAATATTGATAAAACTTTGCATATTTAAATAGTTATATACAATAGTGTAACTAAGGAGGGGAAATGGGGGCAGTCGCCACGGGTGCCATAATTCGGGGGCGGCAATTAGCCTTTAAAACACATAATTTATTTGTTATATTTTGTTATCCAATGAGGGGGGCGGCAATGACAGTCACTCGTAAAATATCTAGCTATGCCACTGCTCATACAACGTGTTATTAATTCATAAATTATGGCATTCTATTGTCAAATAGTCAAATGGGGAGAATAAAGTTCATTAATTGAATTGTTTTAGAAGAGCAGAAAACAAATCACGGGAATTTATATTTTAATTTAATATTTCAACTACCAATGCAAATTGTTGACCACATGGGAGGTAAAATAATCTACGAAGAAAATCCTCAATCAAATTAAAAATTCTAAAACTTTAAATTCGCCAAACAATCCATATTAAAGTAAAACTACCCCTAACTGAAGACTTCACTTTACGGCTTTGCAGTTAAGCGCAAAGCTGCGTTTTAGTGTAATTATGAAAATTTAAAAATTCATACAAAATCAGAAAATGACTTTCGAAGAAAAATTCTTTCGGCTTTGTTCATTATCCACATGGATCTCTCATACTACGTGGGTCGCGATTTGAGGTGCGACGGGCACTTCGGAGGCTTCCCTTGTAAGGAGAATGAATAAAAAGAATAAGTTCAATATTTTTTTAAGTGTAATAATGTGTAATATTTTAAACGTAATGATGTGTTGTAATGCAATTTATTTAACAAAAATAAATGCATGTTTCGGATGGAAATTTGCCTTCCTTAATCTGCCATAATTCAGTCTTTGTCGCAACTAAATCTTTTTTAAATTCACGGATTTTTTGTGTCTGTGTTGGTTACCATATTGGGATTTCACTTAAAAATTTGGTTACCATATTGGAATCTCACTTAAAAATGAAACTCAGACTCGTCCGAGAAGTTACTTGTAAGAAATGAAATTACAAAAATATGGGATAATAATTATTTTACTCAATGCAAAAAATAATTAAGAATCTCGTAGAAAAAAATTAATATAAAATTTTAATCTGTATCAACAATGGGGGTGATTGTATCATTACTCCATCTTAATAATTATTAATTGATAATACTTAATTCATAATTTCTGTCTACCTCTATAAATATCATCCACGGGCTTAAATTTCTTACTCTTTCTTATAAATTTTTAATAAATTTGAACATCAGGTTAATACAGAACTCATCTTTTTTTAAATATCGCTCACAGGCTTATTTTTTTGAATCTTTTTATAATATATATATGAGTAGGTGCCCGTTAGTCAAACTTGTTGCGTCATAATACTGTTTAATTTACATTTAGTAAAGTATGTTGAAACATATAACTAGTAATTATTAATAATGTGGTTATGCAGCTGCAAGAAAACACTTCAATATGCATTCATTACGGGTGTTGCAATTTGGGTGGCTAACAGTGTATGTGACTGGACTTCTGAATTAAACTGGCTCGATTAGAGTTCTACTTTAAACACGTGATCTTCTCGTTTAATTATTGTTGGTAATGTCATCCTGTGTTCTCTTCTCAGATTTTTAACGACATACATTAAGAGTATCATTACAGCTGACATTTTTTTCTTTGTCCTTTATTGAGTGAAGAGAGAGAGAGAGAGAGAGAGAGAGAGAGATTTGTTGAATTTTATTTTAATAATTCTATTTTACTCAAATTTAAATGTAAAATGCAATATCGAAAGCATGAAATATTAAATGCTACTAAATATTATCTTGAACCGAATCTGGTTTTAGAAAATTTTGGTATTGTTTAGGTCTATCTTTTTTTTTCCGCAGTTATGAATTTTCTCTGAGTATTACAATAATTATCGTTTAACGTCTGCCTTAGAAATTGTTGATAGAAAAATAAATTTAAAATACATCTAATAATGTAAAATACATTTGAAAAGCCAATAAAATTTGTGATGTTATTCCATAATAGGTACGGAAGTGTTGTCGTACGCTATTTCATTAATTTTGCTTCACGTCTGCGGAAGTATTCAAACTGCATCACGGGTAAATCCAATCGGGATGATCAAGCGTTCGAAATAATCAATCGCTAGAAATAAGGATAATGTAAAATTCTCTCATCTGGGTAATTTACCCTCTCTACATAGTTTAATTTTCTGTAATGCACAGCATTTGTAGATTAGAATCGATATATGAAGTAATAGATCAGGTGTTAATCTGGTCTGGGTGTCAGAAATTTACAGGTAGGCAGCAGTTTTGACATCATGGCAGGATTTAGATGTTTATCAATTCCCGTAAACATATTTTTCGAATCGTGGTAAAGTATTCTTCAAATGGTTTTATTTTGCTGTCGTTGTAAATAGCGTTATTGAAAACAAACCATTGTTCTAGGCAGGCCTGGAGCAAGGATGAAGGGTAAACTGGGGCAAGGCACAGGGCATAAGGGGCACAGGGCACCCGGAGATTGTTTTATATTTATAAATAGCTCTATGGGGTAACTGGGGCCCATGCCCCCTGCTGGCCCGGCTTGACTATAGGCCTGGTTATAGGATAAATCTTCTGAGTTATTTCCTTTCCAATCGCACTCTATTTTTTGTTTCAAACTCGTGCATTGGCGGTGTTTTTCCCAGCATTTCCTCTTAATCAGCTGAAATCAATTTAACGAATAAAATTTTCCATATAAAAAAATCCTTCTTCTAAAAGTTTATGATTTTAATCAATTTTATTCTTTTAAGTAAATCGAAAATATAAATAAAAAATGATTTTTCCATAATTGGCAAAATTAAGGGAAAAACTTTCTCATGTTCAATGTATTTTCATAGGGAGAAATATATTTTCTTTACCAAATCGGTGTACGAATGACAAAATCATAGAAAACGGACTTACAAACTTCGCCACCAGGGCTAGATAGTAGTCGTCACGTGTCCATTCAATCGGCCAAACAGTGATTCCCAAGCTGTTGCACTCCCGAGTTTCAAGCGGTCGAATATTTGAGTCTGGCCTTCATTCTCTGAAGGAGCGCGTGGGGTTCGCCGTTCGGAACAGCCTCTGAAAATATTCGGAGACAAAAGAAGCAAACAACTTCACAAACTTTCAGATTTGAAATTTCGCATAATTTTGAAGGCCAAGTGGTTCATGGGAAACGAAACTTGAAATATTTGGCATTGCCATGGATACTTTAATTATTTTTTTAAAGCGCAGTTCGTTAGCTGACGATACATGGAAGAGACTTCTCAGTCGTAAGTCTAAGTTTTGTTTTCTTGAATAAAAGTTTTATCAATTTTGAAAAGTTTTTATCAAGAGCAATTGAACCCCATACAATTTTAGGGACTAATGCTGTACGACTGAAAAGTCGGTTGTTGCCAAATTACAAAATATATTTATCCTTCCCTCTCTTATTTAGAGTAGTAATAAGTAGAGGGCTTTTCTGTCTTCTTTACGGAGTCTTAAGGGACAAAGGTCCCATTTGAGCAGCATCGAGGATGCAAACATCCTTTTCTTTTTACAAGCTAGGAAGTAGCGTTCAGTTGATAGGGTCAATGCTTCGTGGATTATTATCATTTCCTTTTACGACACGCACAACTGTTGATCAACGTTCTCTGACCTGTTAAAAATGTTTATTTGGTAAGAGAATTTGGCCATAGAAAAGTTTTATCTTGTCCTTACCTTTGATCATCGTTGTAATTAATAAATTACAGTCACCTCTTAATAATTACTCCGAATCAACTGTTAGCAATCACTTATATTGGTTTTAAAAATAAAATAACATTTCTTTTCATTAGAGAGACTAAAATGCTATGGTGTTAAATGTGTTAAAAATCCATTGTTCATGTCTGTGTTGGTAAAACGAAGCACAAAAATGTTAATATTGAGTATGAATTAATTCTTGTTATTCATATTTTAATTATTATTATTAATATTTTAATTATTATTATCAATATTTTAATTATTATTATTAATATTTGATATTATTCATTTTAATTATTATTAATGTGTTAATTGTGTGTGTATATTCAATTATTATTAATAATATGTTAATTATAATTAATATTTTAATTATAATTATTTTAATTATCATTATTGTTTAATTATTGTATTAATATGAAGTTTCAAGTCTAAGCCCCTAATACAAGTAATCTTAAAAATTAAAATAAGTATAATATTTCTCTGTTATCTTAATAATATTTTCAAATTTTGTTTATTCCCTTACTCAAGATTCTCTATCAGAGCCGTAGTCAGGATGGGGCAAGGGGGCTGAGGCCTCTTGGAAAAGTTGTCAGTCTTCCCCCTGGAAAATATTTTTTTCTCAAAATCAAATATTGTAGAATTTTATTTTAAATTTTTTGTTTTGTATAAAATTGTACATGAAAATGGAAATTGTTCTTTGAGGTTAAAAATATATTCAAAATATATTTCTACGGCAGATTTTGTGTACATAATGTTTTTTACAGAGGTTTGAGTTTTCATCTACTCTACAAGGATAAAGGAAAATTTTAATTTTAATATAATTCTAAAGTTTTCAATGTAAAATTTACGTCAAGAAATTTATTCATTAATGTTAAATATATTAGTCTATTTATTTAGATATTTAGTATTATTAAATATTAATATATTTCATTAATATAATATTAAATATATTAATGAAATACACTAAAACATTAACGAATTTTAAACCCCGCCCCGGTGGCTCTATTAGACCACTTATGACAAGCATACAGCTACGACTCTAGTCTGTATTGAATTTTAATTGCTTGTTTGTTTGTTTGTTTTGTGGTTTTACGGCTCAAAGACTACAATGGTCATGCTGCGCCGGGACCTACTGTTTTCCGAGGAATCCGAACCTCTTATGGCCTAGGGAACCAAACCCCGGACTACAGTGAGCAGTGCGATCTTTTTATGAGATCTCTGAGTAAGCGTTCTTTGTACACTGTTGGGAGTCGAACCCGGATTAACGGCGTACTAGGCGAACGCGTTACCACACTGCGCCACCGCAGGGCCGAATTTTTATTGCAAATTTTATGCTTCCAGTCTACGAAAGGGAATAGGCAAAACTAGATAAAAGTATTGAGTGAAATTTTTTTCCCCCCCGAGATAAAATTTTTACGAACGCACGCAAACTAAGTTAAATGCACGTTGATTGCTTTCATTCATAGAGTTACTTTTTTTATATATAATTTTTCAGTCAGGGTAAGCTCGCAAATACAAGGCAATTCTACTATGCCAAATTTACCCCAAACGATATATATATATATCATCATCATCATATTCAACCATTATCTATCCACTGCTGGATGAAGGTCTCTCCAAATGCTTTCCACACAAGTCTATCCTGGGCCATTCGTTTCCACGTCACCCCAACCTGTTTTCTTATTTCATCCACCCATCTAGTTTGAGGACGTTTTCTAGGTCTTCGGTGGTCTCTTGGAATCCAGTTCAGAATTTCTGTTGTCCATCGTTGATCAGTTCTTCTTGCAATATGCCCAGCCCATCGCCATTTCAGCCCTTTTACTTTAACAATGATGTCCTCTACTCTAGTTTGCTCTCTCACCCAAGTGTTTCTTTTTCGATCTCTCCTAGTTATTCCAAGCATGCACCTCTCCATGCTCCTTTGCGTTGTCTGTAACTTTCGTATTGCTCCAACTGTTAGACTCCATGTCTCTGATCCATAAGAGAGGACTGGCAATACACACTGGTTGAAGACCTTTCTTTTTAGACACAAAGGCAATTTCCCCTTCAGGATAAAACTGTTTCTTCCAAATGCACTCCAGCCAAGTTTAATACGTCTGTTGAGTTCTTTCATAATGTTGCCATCCATTGAAATCAGCTGGCCAAGGTAAATATATGAATCAGCAATTTCTAGCTCAATGTTGTCAACTTGTATTTTTGTTTCCTCTACAAAATTATTGAACATGATCTTAGTTTTTTGTAGGTTCATCTTGAGTCCAACTTCTTTACTTCTAGTTGAGAGCTCCTGTACCATGTCTTGGAGTTCTAATGGGTTCGTTGAAAAAATAACAATGTCATCAGCAAACCGCAAATGATTTAAATATTCACCATTTATTTTTATTCCCTTGTTATTCCAATTTATCAGCTGAAAAATCATCTGTAAAGCTGAAGTAAAAAGTTTTGGAGAAATGGTATCTCCCTGCCTCACACCTTTACCAATTTTGATAGTTTTGGTATCTTTATGTAACCGAAATTTTGCACTTGCATTTTTATACACACGTTTCACCATGTCAATGTACACATCCTCAATGTCTGTTGATCTTAAAGAGTTGATGACTGCTGATGTTTTAATAGAGTCAAAGGCCTTCTCATAGTCAATAAATGCAACACACAATGGAAGTTCATATTCATGTGTTCTTTCAATTAATTCTCTTAATACTTGAATATGGTCCACTGTACTGAATCCACTTCGAAATCCAGCTTGTTCTCTTGGTTGAGCTGCATCTAATTTTTTCTGCATAAATAAGCTGCCTCTATCCGAGGTTATGCATAATTCATGCACACGATCCATAATTTCAATTAAAATGATCATTTTTAGAAAGGATACAAATTAAAATCATTAAGAAAGTATTTACTAATATGTTGGAAATATTAAATATCCTTAAACGAGCGCCATCTCTTGGTTTAAAATGATATAATGAATTCATATTGATGGACATCCGATTAATACATTGTACTTCCTTTTTTATATAAAAATAGCGTTCTTTCTACCCTGAGTGGCCAAAAAATTAGGAACACCCCTCACTCAAATTTTGACTTGTCCGTGCAGTATGTGCGCTGACTTAACAAACTAGATTCGCTGATATAAAGGTTTCCCTTGATCAAAAGTATCAGTGAAAGTTAGATTTTGCCTGTGAATGGAGAAAAGAAGAGATTTGAGTGAGTTTGAACACAGCATGGTCGTGGACACAAGTTCCAGTATCTCTGAAATAGTTAATCTTCTGGACTTTTCTCATAAGATAGTGTCTCGAGTCTTCAACGAATGGCAGCTAAGCTAAATAACTTCGAGCGAAAAGTAGAATAGTGGGCAAAAATCTCTTATGAAGGGAAGAGGTGCGGGGTGACTGATACGCATTATGTGCAGCAACAAAAGAGCTACAACGCAATAAATTGCAGCGCAATATAACGACGAATCATCGCAAAGCATATCCATACGTGTTATAAGACAGATCTCAAAATGAACTGAGTTTAATAGCAGACTACCAATAAGAGTTCTTTTGATTTCACTGCAGAACCTAAAATGGCGGCTTTTGTGAGCTACAGAGCACCAACATTGCACACTTTATAAGTAGAAGAAAGTTGTGTGGTCTGAGGAGTTCAGATTTCTTCTCTATGACGCTGATGGCATGGCCCGTCTATGGTGCAAGCAACACGAAATCATAAATCCGGCTTGCCATGTTACAACTGTTCAAGAGGGTGGTGGCGGAAGCACAGTCTGTAGAACATTTTCCTGGTAGACACTTGGTTCCTTAGTTTCATTGTAAACATCCGTCGACAGATTCGCCTACCACGACATGGTTGCTGATCAAAGTGCACCCATTTAAGGCCATAATTTTAGCGGATGGTGATGGCTATTTCCAGCAGGACAATGTACCAAGCCATCGGGCTAGAATCATCTTGGATCGGTTTGCGGAACACGACTCCGAGTTGCAATTGTTTGCATGGCCCCCCATTTCCATCACCAGATCTCAACCCCATTGAGCATTTGTGGGAAGAGGTGGAAACATCCATCCACAGCTCCATAACACCACCTTCTAATCTGAGGGAATTCAGAGTTGCATTTCGTTAGCATCGGATAATATTCTTCCTCAATGCTTTCAGCAACTTGTAGAGTCCACGCCTAGAAGAATATCTGCTGTCATCAAAGCTAGAGGAGGTTCAACACGATATTAGTACTGCATAACAGGGTGTTCCTAGTTTTTTGGCCACTCAGTGCATATATCGTTTCTTACTTAAATATATTATAAAAAAAAAATCAACTCAAGTATAGCCTATATTAAGTTCCAACTGGAATATGTTCATAATTACAAGTGTGAATGGTACCATTCGAATATATTTCTAAGTAAGCGCCAGATAGTTATCCATTACAGAAACTACTTTTCTAATACAGACGATTGGTCAAGCGGGTTAACTGGAGTTTACTATACTACAGTTAACTGGCTTTCAATTTCTTTAATTCTAGCAAAAGAGGCAGATATTTTAGTATCTAACAATCTCACGATGCTACATTAGTAGCAAATTCTAAATTTGTTGGCAATAATGCTAAATTTCTTGGCAGTAATGATAAATTTGATGGCAGTATCCTCATTTAATTCTGCCTAATGGTAAATGGACACCGATAGCAAAGACATCACTACACGTTTCAGCTTCATGACGTCGTGTTAGCATGTTACTCGCTTCCTTTTATGTCTGGCTTGATTTTTGCGTCTGCACGTGCTGAGTAGAGGAGTTTTCGAAATTACAATTCACGCATTGCCAAGAATATTTTCTAATTAAAAAAAAATTGCTTCCATCACATTTAAACAGAGTTGTTTTAAGTGCGTGCTTTCAAAAAATCTGGGAAGATACTTTTACCACATTCTAAGCGTACTTTTGTGATATTAGCGAGATTATTTCGATTTCCCTAAAGAGAGTACTTTCATGAAATCAAAGAGAATACTTCCGTAACTGTCAAAGAAAGTATGTGGGAGATTGTCAAGAAAAGCACTTTCAAGAACGTCAAAGGCAGTATTTCTATGAATAGTTAGAATGTTTCTACAAGAATGAAGCTTATTGCAGAGTGTCGTGTGTAATTAAAGGAGGTGTGTGACAAGAGTTTGAAAATTCGAAAAGAATATGCAGTTGCTTAAAATTAGAAAACACTTGTAGTGGAAAGATACATATGCTTGATAATTACTTCGTGGATTTTTAAGATTCATTTTACAATACAAAGTTAAAGGAATGTAAGGGAATTCGGTACCATAAATGAAAAAAGGCAGGGAAACAATATTGAAAATTTTAAAATAATCCGAGAGAGCTTTAAAAAATATAAACAAAAATAGCAAAACAATATTGCAAATTATGAAAAATTGGAAATGTAATAAATTAATAAATTTAAGGGAAATATAAAAATGTATGGCAGAATTAAATATAAACCTAAGGTAATACAATCAATTTCAATTTGAATATAATAAAATGTATCAAAAATCAAAGATAAATATTTTAAACTTGATTTACGAAAATGTTTTATTTCTAAAATTCAGAGATATTTTATGTGTTTGTGTAGCACATAAATTTGTATAAAGCATTCAACCCAAGTTAATATATTTTTAAGTTAAGCAATTAAATATTATTTTCGAAAGAATATTTCTGCACATTGTGTTTACAACCAGTTTGCTTTTATCCGGAGTTTGCTGAATTATAATTATTTTTTTGACAAAAATGCTGTCCTTTCAGATAATCAATTCCAGCTGCGGGGTAATTGGAAATTAAAATCGCCGTCACGGAAAGATATTTTCTTAATTTAAAATGTCAGAGATCTCATCAAAAGTTTTTAAACTTTTTTCATTCACCAATCAGAATTATTTCACTTTAAGGTATTCCTCAGATGAGATTAAGATGCGCAATTTAATATATGTCAAATTTTTTAAAATAATGATGATCGTAACATATTGTTTATTTATGCGAATAATATTGAAAAAATATTCATAGTAAATCGATTTCTTTGATAAAAGTATAAATATAACAGTTGAATTAATATTTATAGATATACATACGCCCTCTCTTTCTCACTAATTTGCTAGAAAAAGTTATTGAAGAAGTTCCATTCTAATAAAATATACCAAAATTTATTAATTTTTGAATACAACTTAGAATTTCCAAAAAAAATTAACTATTTTTTCCAGCTGTTTATGGCAAAAAGTTAAGTTTTAAATTTTTAAATTCTGGATTTGGATATTTAAGTGTCTTCTCACTTTATCCATACAACATAAATGATGAAAAATGTGCTATAATATACTATAATGTCAAACAACAATATTGATCAAGGTTTATTGGCGTAGTGATACCAGCGCTGGTGTTATGGCGTGATTAGATGGTGAAACGTTCGAAAGAAAAGAAATGTTCCTGCATTCAGTGGGACCTGAACCCATGACCTTACACTTTCCGGGCGGAGGCTCTACCTACCTACCTGAGCTACGAACGACAATATTTAATCTCCTTACGAACGAGATCTTTTTGTAAAGAGGTTAAACGTTGTCGTTCGTAGCTCAGTAGGTAGAGCCTCCGCCCGGCAAGTGGAAGGTCGTGGGTTCAGGTCCCACCGAAGGCAGAAATATTTATTTTCTTTTGAACGTTTTACCATCTAATCACGCCATAACATCGGCGCTGGTATCACTACGCCAATAAACGTTGATTTATATTGTTGTTTGATTTAATCTGCGTAGTGTTCGATTTATATAAATACATATGTTGCAACGGACGTTTCGATCAATTTAATACCGGTCTCTTCTTAATTTGGTTTAAAAAGTAGTCCATGTACTACCCCATGTTGCGAAATAACCGGCATCAGTAAATAGTCTTTATATACGTTCGTAAGAGATTAAATATTGTCGTTCGTAGCTCAGATGGTTGAGTCTCTGCCCGGCAAGTGGAAGGTCGTGGGTTCAGGTCCCACCGAACGCAGAAATATTTATTTTCTTTCGAACGTTTCACCATCTAATCACGCCATAACATCGGCGCTGGTATCACTACGCCAATAAACGTTGATTAATATTGTTGTTTAATTTAATCTGCGTAGTGTTCGATTTATAAATGCTCATTATGTGTTGTTAAAAATCCATGTAATATGTTTTAAGGTGCTATATAAGTTTATTCTCCATAAACGCAATTAAGTAATTAAGTAATACTTATACGATATCTATGATATTTATAACGCAATCACAATTTACTGCAGTTAAATTTAATACATTGCTAGTTGTTCCACTATATTTGATTTTATTATAATTTGTTTCCTTATGTTATTTATTAGTTTCGCCCCATATGTCACTATTTAGCTTAATATTTATGATATCGCGTTTATAAACAAACTTCTATTTTATTATTAATTTCGCTTAAAATTATTATATAGCAACAGAAAAATGGAGGATAATATTGGCATTACATATATATATATATATATATATATATATATATATATATATATATATATATATATATATATATATATATATATATATTTATTTGCAATAAAATGCATTATAAATAAAAATATATATTATAAAATTATGTGAAAAAGATTTTTTAGATTACTTTTGCGAAAAAGAAATAAGAAGAAACAGAAAAGGGATTTTTTAGGAAAGAAAAGGAAGTACTCAGTCTCTAAACCAGCTCTGTCTTTATAATGTGTATTCTTTTTCTAAGATTTAAATTATAGCGAAAATAAAGCTATTTTTTTTAATGTTTGAATGCCCAGGGAAAATTTAGTGTTTTTTTTTTATAAATAACGACTGCAAAAGGAAGGAAATATCATTCGTTTCCAGTAAATGGCATCATGAAAAAGGGATTTTTATATGTAATAATAGCTAAGAACGAAGAGAAAGCCTACAGGGAAATAATACACTTCAATGTGAAATGAAAGCACAAATGGAAGTGGCATTAAAATTCAAATATAGTGTGCTCCATTATTTTATATTGAAATTTAATATATTTCTGATATAATGTTATTCAAATAAAATATCACATTATATCCAAATAAAATTCAAATAAACAGATTCTTTCTTCGTTGTCGTCATCAACGACTTTTTTTTTTCTGCGCTACAATCTCTGTAGAACCTATGAGTCCTTAATCTTCAATCACTTTTCTCTGTCTAATGTCTTCCGCCATTTTTCTAAATACTTCCGTCCGTCCGTCCATCCATCCATCCATCCATCCATCCATCCATCCATCCATCCATCCATCCATCCATCCATCCATTCATTCATCCATCCATCCAATGGATCAATCCTTTTTCTCCTAAATAAAAATAGCTCTAGTTTGAGCTTATTTATACTGTCGAAAGTTATTAAGTTAAAATTATTAAGTAAAAAATAAATTGCCGCACGAAAGCTCACAAAGACTCGCCCCGGTAGCTTTGTGTGTTGACCATTATTTGGTAATTGTGTTATCTTTGTGAAGGGCGATAATATCTTATGTCCTTAAATACGGAGAAAAAGGCCGTTGTTATTGTCCTCGTTCATCTGGTGATCAGGACACTCCGGGCTAAACGGAGGGACCCTGGTTCGAATCCAGGATGAGGACGGCGTCTCTTTTTCTCCTAAACAAAAACAGCTCTAGTTTGAGCTTATTTCTACTTGGGTGTCGAAAATTATTAAGTAACAAATCCATCCATCCGTTCGTTCATTTATTTATTCATTCACGTTTTTTGGTGGATGTCCCAACTTTTTTTCTTTCTTCTGAGTTGTCTCTCTTAATCTTCCTAACTTGTTTCACCTTTCCTGCAAATGTGTTTTCATATCCTAATTGCCATTATCTCTTTTAACTCCTCATGCATCTAGAAAATTTCAGAGTTTTTCTACATGATTTAAATAGTATTTTTACACGAGTATAAATAAGGAAACGACGCATTGACACTGTGAGCAATCCCCAATATTATCAAAGCTTTTGTTGGATCTGCTGGTAATTAATTCGCACGGACGGTGCTGACATAAGACGCTTCAAAGTAGATATATTTCATTCGAAAGTGAACTTGAAACTGTGATTGATGATGATGATGTCGTCTTGAGAAACTTGTCGGTTGAAGGTTGTCGCTTCAGAATTTGAGAAAAGTTCTAATAAATTTCAGATTCTTTATTTAATTTCTCTGCCTTGCTGCTATCGGTCAGATTAAAAGGTTTTAATTTAAATTAATATAGAAAATGCAAGAAATTGGCTGAGTGTTTCTTCATCATTCCTTAGAAAAACACATGTTAATTTCTATCTCATTCATCATACAGTCCTACAAAAAATTCTTATCTCTTAAAATATCCTAACGGTTTTCTCTTTTTCTTTAATTTCTAGTGAGACATAAAAGATCAACAAAAGTATTTCCATTGCCTTTTTTGTGAGTTTCTTAATATTTCTTTCCAATTTTTCCCTCTTCCTTAAATTATTTTCTTGAAGTGTTTCTCAAGGTAATTCTTAGTCTTCCCCTCCTTCTGTTTTCCAAGGAATTCTTCTGTTCAGTACTTGTTTACTAACTTATTTCGGTTATTATTTGCGTATGTCCTCTCCAACTATTTTTACTACGTTCAATTTTTCGACAGAGGTCTTTGACTGCGAATATTCCGCAGTTCTATATTAGTTATATTTTATTAGTGAATTTATTCTCGATATTGGAAAAGATATTCATGCAAATTTTGTTTTGATCTATTATTACTTTGACTACTTTTTATGTTAGGCGTTCGTAAGGTAGAACTTAGTTTATGTTACTTCCAGCAACGTTTTATTTATGTTTTAGGTTTTCTTTGATACACTTTATATAACATAAAAGCTATGCTCTATAACAATCTATAACGCTGTTATATCGAACCCAGTTTGTGTAGTATCAGTCAATTTAAACAGAAATTTATTTTACAGTAAAGAGTTATTTGGTCATATTTTGTGTTCCGAAACGGCAATATCGTTCATATGGTACTTTACCTATGAGCTACTGTTCAAGGATACACTTGACCTATGAACTACTGTTCAATTATACACTTGACCTATGAACTGCTGTTCAATTGTGCACGAATAAACAACCATACTAAGCATGACTCGAACCTAGTTCAGTTAGGTCAAATTACTAGGGCTCAGTTTTAAAAATGAGCTATAATTTCTGCAACCTCTATTAATAATTATATCGCACTAGTTCATAGCAAATCTGAAGGAAACCGCTAAAATAGTTCAAGGAACACGGGAAAAACTTTAACATATGTGAAACTGTGATATATCCGAGAATATATATCGAAAATATATATCGCATATATCTTCGATATACTCAATATAAGCGGAGTTCTATTGCATCAATATCAATCATGGTACATAAATGCAAGGAACCACCTCCATAAAGAGTTCGAACTCTTCCTACGACATTTAAAAGTATTAAAAATAGATTCTTCTTAAAGGATGTTCAACAATTGTCATCATAATGTGAATATTCAGCCTATTGGGTCAATTAACTGAGGGCGATCAATTAATGAAGAAGTGAAATTAATTCCCTTTAATGCTATGCCTTATCATCATCATCGGGCTCATCTCTATTATCATCCCAGCTGTATTTTCAGCTTTAATCTTGTTACATTCCTGCCAAACGTCGTCAAGCGGGTAAGTGCTGAAGTGTTAATGATGTGAAAGACTTCTAATTTTGGAGACATGAAACCTCGGACCAAGTATTATACCCTGATTCGTGTGGGACGTGCTTTGCTTTCGGGATTGACCATCGGCAGCCATTTTACCTCCGAATCCTCTGAAAGCGGCGGGCATACGTAACGTCCATTTTCAGATAGTGCTGTTGAAGTTTGATGATTTTTTTTAAGATGGTACTGGTTGAACGGGCTTTATGGGTAATCACATAAGCCTCTAGTGAATAATAGTGCTTCCACTAGCAAATGATAATCGTGACCAAAAAGATATTTTATCTCAGCGCGAGACCACCAATTCTTCTCCTAAGTGCAGGGTTGTTGCGTGCTCGGTATAAAATTATTAGAAAGACGTTATGGTAATACCTTTACCCCATAAATTATATACCATATAAATTTGTATAACTATATATAAAAGAGAAGGGAAAATTCTGTTGCGTATTCTATTGTCGTGGTTCTCTCAATATTGACAACTAAATTATTGAAATGGATAGGAAATATAGCCACAACGCACGCTACAGTTAATCAATATTGGTTTATATTTAGCTGAACTAGTTGCTGATTTGGCGATACATATAAAAATACTAAAAATTTGGTCAAAGGTTTTAATGGCCTTCATCGCTTCACAACATTCTTTCTTAATTAAAATTCGACGTTATTCAGAAGCCATACATTTGATAAAGACAATAATTGATGATTAAAATCATTTGAGTGGTAAGTTAGATGTTATCTTTCATTCAGAGGGTTCCTAATTATACGATTTTTAAGCAAAAAATTTTCAATTTTTAGTAAATGTAGCGAACTCTTGATTTTACGAACTCAAGCGAACTCCTCCCCCAATCACATAAAACCCCAAAAGAATCGTAAAATCGAAAGTTCATAAATAGGAATAAACATTTATTTTATAGAACAGGTTTTGAAATCAATGTAATAGTTCGCAAATTGTTGTTCGTAAAAGCGTGAATTCACACTGTACCACAAGGAGGTGTAACAATCCACATTACACAAATGTTACATGTAGACTATGTAATGCATGCATTAAATGCTAAAATGGCTTAGGTTCAATCGTAATTTCGTGGCGCTAATGGTATTATTTCAGCTCATAGTGTTAACGTGTGGATCGATGATGCTTAACCATAATGCACATTTACATATAATCCCATGTGAAATTTGCTCCTGAGTTCAAAGGCTTTTCATATAAGTTGTTAATCAATTTGTCTGGAACAGCACAAAGCATTGAGTCCTAGCGCCAGCAAGTGCACAATACGGATGGCTATTGATACCTTAGCATTATAGGCATGATATCAATTCAACATGTTCGATGTCCATACATTTGAGGCCAGTGATATATGGACCGCGAAGTGTTTCATCTCCCTTAAGCAGTAAAGTCGCAGTCCTATAGACACCTCTGATGTCCTTATATATCATTCCATTGATGCATAGTACAAACTTCCAAATGATTTATTTGAGTTACAGAATGGTCGCATTTCACAAGTTCGGCACCATTTTAAATTGCATTGTCACACTGAAGTCTTTTCTGCTGTGTATAGAACATTTGTGTGCACTTTTTAAATATCCTAAGACTCGTAGAATGGTCATCTGATATGGTGTTAGTATCTTCGGAAACACTGTATCCTCACAAAAACCACTTGGGATCATGGCAGTAGCAACTGAGCCACTATCATACAAATATAGTCCCCTATTATTACTATTAACATGCCCATCATGGTATACCTTGCAGGTATACCATGACCTTAATGATCAAGAGTTGTGACACCATTAGCATACGCAGGGGGTGTTGATGGGGGGTTATAACCAGGGCTGTCCCCAAATGGTACGCGAGGTGTGCGCCGCGTATTCTCAAGAAATTTTGAAAAATACCGAGTATACACCGCATATACTCAAGGTCCGAAAAAAGTTTTTGTATTTTCTGGTTTTTGGGACAAATTTAAAAAAAAGATCAGCACTTTTTTTTAATTGCTGGTCATTTACAAACTTGAATGGAAACAAATGAGGAAGATCCCTTGAATACCACCCCGCCCGAAATTAATATCCTGCGTACGACTAGGTGAGGAATGAAAAACTGATGAAAGTGGCAACTGCCACCTTGGGCTTGGATATACGGTAGACGATCAATTAAACGCCAGTCAGCGCGGCGCGGGGACGTCACCAAATCCAGTAACTCAGCAATTTTAATACTCTTTAATTAAGACAGCACCGCTTAATGTCAATAATTTTCTTCAGGACAGCCCTGCTTGTAATCCCCCATTGCCATGAAATTTTGTATATTCAACATGAGTAATATATGAGTTGCAGCTCTGTAACCCCCTCCACCCACATTGAGCCTATAACTTCCTTTATGAACTTTTTACGTATGCCAATGTGTGTGACAATCACTTTTCGAAGACGTTGGCCTGATATTAGTGTAGCCAGTCTCAAGTTCAAGGGGAGTACGTGGTCTTGAGATTTTTTTTAGGGGGCTAAGCCGTTTTATCTCCATCCCTAGCAACGCCACTGATGACTGGATTCAATTCTTACTAAACTTCGTTATTTGCAAATAATAAATATACAGTAGTTAGGAAATTACGTTGAACTGTCGGTCTCGTCATGAATAGGGCAGTTTTGAGACGTGAAACATGGTAACATCGGAAAGTAAATAAAATGGTAAAACTCAGTCACCTATTTCTACTTTTAGTTGATTATAATATTCTACAATAAATGCAACGAATTTAAAGTTAGTTTCTCTCGGTTCATAAAATTTAATACAAGCTAATAAAAATAATTCACTAATATATTTATAAAGAATGTACATTAATTTACATTAAATATAGAGAAATTTATAAATTAATATAACAGGAAGAGGAAGAGATGATTCGATACATAGAAGGTAGCAGACAGTGGTTTAAAAAAAGGGGGTCTGGGACTCCAGCCCCTCATTGGAAATTAAAATATCTTAATTTCCCTAGAGCGCATCATATGATCTCCTTTGAAGGTGTTTGGCTTCTCAAATTTTAGGAGTGCTACGCCGCTGATAGTAGATAGAGAGTTACTTAATTAGTTAAATATTTATATACCTTGAATGTTGGCCCAATCTCGCCAGAGGCGGATTTAGGGGTCGTTTAAGTGGGGAGATTAATGGCGATTTTTGGAAATGATACCTCATTGGACCTTTAAATTATTATT
>QLNU02013614.1:14573667-14609099 GCA_006491805.2 Dysdera silvatica
AGACAAAGGCGGGCAGATAGTAGTTATGGACAAAGAGAAATACATTGAAGGAGTCGACAACCTCATCAGTGAAGGTCCTTATAAAGTGCTCAAGAAAAACACATCTTCCGATCAACTCTCTAATGTTAGTAAAATAGTCCGGTCATCAAACATCTTGGATCCCGAAACTAACAAATCCGTAGTTCCTTCTATTGCTAATGTCGCAAGACTGTATTGCCTCCCGAAGGTTCATAAACCCGGCATTCCATTGCGGCCCATAGTCTCCAACATCGGTACTGCAACCCATCCCCTAGCCAAATTTCTCGTCCGCAGATTTTCTCCTCTCCTGGCTAACAACCATGATACTGTCCTTAATTCTTCTGACTTCATTTCCAAATTAAATTCCTCTTCTTCTTTCGCTTCTTCAAAAATAGTCTCGTTCGATGTCAAAAGCCTTTTCACAAATGTTCCCGTTCAGGGAGCTCTTGAAGCTCTTATCTTTCGTATGAAAGAATTTCATTTTGCTGATGCTGAAATCCGTGAATTAGTCAAATTTACGGAGATCTGTATCACACAGACTTGCTTTTCTTTCCGTGATCAATTATTTTCGCAAACTGATGGCCTTGCCATGGGAAATCCTCTTTCACCCGTTTTATGTGATATTTATATATATTACGTCGAAGAGGATATTCTCAATCGCATACCATTTAAACTGTGGATTAGATATGTGGATGACACATTCGCTATCCTTCCAAACGATTGTTCAGATCTCTCTACAATTCTCACCACCTTAAATTCCGTCAACCCTCACATACAATTCACTTTGGAAGAAGAAAACAACGGTTCATTGCCTTTCCTGGACGTTTTGGTACATAGATCGCCGTCCGGGTTCCAAACCAGCGTATATCGGAAACATTTTGCTGTTAGCCAAACGCCGCATGCTGCTTCCGCCCATCCACAAAATTAGACGATAAGCACGTTCTACAGGTTTGGTCTCATGTACTCTAAAATTGTCATCATCTGAAGAATTACTCAAGATTGAACTTAACCATATTCTTGACATCGCTCGAGATCGTGGTTACAATCCTACCATTATTGACGACGCTTTGAAGAAACTCACTAGACCTAAGCTGTGCAGTACACTCTTGATTGATTCCTCTCCTTGTAATTTTATCAGCATTCCTTTCGTTCCACGAATTTCTTCAAAAATTGCTTCCATCCTCCGTAAATTTAATTTCAAGGTCACTTTTACTCCAATCAATAAACTCGGTTATTCCAAACTCAAGGATATTATTCCTGATTGCAATTATTTTGGAATTTACTCCATTCCATGCCAGTGTAATCGTGTTTATATTGGTCAAACACGTCGGGCCCTTCGATTTCGTCTTAAAGAGCATGAAGCCTACGTGCGTAAACAACAACTGGAAAAATCTGCTTTGGCCAAACACGCCTGGGAAGCTGGCCACAAATTTTCTTTCGACAAGGCCCATCTAATAGAGAAAGTTTCTTCACCAGCCGACCTCAATTTCTTTGAAGCCTTCCATATTCTTTCGCATTCCTCTTCTACTGTTAACGATCAGCTTCCGTTCAATTCCATGTCCTCTATTTGGAGAAACTTCATTCGTCCCATAGCAAAAGACGCGGCTACGGACCCACAACTGGTTTACCCGAACTAATTTTGGACTAGCAATTTGGCATCGATAGTTTTTCTAGCACGTGTGCCACATTAGTGTAACTAGGGTTCTGAAGAAGGAAGCCTAAACGCGCTTCCGAAATAGCTATAAACCATCGTATTTATTTTAACTGTGTTAATGTGTTTAATTTTATTTAATTAAGGTATATAGACATCTCAAAATTCACGTATACTGAATATGCTGCGAAAATATTCGAAGTACGCGAATTTTTCTCCCTTCAACTTCAACAACAATAATCCTCCCAACAATTTCAACAATAATCCTTCAAAAATAATCTTCCCAACAACGTCAACAATAATCCTTCGAGGATAATCTTCCCAACAACTTCAACAATAATCCTTCCAACCACTTCAACAACAACACTCCCAACAACTTCAACAACGATCCTTCAACAATATTCATCCCAAAAACTTCGACAATAATCCTTCAACAATAACCTTCCCAACAACTTCAACAATAATTCTTCAACAATAATCTTCCCAACAACTTCAGCAATAATCTTCCAATAGTGGTCTCTTAAATTTCGTTAGAAGCGAGTCCGACTGCATATAGAAAAAAGAAAAGGAAAGAAAAGAACAGACAGAGTTAGAAGCCGACAACTTATATGCTCCGAGACAGTAAAATAATTTATCGTTCACGGTTGCAGTTACAGAACATAAAACCGTAAATTAGTGAATCGTAATTGGAAGAAGACCGCACATCGGTAACGTGATGTAGGTGATGAGCGAATTTAGGACAATTTACGTTAGAGGGCGCCATCATTTACTACCATTCTGAGGAAGAATAATACTAATGGAAAATAAAAAGGAATTTACGGTATACTCCTAAGTAGTACCATGTCATGCACCGATATTAAAATTCATCTTATAGGGCCAAGATTAAATTGGGGCACAATTTTATAACCTTATTTCAGAAAGTTTTGCGGCATTTTACCTCTTATGGAAATATCACAAGAATATTACGTAAGATTGCTTAAAAAAATTACTTGGGGAGCATGAATGGAATATGAAATCTTTCGGTTTTATGAGATAGCGAAGATAATTCACTAAGGGGGGAAAAAGAGGGACAGAATTTCGAGTTTAAAAGTTTCGTAAATGATTTCTCCAGTTTCTGTCATTCGGTGTGGATATCAGATCGGCATTGTTAATTCCTAAAGTACATATGTTTTGTGCTCAGACAAACAAATGCATTCATGTATAATGTAACAAAGGAATAAGAGAATGTATACACAGACAATTGCATACCTACGCACATACATACATGCATACTAGAGATAAGTTTGGGCTTATTTTTCGAGGCCCGAACCCCGAAAACTTGCTATTTGAGTTCGCAACTTCAAATATAACTTTAACTCCTTGACTTACGATTTAAATTTAAAACATTTGCCAAATTACACTATTCAATTTGCTTCAAATTTTCATGTACACGTATTTCTACAGTCCTCGAAAACGAATCATATAGTTGTATTCCTTGGAGAATTTCGATATAGAAAAGTTAATTTTCGGCTTCAGTTGTTTCCGTCTGATGAACCGGGGTCCGCCCGAGGCCTGAAACGGGCTGTGGATGAGCCTGTCCCATCTCTAATGCATACGCATATAATACACAAAAATGGATACATGTATAATATACATAGATACATGTATAATATACATAGATACATGTATAATATACATAGATACATGTATAATACGCATAGATACATGTATAATACACATAGATACATGTATAATATACATAGATACATGTATAATGTACATAGATACATGTATAATATACATAGATACATGTATAAGGATGTAAGATATTATTACCCTTCTCAGGGATAACACAATTGCCAAATAGTGGTCAACACAGAAAATCCTATGAGGCGAGCTTTTTTTGATGGGGAATAATTATACGTGAAAATTCCGACACCCACGTTTATTAGCTTAAACAAAAGCTTTTTATTTTAGGAGAAAAAGAGACGCCGTCTCCATCCTGGACTGGAACCAGGGTCGTCAGTTGAGTACGGGGTGTCTTGACCGCTAGACGAACGAGGACAGGAATAAGGTTGTTCTTGTACAGTATGGGAGCGGCGTCTCTTTTTCTCCCAAAACAAAAAACGCTAGTATGAGCTAATAAACGTGGGTGTCGAAATTTTCATGTATACATGTATAACATACATAGATTCGTTTATACTATCCTACACATGAATACATGCATAATATCCATGGATAATATACATGAAAAGATTACGAAGGGTTTGTAATGTAGCATCAAACAATATGTAAGGTTGAGCTAAATAAATAAATCATAAAATAATAATCATAATCAAACAATAATATCAATCAACGTTTATTGGCGTAGTGATACCAACGCCGATGGTATGGCGTGATTAGATGGTGAAACGTTCGAAAGAAAATAAATATTTCTGCCTTCGGTGGGACCTGAACCCACGACCTTCCACTTGCCGGGCGGAGGCTCTACCCACTGAGCTACGAAGGACAATATATACTTTAAATGCGCATGTACTGCTTTTTTTCGCCAGGTATTTCTGCAGAATCATCACGCCATACCATCGGTGTTGGTATCACTACGCCAATAAACGTTGATTGATTGACATTGTTGTTTGATTTAATCTGCGTAGTGTTCGATTTATATAAAATAAATACATATGCTGCAACGGGCATTTCGATCAATTTAATACCAGTCTCTTTGCAATTTGGTTTAAATAGTAGTCTATGTACTACACCATTCTGCGAAATAACTGGCAACAATATATATACGTTCGTAAAGAGATTATATATTGTCCTTCGTAGCTCAGTGGGTAGAGCCTCCGCCCGGCAAGTGGAAGGTCGTGGGTTCAGGTCCCACCGAAGGCAGAAATATTTATTTTCTTTCGAACGTTTCACCATCTAATCACGCCATACCATCGGCGTTGGTATCACTACGCCAATAAACGTTGATTGATTGACATTGTTGTTTGATTTAATCTGCGTAGTGTTCGATTTATATAAAATAAATAATCATAATAATAATAATCATAAAATAATAACCATAAATAAATCATAAAAGTCAGGATATTTGGATAGCGATATATGCCAAAGACGAACAGAGACGAACAGTACTGATTTTGCGGCAGGTAAATGTAACGGCTCAGTTGGTTCCAAAAGTATCAGTACACTTCTCATTATCTAAGCCTCTGTGATCGAAAAAGCATCTTTAGTCTCCTAATGACGTCCATTATAAATTAATACATATGTTTAAATAAGGGATCAGCTTTACAATAAAAATTAATAACAATATCTGACACTTACGCTATGAGCTCAAACTAGAGCTTTTTTTTGTAGAAGAAGAAAAAAAAAAGAGGAGGCTCGTCTTGACTCGGGGTCAAACCGAGGACCCAACAGGTGACCCATTATGCCTCTAGTTGCTCGACCATCAGGCCAGGAGCAACGCTACTTTTCTTCCTATTTAAGATATTATAGGATATTACTAACCTTCGCAGTGTTCACACAATTACCAAAGAATCAGTAATAGTTATTCATATTTAATTCCTTACGAAAAATGTCAAAAAACTTGCTCCAATGGCTCTATGCGTTGAGCAGTCTGGCAATTGTGTTACCTATGCGAAGGGGTAATAATATCTTACATCCTAATATACGGAGAAAAATGCATTTGTTCTTGTCCTCATTCGTCTAGTAGGTCAAGACACCGCGTGCTCAATGCGGGGACCCTGGTTCGAATCCAGGATGGGGAAAGCGTCTCTTTTTCTCCAAAATTACATAAGCTCTAGTTTGAGCTAAATATACGTGGGTGGCAAAAATTATTGTATAATAAATTCCCCCACGAAAACTCACAAAAATCTCGCCCCGGAGGCTTTTCTGTGTTGACCATATTTGGCAATTGTGTTATCCCTGTGAAGGGTAATAATATCTTACAGGATAATAATATCCAACAATAGCTAAATAAGAAAGGGAGCATTTTTTCTGCCCTAATGGTCGAGCAGGTAGGGGCAAAACGGGTCGTGCGTTGGGTCCCCGGTTCGACGCCGAGCCAGGGCGTTCGCTCTTCTTCTTTTATAAAATTTGAGCTCATAGCGTGGGTGTCAGAAATGATTATACATATTTAATTACCCACGAAAAATTCAAAAAAAATTGCTCTGGTGGCTTTATGTATTGACCAGTTTTGCAATTGTGTTAGCTCTTCTAAGGAGTCGTTCCAGTACTACGTAAGCATCTTTGGAGGAGGTGGGGAGAGATTTGCTTATTTTTGGTGACAACGGGGAAGGGGAGGAATCTGAACCATGCTTACGTAAGACACAGAAAATAATGAATAGCATATAGTCAGGAATTGATTGATACTCGTTCTGACAGAACTACAATACTGGCATGTACAACACACTACGTGTGAAAAATATAAAATACACGTAATCACAGTTAAATATTTAATTATTTAAACCAGTGGTCGGCTGCCAACCTTTATTCGCTCTAACGCCACCTTTTAGACTCTCCATGGCCTCCCTGATATTTTTAAATTAAAACGAACGTATTATTTTTAATAAATGCATTTTATCAAATCCACTTCTTATTTATTTATCCACAATTTGCTTACAGCGTAAGAAATATTAATACATATAATAAAAATGTAACAAAATACTTTATAATAAAATATTATATTATTATTGCTCTAATTTTGTTTAACAATATATTGTTCAATAATATATGTATACATATAGTTTAATTATATATGTATAATATATAGTTTAATAATATGTATAATATATAGATTCATGATATATGTATAATATATAGATTAATAATATATGTAAAATATATATAGTTTTTATAATAATAGCTACAACAATTAGATAACCAAAACCTTACGTCAGCATGAAGGAGGGGTAAGGAATTTGCTTATGTTTTCTTACAAGGGGGAGGGGGAGTATAAAATGGCCAGAAATGTGCTTACCTAATACTCGAATGGTCCCCTAAGGGTAATAATATACAATAATAATTCACAATAAAACTTGCATAAGCTCAATTTTTTCAAAGGATAATGCGCACGTTTGATTACAAATTACGATTTTGTAAATCAAATTGGCCGAAGTTCACATAAATTGTTTTTTACTCAGATGTTGAATCATGTATGAGTGGCTGAAATTTGGAGTTCTAATATGAAACGAATATTCTATTTTTTCCTTATTGTTTACAAAATTATGAGCCGATAAAAATAAGCCTTACAATATATTAAATTAATGTATAACTTAAATGCAAGTTTTGCAATCTTTATTATCAAAGTAAGATTTCATAATTATTAATTATCGTTTCCATATTTGAAAAATTATGAATAGAAACGCTTACAATCGACTGCGCATGTGCACAAAATTATGGTATGTTGCTTTCAGTAGTTATTGAAACAAAAACATCTTAAACTCTCTGTCTTAAACAATGTCATATCAGTTATTCATAATTTGAAATATTTTTCAATGTTTCATCGTTTGCAATGAAAACGAGGCTGAAAGTGACAGAAACGGGGAACATGACAACGGATTGGGAAGTATATAAAATAGATCTGTGCATGACCTACAATTTGCAATCTTCAATACAGAGATAGTCCCCGAATGTCTTCGTCGTATTAAGAACTGATCAAAAAATAATATTTGGCATAATTATGACATGAAAAAGCTTTTGATCATTTAAAAAGTAGATGCTTATATTGGAAATCTTGGAAAGAATATTGAAATAAATATGACGACGAAACGTCTAATGCAAATGAGATGCGCATTAGTTTGTAACGTACATTATTACGGGTCTAACGATACGTTTAGTTCAACAATTCAACCACAGGATCTGAAAAACCATCCGTGTTTGCACTGGCGTACGCAAGGAGTGTTTCTGGGGGTTGTAACCCAATTGTAATTAATTTTTGTATATTTAACATAGGAATATGTGAGTTGTAACTCTGTAACCCCCAATTAACCTTATAACCCATTTACGAACTTTCTGCGTACGCCTACGTGCGTTTGAATACTTTTGAAACCAGCTGCACATATCTTTGGTAACAGAATAAGATGTACAAGAATCGACCGAATACTGAGACAGTATTTCCTTTCGAATAAAATGAAAAGTAAAATTGAATACCTTAGCAAATTGTAGGTCCAGGAGCCATAAACTGCTATGAAATATTCACAAAATTTTAGTTCAGAAAGTATGAGGGGTTTTGGAATCAAGATAAAAATTTTAATTTTAAATGCGGATAAGGTACTCTAATGAACTACGTTTAATTATTAGTGTAATTAACTGGTAAAAATGAGGTGGAATTCATTTGTATTGTATTTACAGACTACAAAAATTGATTTTCAATCCAAACACATCAATCAGCTACTTTAAACCATATAACAGTAGCAGACGTTGAAGATAAATATACTGATTTAAGGAAACTCGCGCATAAAAGTTCAAGTTTTGAACTTAATAAATTGAGCTGGAAAATGATATTTAAATAGAGGTGAGTGGGCGGTGACCTTTATGAAAATCTAGGCCTATCAAAAACTGTGACGTCAGCGAGAGAGAGAGGCAGAGAGGAGGAGAAGAAGAACAACATAAAGTTCAGTGTGACAGCATATTCTAGAAAAAGTGCTTCATTTCAGCAAGAAATTAAACACGAACAAATATAAATAAAGGCAAATAAAATAAAGTATTTAAATTAACAGGGTTTTACTCTGTTGATATTTTTATTTTTAAAATGAACTTTTCCAGAACTTCAAATAAAATTTTAAGAACTTTTACATAGAAGTAGATTACAATGGCCTCAAAATATTATTAATATACTTTTATATATCTATATGAATATACTACGTGTGCCTTAACATGTCAATACATCACGGTAATATGATTCTAATTTACCTTCAATTAATTAAAACATAAATCATACCATGATACACTAAACGGAACTAATAAATTATTCGCAAATTATTCGCGCAAAATAAGCGCACTCAAAATTTTAATATCTTCAACAGCACGTGGATATACTGAACCAGCTGCAACCGATGTCAACATTCAAACTGCGATTATTTTATGTCGATAAATTATTTATGAATTAAATCATGTTAATTATTTTCTGGAGGAAGTAAAGGTTCTAGTTTTGTCAAGTCAATCTTGAAACTGTAGATTCTTATCTTAAAAATTCGATTATAGGAAGAAAAAGTAAGTATACTCGTATAATAAATAAATATGCAGGTAAATAAGTAAATATATAATAAGTTCGTGAACTTAATTTACTAGGTATAAGATATTATTACCCTTCTGGGGGGCATTGTAATAATTTAATAGATTGGATATATTTGACAGGGGAAACCTCTAAAGCAAATCACCATGGTATGAGTGGAAGTGGAAGAAGGTGTTACTCAACGTACAAATCCCAATACTCTTCTTTTGAGTCAGGCATTTAGAGCTTGAAGTAGGAAGAAATACAGAAATGGAAAACAATTAAAAAAAGTATAGCAAAGTTGAAATAATTAAGGGAAATTGAAAATTTTTCTTTAACTAAAATTAAGATTAGAGTTGAGCTCATTCCTTTTAAAACCACTACTTGAAACGCCAATAGGTCGGTTACTTTACGAGACTATATTAGCGTCGGAAAATCCAAGTCTTAACCGGATTTCAAAATAATCAGAATTCGAGCAGGTATCTTCAAACGAGATGGAGGGATGAAATAAGAAATTAGGTCAGAATAGCATGTAGACCAAGAGATGGGAGTGAGTAAGTAATTTACTTTTGTGAATGAAATTATCTGTTCTGATTCTTTGAAGCGAGATTATTCTTGGGACTCATTCTAATTCTTTTGAGTTATTTACTCATTCATTGAACGAGAATGGGAAGCGTCGTTTTCATTCCCTAAATAGAAATGAGAGTAATCGTTCTTTTAATCGAACGGGTTATGATAATCGTTCACTCGCTCACTTTATGTAATATTTATTATGATTCGTTCTTTCACTCTGCACACTAGGGAATCGTCTGTTCTTATTAGGTTTCTTTATTTTGTTATTGAAGCGGGAGAGTTCGATTAGCCTCGACTTACTTCCCTAGAAGGGGTGAGGTACACGATTCTCGTGTCCTATACTTTCCCAAAATCCCATTCCTTTGCAAAGAAACGCTTACCGGAAAACAACCTTGTTTGTTAAGTATTTTTAAGTTTATGCTCATGGGGTTTATTGTAAATACGGACAGGGGCGGGCTAGGTCTTTTAAAAGGGCGCATACTTTAGACTTTCGGAGGGAGCGAATGCTTGTCCATTCGGAGGCTGAGTTCTATCGCTAACGAGGGCGCATGGGCCCTGTCCGCCCCTGAATACGGAAGATAAAAAGTGAAAATTTACCTGTTCAAAGGGTTTGAACAAATTTTGGAGATTCTCGATTCTTTTAAATCGAACGCTAGTTTAAGATAATCGATGAAAGATAATTTGACGTAGCATCATGCAAATTGGATTTATAAGTAGAATTTGACATTATAAATTTATAACGCTGATTTTTGACTATAAATGAAACGTAAGTACTACTATGCTTCTTACTTTTACGAATAAAATAAGGGTATTGTACAATTATTAAAATAAATACTGTACATAATCTGTGGACTCGGAAATTGGAATATGTAATTTAATAACATAGATAAGGTATTCTAAAACTTTAGCGGAAAAATATTTCATATGTAGCATTTTAAGGAAATCCGTTTAAACGCAAATACCGTTTGATCGCACGTAATTTTGTTGTCACGTAAATATGCGCTTTTGTAGTTTTGATTGCATATAAGGGTGCGTACAGACATCCAACAGAACATTGTAACAGAACATCGTCGCGTAAAATCCCGTGTTAAGCGATGCTATTACGGGACGAACATCGCCGCATAACATCGTCGCGTAACATCCGGTGTTAAGCTATGATATTACCAGGCGATCATCGTCACGTAACATCACTGGGTCCCATCAGTTCAGGCACTACCCTCGGGAAAGAAAGCCGTCTGGATAGTTCGTCACGTGATCAACAGTAGTTCATCTGCGAAATGCTTTTCATTAAATTAGTTTCTTCTTTAAATTTTTTTTGCTTTTATTAATAGTTTTCAATCGACCCATTCCAAATTTGGCACAGATAATAGTGTTGAGCTTTAAAATTTGCATGCTAATATTGATTACGACAGTAATATATCGATATCGAAAGTTATTTTTTAAACATTTTTTTATATTAGATATAAAAGGAAGTATACAAAACGGTCAATGCGCTCCAATTTTTTAGTTTAGAGTTGGAAAGATGACTAAAAAAAAAAAAACCCTTATTAGATTTAAATCATTTTCTTTTAATCTGTTTGTAATTTAACATACTGTTATACACTCATGTTCGAAATTGAGAGAATACTAGATGTTATTTCAATGACCGAAGTATATATTTTGCTCTTCGACTATCTATGGTTTTTACTTAAGAAAACCCTTTTTGTGGAATATTAATGAGCAGTAAACATTGTGGAATATTAATGAGCAGTAAACATTGTGGAATATTAATGAGCAGTAAACATTGTGGAATATTAATGAGCAGTAAACATTGTGGAATATTAATGAGCAGTAAACACTTACCAGAATCACAACAAATCATATTTTTTCAGACATCATATGAAGGAGAACCCGCGATCAAAATTGGCACAAGAAACGAAAATTCTTAAAAACTTAGAAAACATTTCGAGTAACAAATTTACTCACATAAACATCGACAATCATTCTTTAATAATTCTCCATATTTTTATAAACAAATTTGTTATTCTAAATCTGTTATAATAATTACAATATTAATGTGTGTGATCATTAAAAAATTCAGAATTTTTAATTTAATTTACATTTCAATTGCTTCTCCATTACTGTAAATACTTGTGGTAGTTAAAATTCTTCCCTTCATGACATTATTGATTGTCTCCATGTTTGCTGCAGCGCAAGTAAATGAAATTGTGGCAATTTTAATTTTAATATTCAATGTTTTCGCTTAATTAGCGAAAAACGTTGAAAATTTTCTCAAAATTAAATACCTCTTGCAAAATGGGGTGGGGTGGGGGGGAGAACTGATGCACCTTAAACTCTGATTTAAAGTATGATTTAAATATGAAATTGATAAAAAAAGATTGCTTACTTTAAATTTAATGAATATTAAAGAAACAAGTAATAATAAAAAATTAAAACAGAATGCACAGAGAAGAAACGCTCCGTTTTGTCATGACTGGCTTTTCACTACTGGTTTTAAATGTTTTCTACATATCGATAATCTAACGATAGATTTTTTAATTACTTAAAAAAACATTTCGGAGGAGGGGGGGCACCCAAATTGCCCAGAAGTAAAAAAATAATCCCAAGAATTTCCAAATCTCCGGACCAATCTCACACTAAAAATAATGACGACCATTAATTTCTTAAAAATCTTATAGGCCTCTATATTATTTTCTCTAAACTTATAAGGTCCCTAAAATAACGCTATAAATAACCTTTACCAGTGGTTATCGGTGTAGGTGTATGTCGCGGGGAGGTGGTATGAGAAATTTGCCAAAACTATTATAATTGTGGCTGCGACATTAAGATTTTTAGATTTTATTGAGCCAAGTTAGGAAGCATATTTATTGAGAAAATATCTCCCCTTGATAATGTGAACAAATAATTTAAAGTAAGGTGACAAATTGCAATTACACTTCTATAAAAACATGATTTTTTTTTTATCTTATATAACTCGAACGTTTATAAGAATATCTTGATAATTCGAAGAACATTTAATTAATGTTTTTATGTCGGCAGTGTAATAATATATTATTTATTTATTAAAAAGTTTGTTAAGGTCTACAAGATTTTAAAATAACCTTTGAAATTTATGACAAGAAATGTTAATGCACAGTGAACTTGCTGACTTCAGTGTTTTTTTCTTATTTTCATTTTTTAAATGTCTAATACTTTTCCTACTGGAGGATTGAAGGAGGAGAAATGAGGGCGATCGCTCCCCCCTCCCCTTCAGCCAGGATTATATTATGGGAAATGAAAAGGATCAGACACTTGTCTAAATATAGGATTCAGAAACAAACGTCTCTCTCTCTCTCTTGAAAAGTTTTAGATCAGCTGTTGACTCTTCCTAACTCGAAGTTGGTGGTATACCTTTTGGTAACTTTGGATTTAGAGGAAGACCCACAGTATCAGAACCTTATCCCTTATAAGGCGAAAGTAGAACTCGTAGAGGCTACTTAACTTCTCAATCTAAATATTGAATCCCCCCCAACTAATGATTAAAATCTTCTCTAGGAATTAAAAGCAAATTCCTCTCCATGTTTCGAAGCCTACACCAAATTACCATTTTCTAGGATAAAAAAAAATTCAAGAAGGAAAAGAACATCCCTGTTTTCAATTAATTTTAATAAAGTAATAATTTATAAGATTTATAAAATTATTTATATAATAAGTAATATTTAATGTACATAATTGTTTATGTCTTAACAGTAATGAATTGGTGTTAAACACAGTAACGTAATGTCCAAAATAGCGAATTCTATAAGTTAAAAGCACTTATTTAGAATATAGACCAAAATTATTATATTTAAATCGCTAGCCTGCGGGAGGTGTTGATAAGGGTTGTAATCCCATTTGCAATCTAATTTTGTATATTTGCAATCTAATTTTATATATTTGCAATCTAATTTTGTATATTTGCAATCTAATTTTGTAATTTGCAATCTAATTTTGTATATTTGCAATCTAATTTTGTATATTAGCAGTAATTTTGTATATTTACAATCTAATTTTTGTATATTTGCAATCTAATTTGGTATATTTACAATCTAATTTGTATATTTACATAGGAATATGTGGAGTTGTAGCTCTGTAATCCCCTCATTAAACATACCGCCTTATTAACTTTCTGCGCATGCATATGATTCAAATACAGAACTGCAGTACTTGAAATGATAAAATAAACTACATAAAACTGGAAATATATTAAAATGAATTTTAATTTCAGTGAAGGGTAGGAAATACAGGAATAAAGTGAAGTGATGCACCTTTGTAGTTACTGGTAATTTTCGATTTGTTTGTAGTTTTTCTGTTACGAAATTTCGTCCCCCACCAATACCAAATAGACACCAGACAAATTCAATGGAAAAGCAGACATTGGTTAACAACGATTGTACGGCAAAGCAGTTTGCTAAAACGATCGCTTTCTCTCTCGCTTTCTTTTTGGTTTTACGGCTCAAAGACTACAGTGGTCATGCTGCGCCGGGACCTACTGTTTTCCGAGGAATCCGAACCTCTTAAGGCCTAGGGAACCAAACCCCGGACTACAGTGAGCAGTGCGATCTTTATGAGATCTCTGAGTAAGCGTTCTTTTTGCACTGCTGGGAGTCGAACCCGGATTAGCGGCGCACTAGGAGAACGCGTTACCACACTGCGCCACCGCAGGGCCAAAAATGATCTCAAAACAGCAAGTTAATGAAAATAATATACAATGCACCAATTGGTTAAATTATTAATTATATATATATCTTTAATTCAAAGTAGAAAGAATAATCTAGTTAACTTGACTTGGATGTACCAGGTTTTCATCGAATTTTGCGACTTGGAAATAAAGAAACGCGGTTGAACATAAAGCACGCTGCAGCAAGCACGTTTTAACGGAAATATGATTGCTTACTGTTTGTCACGTGACAAGGAGTGGCCAAACCAGTCGGAAGACTTTCTTTCCCGAGGGTAGTGGTTCAGGCCGATATCCAGTCTACACTGATAAAACGCTGTTGATCGTAAACCGGTTTAAATACACGAACATGGGGTACAACGTAGCCACGTAACGTTCCTTTTATGCGACGGGGAAAACCGACAAATGGTGGGACTCGGAAATGTTACGATGTTCCATTATGGAGTGCGGTCTAGACTTGATCTGCGACAGTGTTACGATGCGGTGTTCTGTTGAATATGTGGACGCTGCCTAAGAAAACAGGTTGGGGTGATATGAACACAAATTCTTTATGACAGACTTGTGTGGAGAGCGCTTGAAGAGACGTCCATCCAGCGGTAGATAGCTAATGGTTAAATATAATAATAATGTACAGTCGAAACCTCATAAATTCATATTGAATCGATAAACAAATTTCGTACAGGTGTAAGGTATCTGAAGGTATTATGGCCAGGCCTGTAATACGGCCAAGGTGCCATAATCTAACTCAGTTCCAATGGAATTCAATAGAGGGTGTTTGCATTTTGTGCGGACATGTAGCTAGAGGGATGTTGCGGAATGGCATCGATTTGAAGAACATAGTTCGCTTACGAGCAAGGATATTATAGAAAAAGTGTTGATTCGAAATGTACGTTATTATTTTTCCTCCGGTAACTTTGCGTTTGTTTTTAAATCCTATTAATATGAAATTTCAATTGTCTCATTGATTCATGTGCAGTTTTTTATGCTTATTGAAGTAAAGTAACTGTAATTAAATTTGCTTTAATAATTCGTCAGCGATTTAGGATTTTGTGGAAATCGTTTAGGTTGGCTTTATGGCCAGTTGGCCATATTAGCTTCCCAATGCAAAACATGGGCTTCTTTTTATGGAAGAAATTATTGTAAAATACATCCACTGTGAAACAAAATTGTAAAAATTTCAACCAAGTATGTTAAAACTGATGTAAGATGACCACCAGGGGAGGATTAAAGGCGGGCGATCGCGCCCCCCCCCCTGAAGCAAGATTTTAACTATTTTTAAGCATTTTTGGATATATTTTAGGCAAGTGCCTCCCTGAAGTGAACCGCTCCCCCTCTGATTGATCCTTCTTAATGAGCCCCTGGTGACCACCGTCTGTTTTTCTGGAAAAGACGATGTTAAGTTGGAACCTATTTGTGTTCACTACTCAACAAACAGCATATGATTATAATATTTTGCTAATCAGCGAGCCGAGACAAACACTTCGGTACTAATTATATGCGTGTAGTTAATGGCGTTAATTATGTCATTGCCTTGATGTTGTATGCGTCCATAGGTCCTCAGATATTAGAAAAAAATGAAGTTTTTAACTATGCAATCTGCAATTACAAACTCGCACGTATATAATACCTAGGAATTTTACATACACTTAATTTACGAAAAATGGTTGAACTCGCCTTGTTTCATGTTTCAAATTTTTTCCAGGCAGAAGAACCATTATCTTTCTTTATCTTTAAGATACGAATCCCTTTGGTGCTAAGCAAAAACGGGGCGTTTGGTCGCAAGAGAACTTAACGAGAAAACTAAAAGCCGTCACCGCAGGTAAGTTATCAGTAAATACTGCAAGTTAAAAATATGGCATACCGAGACGAACCTTGCGTCATTATCTAAAGGATAATACGGTTTTAAAGTTATGTTTGGGTAAAAAGCCTATTTCTACGGAACAGCAAAAAATGATTTGGCATCTTTCTTTTGTCAGACGTTGGATATCCCCTCACAACAAAGGTGCTGAAGTTCAACATTTTTAAATTTTGTGACAAAAATGGGATCCCTCACCCATTCACTGACGGAAGTGCAGGTCGTCATTGGCTCAGGGCCTTTATGGAGCGGAATCCAGAAGTTGTAAGAAGGGAAGCTCAAAGATTGAACCCTGCCCAAGCGCAAAAGGTCAACAAATTCATTATTCACGATCATTTTCATAAATTGCAAAAAATTCTTATACAGTATGATTTACTGAAATTTCCGGAAAAATATTCAACATGGATGAGAAAAGGTGAAGGTTGCAACTGCACAAAGATCCGGTGGTGCTTGCGAAAAAGGACGCCAAGCGTGTGCACATTGTTGCAAAGGAACGTGGCAGGAGTGTTACTATTGTAACGTGCGAAAATGCCGCAGGGACCATCATTCCACCTATGGTTTTGTTCGCAGGTACCAGAAAAAACCAGTTGGAATAAACCAGCTGAACCAGTTGGCAAAATTTGCCTACAGGTTCAATCACAAGAATGACAGCTAAAGGTTTTATGACCACGGGAACATTTCTTGAGTTTATCAAACATTTCTGCAGATTTAAACCAAATGGCAAGTGTCTTCTGAACTCTGATTGGGCAAGTCACACTTGGATTACGAGATCTTTGAAGCTGCTGAAACAAATGATATTACCTTGTACTGTTTGCCATTTAACACGACACACTAATTACAAACTTTAGACAAAGGTGTTTTCTTTGTGAAAGTGTGTCAAAGGTGAGATCTTTTGGGACCAGTATATGCTCCAATATTTCGACATACATAAAGGGGAGCATGATATTTCCAGACTGAATTTTGGTGACGTTTTTACGCCGACATGGGAGAAGGCCATGACGCAGGCCAAAATGAAAAGTGGGTTTCCAGCTACTGGTATATTCCTTTTAGTAATTCAAGAAGAAGCCTATGCACTGAGCTTACCCACAGAGAAGCTACCACCAGAATCACCTGCTTATAAGAATGCACCGGCCACCACATCAATCACAGGAACTACTGAATGACCATATCCATCCAACGTCAGGCCCATCAGGTTTGCAAAAGCAAATCGATAGTAGACTCAGGACCTCTATCTTCCGATTCATATGACTTCGACTTCTCTGACACGCCGTCACACAATTGTGATGCCGAAATTCATCCTCCTCATTTGAACTGTCCCAAAGTAGTCAGAACTTCAACCTCCGACGCTTCTTTTGACAGCATCTTACTTACGCCTAAAACGAAAAGAAAATCTAACCGAATCATAAAACCGGCTGACAATAATCGTGGTGTATTTTTAAGGAAACAGTTTTTTACCCATTAAGAACTAGGTACTAGTAAGAAATTTGAACGTAAGTCTGTAACAAAGAAGACATTAAAGAAGGTGCCCAAGACAACAGAGAGTTGGTATTGTGTTCTGTGTGATGAGGACAAACTGAAAGATATGCGACTTTGCACTCTTTGCCACACTTATGTCCATGAAGAGTGCGTTGGCTTCACAAATGAAGATAACGAGCAGTTTATCTATCCAAAATGTTCTGGTTATAATTAATTTTATTTGCCATAAAACTTAAGATAAAATCTAAATAATGAATTTAATATGTTTTCAGTCTTTGTTTCTTGACTTTTGTCCAATTGAGTCAGTTTTTATTTCAATATTCTTTTTTGTTCACGAATTATGAAATTTCTATTTGTGCTCAATTCAGCTAATTTACTTTAATACACCTTTCTTTAGATATTTTGTGCACAAAACGCATTTTTATCGCTTTATGTTAAAGAAAAAATCCAAATTCAGAGGAACGAAAGTTCGTTGGACATATAACCATCATATGTTTTAATATGGCCAAAAAGTACACCTTCGGGAGAATCAATTTTTTAATGGTTCACTTTGTGCCACTTTTCTGATTATTTTTATCCCCATCACCAAGATTTCAAACTTCATTGTACAATAATTTGTTTTTTAAAATTTTTAAAAATGCCTTCGATAAAATTCGGCAAAACATAATTTGGCAATAATACTTTCAGATACCTTATTTCCTCGAACTTTTTAGCGGGTTTCAATAGATATTGAACCCGCTATTGCTTTTGGGCTTTCTGTCTGTCTGCCTGTCTATACGCAATAAAAAGGGTAAGGTAAAGGTCTTCCGTAAATGCAATAATGATGGCTATTGTTAACGTTACAAATCTACCGAGTTATTTAAGAATTAAAGAGTTGTGAATTGCAGAGTGACGAATTACAAAGTGGCGAATTGTAGAATTGCGGTTTAGAGAGTTGCGGATTAGAGAGTTGCGAATTAATGTTAATTGAAACCCGCTAAATTTAAATATCGACCTTAAGTGATTTTCTTTCACTTGCTTGTTTTAAAATGCTTGCTGGCTTGTTTGTCTATAACTTTTTTTCACCAAATGTTTATAGTGCTTCATCCATATTATTAAATAAAATATTCCTCTTTCCAAATTTATAAATTATTCACAGTATCTGCTTTAATAATTAAAAAGTATTATTACTTTTTCATAAAGACAAACAACGGATTAATACTTTTTCATAAAGACAATTAACGTATTAATACTCACGATTGGTTTTAAAGCATTTAAATTTACAGCTTTTGACCGAACCCTTTAAACGACTAAATTTTCTCTTTCTGCCATAACTGAAATAAACTCGCTATTGACATAAAAGTAAAACAGCTTAACAAGCAAATGTATTTCTTTGTCAATAGAACATCTCGCGAATGAATGGCATCGTGGGAAAACACGGGGCACAAAAAATAATTTATCTCATTTCCCATTCGACGAACGGCATTTCGAGATAGGTAGATGGGTGTTACTTCCGGCGTACGTGTGTAGTACCTTGTACCCTTTCTTTTTTCTATCTACCCAGTTGAAATTTAATAATAACACAGCAGCTTAACAGAAAATACCTGCATTTATGCGGCGTGTGCAGTTATAGATTTACAGTTGAGTTTAAATGACATTAAAAGATGGGAAAATTATTGACGCTTAATGTTATGTATTTTGTGCGGTAATGCGGTGTATACTTACGTAATGATGGATCCACAGGGGAAGAATTAGGCAAGTTTCGCCTCCCAATCTATAAAAAATGCGGTAGAAATAGGTTACAATGAGCGTTGGTTATGAAGAACAGCCGCATATAACCACAGAATTTATATAAAAAGATTGATTTCTCCTATTGTTTTTTTTTAAATTGCTCGTTAATTTCGGGGTCCAAAAAAGTCTTCCCCGTAGAAAGCGTTTAAATTGCATTGTACCAAATCTGTATTTTTCGTACAAAATCTGTATTTATTGTACAAAATCTGTATTTATTTTACAAGATTTGTATTTTTCTGGCTATTTCCAGAAATTCGTTAAATGAGGGATCATTATAAGTGGGTCCTACTGTATTTTACATTCCCCTAAAAGCCCTCTCTGGATCGGTCTCTGACTTATGTGAGTTTGATTGTATATATACACGAATTAATGCTATCAGAAACGTGGTCTTAACGTGTGAGGCTTTAAATTGAAATATAGAACATTGTTTGTAAAGATTTAGGCCGTGATCTTCTGCTTTTTTCCCCCGATATATTAAGAATTCATTACCATGATTATAAAAATTCAGTAGAAAAATTTATTCACTGCATCATCAAAGCATGTGTGTATGAAAACGGCTTCTTGTTCTTGGTTTTTGAAGTTATCAAGAGTATCTGAATGCAATCCACTTTTTCGATTTAATCGCGTTAATTTCGGCGTTGTTTGATCCGAATAGAATAGATTCTTTAAATTCTGTAAGGCCTCTCTTTATTACCATCGATAAAGTTGCCAGGGATTTCGCCAAGTCGTTCGTCGTTTTCAGGTCTCTTTGTTTACCGATTTGGTATAAATTGTCTATCGCGGTGCTTCAAGAATGAAAGATAAACTTTTTTATATATTGTCAAGAAAATTCTGTTCCTTGTTTTAAAATTCAAACAACTTAAAATTTCCACGAAATAAAACTTGTTTCGTGTAAGTTTATTGCCGCCGAATACCAAACTGAAGTACAGGGTGATTAGAATTACAGTCTTGCTGTTCAGAGCTCTTTATGGTCCGAAGTAATAAAAGGAATGCTACCAAATTTTGTATAAATACCAAGCGAAGTGAATAAAGACTCCGTAAAAAATGTTAGTTCCAAAATTTGCCGATTGGGGAAAATTTGGCGCTTCAAAATAGGAAAAATATGTAAAATTCACAAAAACTTAATAACTAATAAAAATTGAAATTATTTTTCCATTTCGGAAGTCGATTCGTTGAAGAAACTAAAGGAAACTTACATAAATGTCCCTAGAAACTTTATTTTAAAATAAAATAAAAGTAATACACCAACGTTAGTGCAGAAACTTGCATAAAACATTTTTTCCGTTGAATGAGTTAGGAAACCATTTCCTGTAACAATTTATACAAGTTTATTTTGGTTTTATTCAACGAGTCAATTTAAAAAATGAAAATATAATTTGTGATTTGCCTTGTTCATTTTTTTGTACTTTGTCCACGTTTCCCCTATTTTGGAGCTCCACATTTTCCCTTATCGGCAAATTTTGGACGTAAATATATAGTTTTTAGGATCTTTCTCCCCATATTTTAAATAGAATGTATATAAAATTTGGTGTAATTCCTCCTATTAGTTGGGGTTACGGAGAGTTCTAAACAGAAATACTTGAATTACAATCACCCTGTATATAACTTCTAGCTTAGCATTTTATAGTATTTTTACTGTGTCCCTAAGAACTTTTAGTAATTCCTTCTATTAGTTGGGGTTACGGAGAGTTCTAAACAGGAATACTTGAATTACAATCACCCTGCATATAACCTCTAGCTTTGCATTTTGTAGTATTTTTACTGTGTCCCTAAGAACTTTTAGTATTTTTTACCATTAGTTGGGATTACAGAGAGCTGTAAACAGGAATACTTGAATTACAATCACTCTATATATAACTTCTAGCTTAGCATTTTGTAGTATTTTTACTGTGTCTCTAAAAACTTTTAGTGCTTTACCATTAGTTAGGGTTATAGAGAGCTCTAAACAGGAATACTTGAATTACAATTACCCTGTGTATAACCTCTAGCTTAGTATTTTGTAGTATTTTTACTGTGTCCCTAAGAACTTTTGGTAATTCCTTCTATTAGTTGGGGTTACAGAGACTTCTAAACAGGAATACTTGAATTACAATCACCCTGTATATAATCTCTAGCGTAGCATTTTGTAGTATTTTTACTGTGTCCCTAAGAGCTTTCAGTAAATTATTTTGGGTATAGGAATTACTTATTAGTAAGGCCCGTATTTCATGCATAAAATTTATCCCAAATAATATGCAACTATGCTCAAAATCATTACAAAATATGTATGAAAATATGCAAGTGCATAGAAATTTGGACCCTACTCATAAGCGATGTTTCGAAATGTATAAAATAACAATTTATTGAAACAGTGCAAGTGTTCTTGGAATTATTGCATAACATATATACTGAAATGCATAAAAAATATCACTTTGTTAGGTCTTTGAATATGATTATGCACAAAATTAATGGATACAAAACATACACCAAAATATATGAAATACTTACGGAGATACGTTTACAAACACAGAAACATAAGCACTGGTTTGGGCTAAGGGCGCCGGCAGGGTGAAATCTGGGGGCGGGGTCAAAGGCTTTAAAAATTGGAAATTTTCTACCTCACCTTTTAATTTTATTTTTTTTCAAAGAGAATCGAAATATATAGGGGTAGGGATATGGCCCTCCCTTGCCCATACCTGCCGGCGCCCATGGCTTGGGGTGGAAAATATTACACTTGGTCTTGACTTGGAAAGTATTATGCATATTGAGAAACATCGCCACAGAAACGTGAAGACTCATAAAATTATTTTTTTCTAACTTTAATATTATCTAATTATATCATTTACACTTGAAACATATTCTGTACCATTTTTTTTATTTTTATTTAAATACCTTTGGCCCTTTAAAAAAACAGTGAATTAATCTAATTGATTAAATTACAAGCGAATTGGAAAAATACGCACTTTTTGAAAGTTTTCTGAAATTTTTTAGAAATATGCAGAAATATATACAAAAATATGCAGACATATGCAAAAAATTCAAAATATGAAAAATATGCGCCCAAAGTCGAAATATGCACAAATATGCCAAAATATTCAAGTGCATAGAAATCCGGGCCCAACTTATTAGGCATGTGGAATGGAAATTTCATAATAAGTAATCTTCATTAAACATATGATAATATTGTAAATTAATATTTTGTACCTTATAATTTATAATTACTAGTATCGTATGTAAGCCATTAAGTTTGTAAAACTCTTGGCAGAAGTTGAGACAAACTTTGTTTTTCAAAATTTCAAATGGTTAAACACTTTTTCAGCTTTAATGGATACAGATGCATGGGCACAACTAGACTCAAGTTGTAGGGGTGGACAGTGGCGGCCACGTGGATAATTTTAGAAAGCTAAGGAAAATCGTTACCTCCTTAAAAGATGTCAAACATTTTAGTAAATATTTAAGATACTAAAATAATAATATGATATATATATATAGAAGATATACAAGAAATATAACGCAAGAATAATTGATACTGCTTGACAATTAGCAATGAGCCAAAAAGCAGCTTATTACAAAATGTAGCTGTAGAACTTTTGAATGTAAACGCATTGCAAAATCGGGCAAATGAAATTTTTGAACAACGAGAAGCCCCCCCTCCCCCCACCAATATATTCGCCCATGATGGGGCTATAGCCTTCTACCTAGTGTTCGGCACATGGCATTGAATTGTAATTTTTAATTGTCTAGGGAAGGCTAAACTTTTTTTGTATTGAGAAGGGATAAAGCCACCCCCCTAATTATGGCAATGTATATGTACATCTTGCTATTGATACTTTATTTCTTCTTTTTCTCATGATGGCTAGATTGATCGTACAAACCTAAGTAGGCATTGTTGCCACTGTTTTTCAATCGTGTATAATTTAATTTTAAGATATCGTTTCCACTTTTCTCGTAAATAAACATATAAAGGGCTGTATTAATTGCTTTGGAAATGGAACTAATTTAATATACTGCCAATGTATGCACATTTTCTGTATGTACAATATAGTGAACAACGAGGGCAATCTATGGGATAAAAAGAATTATAAAAGAATTATAATTAATTAATTATAAAAATATAATAATATTAATAAAATAATAATAATATTAATAAAATAATAATAATATTAATAAAATAATAATAATATTAATATATATAATTATAATAATTATAAAAGAATTATAATTAATTAATTATAAAATATAATAATATATAAAATATAATAATATTAATATAAAAATATAATAATATTAATATAAAATATAATATTAATATAAAAATATAATAATATTAATATAAAATATAAAATTATAATTAATTAATTATAATAATTATAAAAAAGAATTATAAAGAGTATTGTTAATGGACTGTAGGATGGTGGACAGTCGTTTTTTTATATCCTTTTGTACTTTTGTTTGTTATTTTGAAAGTTATAACTCTTCTTTCCGCTCTGTCTTCTTACTGAATTCCCTTTCATTTTCCTGCAATTTAAAAGTCATTTCTAACTGGTTGAATTTGAGTTTAAGGTCCTCGGGGAAGGAATGTGAAGTTACTTCAAAAGATTAGATAACAATTCGGATTCTGGGCTCAAAATAAATATTTGAATTTATTAAAATAGAAGATACAATCGACTCAGAGAATTTGATTGGCTTGAAAATGGCGACGTACTAGTGTAGAAAGTTCAACTTTATTTAAAAGACTTTGCTATCTTGAAGTTTCCTATTTACATAGAGTGTTTTCACAGACTGTTCCTTTGGTTTGATAAATAATGCATAAAATTCAATTAGGTTTCTTAGCAATTGAATAGAAACTCGATTGGTTTCTCTTTTAGAAATTAGCCTAATTGGTAGAGAAGAAACGTTTCGCCCCAGCTTGAAAGACGAAGACTTTAAAAACGCAAATCTCTTTTGTCTTCCGCAACTGGAACCTCATTGAATTACTTAAACTTGAAGAATGCAGCTTAAAAAGAATTTAAGACACTAAAGTTGGCAATAAGAACTTCAGTGTAAAGTTTTAGATGTTAAATTAAGCTATTATACATTAAAATGGGAAAAAATGGAGAGAAATCAAATCAATAGGAATTGCTTATGGTTCGCATGGCTCTTCAACTTAGGATATGGTTGAGCTTATCTATTTTCAAGAACTTTCATTTAATCAAAGAGCCACAGTAAGAGTTAGAGAGTGTATATGTAAAAGTCGTAAAATATATGGTGCAGCCAGTGGCGTAGGCAGAAAGTTCATAAGGGGAGGGTTATAGGCTTAATGGGAGGGGTTACAGAGATATTGTGCGTTCGCGGTCAGTTGGCGTGTGATACCGTTAGCAGACGGGTTAGTCCATTGCAGTTTAGGGAAGGGCGTCTTGCCGAAACTGGTTTTTTGCGCCAGAAAAACCAGTTCCTCCAAGACGGCCTTCCCTAAACTGCAATGGACTAACCCGTCTGCTAACGGTATCACGCGCCAACTGAGCGCGAATGCACAGTACAACTCATATATTCCTATGTTAAATATACAAAATTTCATTGCGATGGGGGTTACAACCCCCAAAACCACCCCCTGGCTACGCCTCTGGGTGTAATCCTCTCCAATTTCTCAGATTTGTTTTTCAGTTTCCATCTGAGGAGAGGTCTTTGCCTTTACCCGTCAAAATTTTGTTTAAATAAAAACTTAAACAACGAATAAAAAAAATTATAAACTAATAAAAATTTCAAAGTAAAGTATACATTATTTTAAGAAGACCCAATATTTATTTTATTATTACATAAAATCTACGCCGAATTTATTTTACTATAATAAGAAAGGTATTAAAGATCTCAATATATGAAGTATAGAAAATATATACAATGGATGTTCCAGAAGTTTCTGTATACTTTAAAATAAGAATAAAAATGGATGGTGTTATTTAAGTACCAACTTACTGTGAAGTCGCATGAGGCAGTAAAGGGTGCAAAGTTTTTGTTCTGGTGAAGTTGCAGCGTCATTTACCTTACTATTTTCCCTTCAAAATAGAACCATTGTGGATAATATCAGAAAGTCTTGTGTGATTTATAGAAAACAAATCTATAACGCAATTTTCCGATGAGATGCAGTGGCGAAGTTTTATTTCAGAACCAAAGTTTTATGCGTATCAAAGAAATCAATGAATACTGGCAGTGCGCCGACAAGACACGAAATGCCAGGTTGATCAAGTCTTCCATTTTTAATTAATTACAACTTTTATGACTTAATATCATAAAGAGTATATGTTCTCATCTATTACCTTTTTTTATTATTTTTTAAAAGTGTAAAGAAACTTTTCATCGGATAGTTGTATGTTTTCTATTTCCTTAAACCGCTAATGATAAACATGAGTAGAGCCTTAACTTTACTTGTTCGCGTTGCAAACTTTTAGAATTCTTACTATTTGTTTAAATATGTAACGCTTTTAGGCTCCGTTAACATTTGGATGAAACAATGCAACACCGCGATGTAAAATGGGGACGTTGCCATTCGTATTTTAAGGAAATCAATTGTTATACCGTTAACATTTCTTTGGTTGGCCCAAACAAAGAGAAAAGAGAATGCGTGTGAATTAAAGGATGTCTTTGGTTTTAAGAAGTAAGTTCAGCAGAAAGAGAGAGAGAGAGAGAAATACCAAAAATCAACAGGAAAAAATTTCCAGACATCGTGGCCAGAACTTCTTTTTCTTTTTTTGAAATGTAAAAGATATTTCAGACTAGACAACCCTCCATTAGGTCTTTGATCTTTTTTTCTGTACTTCTTTTGTTATTTTTTTAAAAAATGTATTGGATTTTGTATTTGAGTTAGAATCAAAGTAAAAAATACAGGGAAATTAATTTCGAAAACAGAGCAGGTTAGGTTTTTGATTTTCTTTCTCTGTCGGTTAGAAGTTTTACTTCTTCATAGATACTTTTAAAATAACGTATCTTGTTAGATATTTCTTAATAATAACGTTAGCTTCATACTGATAACGTAGATGGTTAGCTACTATACCGATAACGTAGATGGTTAGCTACTTCATACTGATAACGTAGATTGTTAGCTACTTACACTGATAACGTAGATGTTGGCTACTTCCATACTGATAACGTAGATGGTTAGCTACTTCATACTGATAACGTAGATGGTTAGCTACTTCATACTGATAACGTAGATGGTTAGCTACTTCATACTGATAACGTAGATGGTTAGCTACTTCATACTGATAACGTAGATGATTGGATACGTCCAATGATAAAATGATCTCAAGACTATTACATTCAATAACACGGAAATCCGCGTATTCCTTTAACTATTCATATTATTTATCACAAGTTTTGTTTCTGATTATAATTAATTAATTTATTTAACACTTATAACTAGTACATCATAATTATAATATGAAAAACAAATCTGCGTTTAATAATTTTATTAATATGATGCTGTTACATTTAATAGTAACAATTTTCGATCTTCAATTAATTTATGATAATTCATAATCTTTTATTGGTAAGCTATACTAAATCTGTTACAAGAAATCGATTCTCGAACAGTTATTAATATTTTATCACAAATTTTATTAGTGTATACATAACTATTATGTATATGTATACATAACACACACGATTGTGCATTAGAACCTTGGGAAAACAGGAATTAACGTTTTTATGTATTACAAGAATTACATTTTTATGTATTACAGGAATTACGTTTTTATGCATTTCCCACCATACCATGCGTGTCTCCAATAAGTCAACTCTTTTTTAACTGTTGAATGGAATCTATTGAGGGCGATTGTATGAGCATGAAAATAAAATCATCATTATTATTATTATAATGTCGATTAATTATTAATAAATTAACATTAATTATTATCAATTGTTTGTGCATTATTAACAACTGATCGTTAGTTATCAGATGTTAATAATAAAATATTTATTATCAAAAATGAAATATTGGTTACCGAAAACCAAAATATTGAATTATCAAATAACTAAATACCAAATAACCAACTACCAATTATTAAATAATTAAACACCAATTATTTAATAATTGGTAGTAAATAATTAAACAACAATATCAATCAACGTTTATTGGCGTAGTGATACCAGCGCCGATGTTATGGCGTGATTAGATGGTGAAACGTTCGAAAGAAAATTTAATTAGATTTAATCTGCGTAGTGTTTGATTTATTTAAATACATATGCTGCAACGTGCATTTCGATCAATTTAATACCAGTCTCTTTGCAATTTGGTTTAAATAGTAGTCCATGTACTACACCATTCTGCGAAATAACTGGCAACAATATATATACGTTCGTAAAGAGATTAGATATTGTCGTTCGTAGCTCAGTGGGTAGAGCCTCCTCCCGGCAAGTGGAAGGTCGTGGGTTCAGGTCCCACTGAACGCAGAAATATTTATTTTCTTTCGAACGTTTCACCATCTAATCACGCCATAACATCGGTGTTAGTATCACTACGCCAATAAACGTTGATTGATATTGTTGTTTGATTTAATCTGCATGGTGTTTGATTTATATAAATAAATACCAATTATCAAATAATTACAGATTAATTTTTGAATGCAATATAATCATTTTCTATGAAACAATGTCGGCCATTTTTGTCAGACTGACATCTAGTATTAAAACGAAGATTTGAATTATATATAATGCCATGTCTGCTGGAAATTATCACAAAGAATCTAAAGTTAAAGAATAATAAGTATATATATAACAGATTATTACATGAATATATATATATATATATATATATATATTGCATTGTTATTATTTTACGTTTCTGTTGTACTATGAATGAGTTAGGATAGAATCGATGGCTTAACTTTACATTCGTATCACAGTATCTTTACACACATACAAACACCAAGCGCACTAGTAGTCGAACTTACACGAACTTACCCGTCGAGTCGAAGGGCCGTAATCATAAACACTTACACGCCTTAACAGATATGAAGATAAAATTCAATATGTTTATATATATATAATCCTATTTTTTATAATGATTATTTTAATGACGAAATATTAATAAGTCAACACAATTGCGTATTACACACGCAATTTTTCTTCTGATGTTAATTATTATTTTTTTGGTATAAATAGAATTGTTTATTCCTTATTATAGATCGACCTGCTGTTAAAAATGTCCGCAAAAAATCTTTCACATCACACACGCTTCTTTTAATTAGTTTTCCAAAAAAGCACAAAATCACGCCGTATTTATTTATTTTTATTTCGGGAGGAAAAAAGCGAAAAAAAAAAAAAGAGTTCAACTTTTTCACTTAAAACACTTCTGCTACGCTGATGCGTTTACTCATCCTGGCATAGGGAAATTAAGGACGGAATAGATGGGAGAAAAACAGCCCTCCACTATTTCTTGGGGGGGCTTTATTCTTTTTAATCATTCTTCTTAGTTATTATGAATTTTTCAATGATCAGGGTTGACCTGACGTTTATAAAATTAAAAAAATATATATCACCTGTGAGTTTAAAAAAGAATAATTTATGTAAGTTCCCCCGTGCGCGTGGAATTTTTTACTAAAAAGTAATTGAGTCAAGGCGCCAGCATGTCGGAAAAATTTCTGTAATTAAAGTCAGGAGTGTTTAAGTTTGACAGAGGGAGTGAAATTTTAGGATGCCATTCTCGAAAACCATGTGTCCACTACACTGTAGTACCATAGTGGTAAGTCAGTCGTCTGTCGTGTCATGAACGTGGGTTCGATCCCCAACCGTTTAGTAGAATCGGTGCCGTCTCATCGTTGTTCGGGATACGATTCCTCTGGCAGCTGAGTTTCTTGTTCTTTCGGAAGACCTGACCTAACCCGACCTTTGATATCCTTATTCCCTAAAAAAAGCTAAAAAGAAAAAAATGGCAGTAACTGAACATTTCGTTTTGCAAAATTCAAGGAGAAGTAACAATTGGCCTCCGGAGATTAATATGGAAATTAATTTTAGATCAAAAGCTGATAAATGTGTCCTAATGTATTATTCATTACTTAGAAGCTTTGTGTAGCAGCAGACCTTTATTATCTCAGAAAGTTGAACTGGCTTTTCATTTTTGCTAAATTTTCTACAATTCGTTCGTAGTTACTCGTCCACCTATGAACGAAATCCCGACGACAACCATCGAATATGCTTTCGTTCAGTTTTCTGCCAGACTTTTATCTCAAATTTAAGACTTTTATCTTAAGTTTAAGAATTTTATCTTAAGTTCAAGATTTTTATCTTAAGTTTAAGGTTTTTATCTTAAGTTTAAGACTTTTGTCTTAAGTTTAAGGTTTTTATCTTAAGTTTAAGACTTTTGTCTTAAGTTTATTTTATTTTTCAAGGCTTTTACGAAGTATTCAATATTACGTACAATAATCCTTGGCCTCAGTTCCGCGAACATGTTGAGAAATCATCACTATAATTATTTTCATTCATTTATTCATTCATCTAACCTCAAACCCGTTCGCCAATCAATTAAATAATAGGTAAACCCATTGGTCGGTTAAATAATCTGGAGTTAAGGAATATATATAACAGTAGTTCCCCCAATTGGTAGTTCGTAGATATTAGGGGGGGGGGTCAGCTTAAATCACTGGGGTTCTGCGGCAATATTCACTTCACTTCCCTTCACCAATTACTCATTATTTTGAGCATGCGCATTGAGGATTTACGGTCGAAGTAATAGACTGAAGCCTTTCAAAAAAAAAAAAAATAAATAAAATAAAGGGGAAAAGAAACTTTACACATACTATGAGACACAGGCTTATGCAGGAAGTCCGTAAGGGGGTTATATGCTCAATGGGTGGAGGGTTACAGAACTGCAATTCACATATTCCTTTGTTAAATATACAAAATTTCATTGCGATGGGGGGTTATAACTTCAATCAACACCCGCTGCGTACGCTAATGCTTTGAGGACCATAATCATATTTCCCTCTTGTTTTGGTAGCTTAAAAAATTTGAATCTATATTCTGTACAAATTTTATTTACCGTAACACTATGAAGGCGATGAATGACTAAAACTATATCATTTTAAACACTGCAGGAGATTCTGCTACACTTAAGTGCCGTAGAAGAACACTTTTCTTTAAATGCTGCACAGCTCTGTGCAGCACTCAAGTGCCGTGTATAGGTTCAAAATAAAGCCGCTGTCTATAATCATGGACAAGAAACCGCTGTCTATAATCATGGACAAGAAACCACTGACTGCTCCACATTTACCACAAAAAATTGCTGCGCACAGATAACCACAACAGTGATACCAAAGTTTTTAAAGTAGGATACTTCTAGTTTGTTTTATGAAAAATAGGAGGTCTGCTGTATTCATATAACTGAGAATCACTGATGTGTAATGTATATTGAAACCCTTGATATGTAATATAGGCTACATCATAATCACTGATATGTAATATATATTGAAACCACTGATATGTAATATATATTGAAACCACTGATATGTATTATACATCGAAACCACTGATATTTATTATACATCGAAACCACTGATATGTAATATATATTGAAACCACTGATATGTATTATACATCGAAACCACTGATATGTAATATACATCGAAACCACTGATATGTAATATACATCGAAACCACTGATATGTAATATACATCGAAACCACTGATATGTAATATACATCGAAACCACTGATATGTAATATACATTGAAACCACTGATGTGTATATACATCGAAACCACTGATATGTAATATACATCGAAACCACTGATATGTATATATACATATGATGTATGTATGGATCTCCACCCTCCTCTATAATCCTATAATTCCCCTTACGAACTTTCTCCGTGCGTTAATCATAAAATTAAAATTTAAAAAACAAAAATTTTATACAAATAATTTTAAAAAATTGTAAAAAATTTTTTATTTCAAATATAATAATAAATAATAATAAATATCGTTTATTTGTCATTGTTACAAATAGAAAACAGCAATGAATTACGAAAAAATGATGTGTCATATAAAAAATCCATCACAAGCACAGAAATGTAGATGCTCATGCAAACAAATGACGGGTTCAAAGTAAAAAATAAATTTTAGCCTGCTGGAGACCCAACAAATCAGAAAGACACTAAAACACTATCAGACAGAAATTGGAATAATCTTTTTTTTAAATAATTTTTTATTATTGATGCGTTTAACATTGTAATAAATTTATATGTTTTATCGCTGGGACAATCTTTCATGTTATCATATCTTTTGCCGGAGAATTCTGAAGAAGTAAAAATCCCTAAAATAAAGGGATAGGGAAAATACGTTTAAGAGTTTTGTAAAGAAAGAAAAAATGCACATAAAGATAGATACAACTATAAAATGGAAATAAAAGTTGTGAAAATGATCCTGTGGGCTTAAAATAGAAATTATGAGGACTTGCGATCTTTCCAATTTTTTAAAAAGTGCATGTATATCTCGATAGTAAATCGTTTAGCACGTCTTCTTAAATCGGGTTTTAATACTCCATGTATTGCTTAACCAAATCCCTCGTCCCCTTAGAATGCGACGAGAAATGAAATAAAATGGGGAAAAAAATCCCTTTCATCTGGACGTGTCCCCACTTCTAAAAATCCCAAAGGTTATTAAACGTTACGAGGACATCGGGTCCGAGACTGTTTCCTGTTTCATCTTCCCTGTAAAGATGTTGTTAGTAATCGGTATTGTTAAAAGAACTTTCGTGTAGCCTCGAACCGATTTCTCTCTGGAGATAAATAATTTTTTTTTCTATTACGAGCTTTGAGACTGAAGGATTTTCCCTCGGAACACGACGGTAGTGACATTAATTGTAAAAGGGATATTTTATAGGCATTCAGAACCTAGTAGTTTCCCCAAACTGGCTTAATTACTGTAAATAGAACTGACATCTAGAAATGATTATTTATCGATTTATTCGTCCATATCGAAATATCAAGTTAATAATATCAATAATAAGTAACGGCAGATGTAATGGAATATTTGTTCATTTAATTTAGCAAATTGTTCTTCATCAAGGTCAAACTATTCTCATCATAGTCGATGATGTGATAACATTAGATGATAAACGACTCGCAAGGAAAGGAATGATTTTGCGGCGCCTGGTGGGGATTTAATCCACAACCTGTTGATAAACAGTCGAGTGTTTTTCCCCGTTGAGCTAAAGACGTCGATCGAATTAACCTTTCCGAGGGAATATAAATCTTCACTATGGATGTCCGCCATTAATAGAGCAATGCTAGGACTGCTTTTTAAACCAAAGCTACAATCAAAGAATCGAAACGTTTACATAGTGAAGCTTCATGTTTGTTCGCAGAAGGAAGTTTGATCGACGTCTGTAGCTCAGTAGGAAAGGGCACTCAGCTGGTTATCAAGAGAGTGTGGGTTTGGTCCTCTGCAGCCGCTGAGAAATCATTCTTTTCTTTGCGAGTAATTTTTCATCTAACTTTTACTTTTTTATGCCATCAATGCGTATTGTAATTTTTGCAATTAGGAAAAATAAAATTAACAGGTTGGATAGAATAGAGAAAGAGGGGGAGGAGAAGAAGAAGAAGAAGAGGAGGGAAGGAAGGAAGGAAGGAAGGAAGGCAGGCAGGCAGGCAAGGAAGCAAACAAGAAAGAAAGAAAAAGTAAGTATGATTTTATAAGAAAAGATAGTTGGGAGGATAGAGGGGGAAAACTCTCTACTTTAATTTTTCTCAGAAAAATCGAAGCAACAAGATTATGAAAGGAAGTTTTAAGTGTGAGGAGAGATTATCGTTAGGGAAGCCGATGTCCTTGAGTGATTGCAGAACAGAAGGGAACTAAATAAAATTAAGACTTTTGAGGATAGCTCTTTTCTTTTATTCTTGTCTTTTGAGAGGTCCTGAGCTTTTGAGTTCATAGATCGACATTCAAATCGGGTAAACGTGGTTGATGACAGAAGTATAATTGCATTCTCAAATTTTTTAGCAGTTCACTGTTAAAACAGTTTGCACTGTGACTACGAGAAATATTGTAGCATTATAACAAATCATTTTGTTAAAAACGGTCCGACAAAACTTCTTTTGTGCTCCTGGTACAGGAAAAGAATTTGTGCCAAGAGTGCAACTATGTTTTGCATGAGAAATACAAAACATACTTGCACTATTATAACAAACTGCATTTGTTACAAGCGTACAAACATGTTTTGCATGAGAAATACAAATCATGCTCGTACTTCTGTAGCAAACACGTTTTGTTACAGAAGTGCAAGCATAATTTGTATTATAACTACAAATCAAATTTGTCCATATGATATATGCAACAAAACATATTTGTTACAGGAGTACGAGCATGATTTGTATTTCTCATGCAAAATATATTTGTACCCTTGTAACAAACGCAGTTTGTTATAATAGTGCAAGTATGCTTTGTATTGCATACAAATATACAGAGTGTAACAAAGAGATTTTTAAATCTTAAATAGTAACTCCCATTTTTTATTGCAGATTTGGATTCTCCAGAAAAAAATACATGACCTTAACCTACGGTTTCTAATTTTTGCTCCCACAAACGATGCTGCCTTCCCTTCCTCCTTTCCTTCCTTCCTCCATCCCCTCCCTCCCTCCAAGAGTGAATCTAGAGGGAGGCACAGTGGCATGTGCCCCCACTCCAGATGAATTAATCAAGGACTGGGAATTTTATTAAGTACAAATTAGCGCAAGGACCTTTGAGTGAGCTCAGGGATGATATCGATATTAAATAGGGGGGAGGGAAGGGAAGGTAGTTTGATCTTTGATATCGTTTTATATTTTAGGCCGAGAAGGTCTAAAAATTACAAAAAATTGATATCGATATATATGAATGACCCCCAAAGGCTTATCTCGTCAAATCTGGTCGTGTTGTTGCAACGTTTAAAAACAATCTTCTAGGCAATGTATGGGATGAAGGGCTTTTAAAACCACTTTTCGTTTTCTTACATGTTATTACATAGTACCAGCTTGTTAGGTGTTGGGTAATTCCGTGTAAATGTCAACTCAGAGATAATTTTTTCATCTTTCAGTATGTACATTGTGTTATATATCACTTTAAAGATAATTTTTCAAATGTTTGGAACTTAACTATAGCTTTTGTAAAACATTGCTCCAAATCCATATAAAATGGCTGCTAACATGACATATACAATTAACCACAATATCTATAATTTTTCTAAATTCTTATATTCATATTTTATCAACAAAAATGGAACTAACAGAAAGATTTTTTTTTCATTGAAATATTGTTTCTTCCTCCATTTAACAAATCATGGAACTTTTTGTCAGAAAATAAACTTGGTAATGTAATGATAGGTTGTGTTTAATCCGATTCGCTCGTTATATTAGTTACAAAAACAAATTAACTTTTATTCTACCCAGAAATACATTAAAAAATATTTTTTTTTACTTAATATCTTCTATATGAGCATTACAATTAGAAAGGTGTGATCAAATGTGAATAATTTTCTTTCCTTCTGCCAACAGTGCATGTGACTAACTTAACACCTCTGTTTGTGACTAACTTAACACTTCTGTTTGTGACTAACTTAACGCCTCTGTTTGTGACTAACAGAAGACATTTAAATGAAGATAACTAAATCTTTGTTCTAACTAAAAAAAGTTTGTTCATTGATGAAATTGATATGATAGAAAAGAAAAAAGAAATGGAACTATTGTTTGGGAATGTCAATATAGTGGAAGGAATTTTTTTCAGATACGAAATTAAACGTAATTACAACGATGCTACAGTGGCGCACCCAGAATTTTGTCCTGGAAGGAGGAAGAGGGCCGGCCTTGTTACTTTTTTGATTTTTATAAAATTGCTGGCGTATTTACATGTAAATGCACTGACATTGAGGGATTTACCCTCCGTCATGGGTGTGCCTATGCCTATTTACAAGTTAAATGCATATTCCAAGGTTATGTTAGTCACATTATATTAATCACAAGCAAGTTTTGTTAAAACTTCATTTTGCTGCATTATAATTGAAATGTATGTCAAATTTGCACTTAATAATATATCAATAACCTATCATATAAATATTATCAGATGAAAATAATTATTTTACTGTTTCAGTTTCAGAGAACAATGGCTATGAAAGTTAATACAAAATTCTAGTGTTGCAAATCTGTTATGTTAGTCACATTAATCGACTCAAAATGCTCTCTGAATGTCCAAATAAACAATTTAAAATATTATTTTTGTATTTA
>QLNU02013614.1:14609199-14629095 GCA_006491805.2 Dysdera silvatica
CAGCTAAAACATGGCTGCTGGGTGAATGCTGGTCGGCTTCTGGAAGTACTGGCACATTCTTGCCCGCTTTCATTTCGGGGAGAGAGCGTCAGCCCCCATTTACTTCGGGCTCACCACTGGTTACGTGTCTGGCATGAGCCAATAGGCTTCCACGATTCTCACGTAGAATGGGCCATGCTCCCCTTTATAATAATCACTTAGTTACGCCAATGTAATTCATATGTAAATGTGCATAGCGTCAACAGAAAAAAATCATGTCTTGAAGGTCTGAACCTAGAAATGCCAAACTTGGACAAAAATGTTCATCTTTGGCAACTGCATCTGTTTATGTGATGAAAACATGCGGTGCCATAGTTACCCCAAACCCACTTTAACTTTGGCAGGTCAGTTTTTTATTTTTTTTTCTTATGGAAAAAATATCGTACAATTTTTTTGTCACACTCTGTCATATACTACACAACAAGGCTGAAATCGTGCAGCAATTTTAAACTTCTTGGGAGTAACTGTTTAGTTGCAATAGTCAATTAAAAAAAAACTGCCATTGTTACCCCATTCTATGATAATCTTATCAAATCACTGTCATGATATTTAATTTCAAGAAAGAAGGTTACGAGTGATATAAAGGAATTGATTAAACTGAACTCATTTTACTGAACGGCAGTTTTACGGAAAAGTTAACATCTGCGCCCAACTCCCCTTTTCAGATATTTCGTACTCCATTCATTGGTTGAGAATGATGCTCTAAAACGAAAACCAAAACCCAACTATAACGAGCTGGAAATTCTCTTCCGAAAACAAACATAAAAGCAAAGGAAGAGAAAAAATTCCCGTCGAAACACAAAATCAGCAATAAAAAGTTGTTTTTTATAGCTTCTTTAGAATGAATCGAACAACAATATTAATCAACGTTTATTGGCGTAGTGATACTAGAGCCGATGTTATGGCGTGATTAGATGGTGAAACGTTCGAAAGAAAATAAATATTTCTGCGTTCGGTGGGACCTGAACCCACGACCTTCCACTTGCCGGGCTAATGCTTTACCCACTGAGCTACGAAGGACAATATATAATCTCTTTACGAACGTATATAAAGACTATTTACTGATGCTGGTCATTTCGCAGAACGTTGGTTTAATATTGTTGTTTGATTTAATCTGCGTAGTGTTCGATTTATATAAATACATATGCTGCAACGTGCATTTCGATCAATTTAATACCAGTCTCTTTGCAATTTGGTTTAAATAGTAGTCTATGTACTACACCATTCTGCGAAATAACTGGCAACAATATATATACGTTCGTAAAGAGATTATATATTGTCCTTCGTAGCTCAGTGGGTAGAGCCTCCGCCCGGCAAGTGGAAGGTCGTGGGTTCAGGTCCCACCGAAGGCAGAAATATTTATTTTCTTTCGAACGTTTCACCATCTAATCACGCCATACCATCGGCGTTGGTATCACTACGCCAATAAACGTTGATTGATATTGTTGTTTGATTTAATCTGCGTAGTGTTCGATTTATATGAATTCTTCAAAACGGTTATCGAATCAGACGCCAGGGCAAAACGTAAACGAAAACAAGTATTTAAAAGGCAAAAACAACAATGGCTACCGCGCCTGCGCAGTGATGAATCATGCACAGGCTCAACTCGCGACAAATTTAAATTGTCCCACGGGTACAAACTATTTTGTCCCACGGGTACAAAATAGTTTGTACACGGTGCTGTACAAAAAAATATTTGAACTGCGGTGTACAAATTCTTTTAAGAGTGTACTATATAGTACTTTAGTGTCCCTTCTTTATTGTTCATACGGTTAAATATAATTTCCACTATTAGCCAAAGTACTATCGAAATATATCTAAATATTTGTCCTTCATATCACCACAGAATTTATAGCGCATTTGGCTAACATTTCCTGTTACTAAGTTGTACAGCTGTCTCTGTTAGATAATAAAACTTAACTACCGCTTACCGCTGACAATAATTCCATCAGAATTTTAAAAGAAAATTAGCTGTACACAGAAGCATTACAATTGATAACTATCTATCTATCTTAAAAGGAATATTAGGTACCCAATCAAACCGTTGACAACCCTTATATAGAAAACTATTCATGACGTTTAATATATGGATATCACTAGAATATTTATCGTGAAGGCTCATTTACGATAAATATGCCCGATGTCCAAAGCCATCAGTGGAATCATTATTCCAGAAATTTATCCAAAATATTCATCTAAGACTTCTAAAACTTCACGGTCCACTTAGTAATATCCTCATTGTACATTTAAAGAGTCACCATCGAAGAATTTGAATTCAATATATGGGAAGAAAACACCACTATGTTTCAACACGTGTCTGTCAGTATACTGAAAGAAATGTCACTGCATTAAACAAGTCGCAATGAAAGCAAAAGATAATTCAAAATAAATCCTTTAATGTATGCAACATTTTTCGAAGCTTTAGTTTATTCAAAATAGTATACAAATCTTTTATTTTAAGCTAAAATTTTGTAAAGGGAAAAAGCTTGAATTCAAGATGTCTTTTCAAATTTTCAGAGAATGGAAAACTTCTTTTGGTGGATATTATTTTCTGCGGGCTCTTCCATATGGCAAATATATACACAAAGAAACATTTTAGCTTTTTTTGAGCATATTTCAGCATTTTGTGCTCTATGCTTTTAGTTTTCATATGTTGGCAATTTTTCGCGTATTTAGTTAGAATCTTCGGATTTCTGCCTATGCAAAAGCAGTGTCCAACGAAATCTAAAGGTCTGCTACATAGCGACTTGCTGGAGAAAGTGGAAATATTTCCAAACGTAAGCATCAGAAATGCATTTTTTAATACTGTTTCTCATAAAAGTTTTGTATGTAACAGGGGATTTAGAGGAGAAAGTGCTTTTTCTTTTATAGTATTTTGTAGGTAGATTACGAATTCCTCATACGTTTTGAATTTTGCATGACAAATACTTTTTCGTAACATTGCTTTCACTTTACATATGCTCCTCATCGGGAATTTTGTCATGTTTTTAACCAGTATGTATGCGATCGTTTTACTTTGAAATCACAAATATAGTATTCCATGTTCTAAGGCAATATTTTAAATATATTCATGTGTTATGCATATTCTTATCGTCAGATATGCTATCATCAACACATATATATATATATATAGCCATTGGAGTAATTAAAGCCACTATGCTGGGTAAATTTCGGACACTGATTCTGGCAACACTGTTTTGAGTTTGATTGTTAACTTTCATGCCATCAATTCCATATTTTGACGAAGCTTTGGGCCACATATTTTAATAGTGTGTATGTTCTAAAATTAAGTTTATAAACCTTTATTTGTATTTAGGATAATTTCGTCATAATTTTATACAGTTCATAACTTTAATCGCAAAAATCACATTTTTAAACATAACCTCAAACAATACTCTTACGGTTGTTATACTTCTTAGATTATATTTCCATTTTGTTTTGTTTTTTTCAATATTTTTAAATTCATTGTTGTTTCCCGTACGGGGTAACAAATGCCACCAAACACGCGTTTCTTTTTCCCGTTCTCATCCAAGAAGAGGACGGCGTCTCTCTCTCGGCAATTGTGTTATCCCTGAGAAGGGTAATAATATCTTACATCCTTATATACGGAGAAAGAGGGAATTATTTCTGTTTTCTTTCGTCTGCAGTCTAGCAGTCAAGACACACCGGGCTCAACGGAGGGACCCTGGTTCGAGTCCAGGATGAGGACGGCGTCTCCTTTTCTCCAAAATCAAAAAAGATCCATCTTGAGCTATTTATACATGAATGTTGAAAATTTTTGTACAAAGCCATTATGTTGGGGAAATTTTGGATACAGGTTTTGGCAACACATGTGAAATTAAACATCTTGAATTTTTTTTAGAGTAAATTAGAAATATGAAACACTAAAAATGTAAAAAGAATTCGTTGTACACTTTTATTTTTACTAATAAATATCTTGAGCAGTATATGTACATTTATTTTAGCCCTTTATATGGATTTTGATACCCCATCACCAACTAACCTAAGTCAAACATTGAATTCTTATGGCTAGCTTCAGTTACCCCATATTGAGTGTTAATATAAGTCACAACGTTTTTTTGGGTTTTTTTTTTGTCTTTAACATACATGTTGTAGAAGACTTTCATACATCTGAACATAGAGTGTAACTGTAGACCCAAGTTTTATAATAACTAGTTAATCTCTAAAGTAAATGATGTTGAATTGGCAGATGTTTTAAATTGAAAAGCGGTTTAAGTAACCCCGAAAGACGGTATGAAACCTACCTATTAGTCACATTAATTTAGTCAGTGAGAATTTTTTGATTTCTTGACTCTATGATTTGCATTGCTGTTCAGTTTTTTTAAATATATCGTGTAAGCATGTTTTTTTAAAGCATATTTTTTTTAAGTATGTTCATGAAATTTGTGCTAATTTTTTCTTCTGGCGAAGAGAGCTTCCTTAACGCTCATCGTCGAAACTCTTGAGTGTCCAGACATTGTCTATAATTTTCCTCTCACCACTCTCTCATCCTAATTTCTCCGAGTTATCTCTTCTTTCCATCCAGCTGTCATTTCTTGACTCGTCTTAATTTCTTCTTCCCCTTTTGGAGTTTAGTTTTCATTACTTTCTCTTAACTATTTAAGTTTTTACCATCCTTTCTAAATGCCTAAGACCCTCGAGTCCTGTGATTATAAAACGACTCCAAGTTTCAGCTAGGAGTGAAGAAACTGTATTCCTGTCCTCCAAGCATAAAATATTTCCTCAACTTCTTCATGTCTCCTTTTGTCACCAACAGGTGGAGCTGGCATCGCAAAAATCGGCTACGCGGATGTGTAAATCCGGCAACACTTCAGTGCTGTTTAGTTTTACAGGTATCTCGCGTTTTAAGCGATCTCACTTTACGCGTTTTCGCAATAACGCAATTTAAAAAAAAAATTAAGAAATTCTAAAATTTCCATTTCGACGGAGATGAAGTCGAAGAGCCCGGTGTTAATGAGCCCGTCAAGAAACTTTCAACAAGACAATTGCTGGAATTGTTTAGACACACTGACAGCACAATTAGTGTCATTGAAGAAAATGATTCTAACGTATATAGAAAAGCCAAAGCTGCCAAAGAGATCCATATTTCTTTAACTTGCTACAAAGAACTTTATAGAGAGAAGAAAAGTGCTGCCCTTGACAATTCTTGGTAATTTCTTGACAATCTTGACAATTCTTGGCAATTTCTTGACAGTCTTGACAGTTCTTGACACTTTCTTAAAGAAAGCCCCAATCCGGGATCTTCAGGAGAGCAAGATAAATAGTACAGTATATAATTTTTAAATGTACTTGCAATTATTAATTAATTTATGAAAATTAATAGCAAACTTATGTATAAAAATTTAATAAGAATTGTATTTTTACCAGTTTTAGGTAATTTTCTTTTCCTGAATTTATCCCCATCTCACTCATGTTAAAATGAACTCACTTTACGCGTATTCCAGTTACGCGATTATTTCTCGGAACCAATTAATTGCGTAAGTCGAGGGATCTCTGTATAACACTTGCATTCCTGACGAGGGACGGCCAACAACCGTCCGAAACGTACGTCGATCAACATCGTTTGTTGTTAAAAATTTTACTATACCTAAAATGTTGTAGTTCTTCTTCTTCTTTTCATTGATGCTTAGTGTTATGATCACCGCGAACTACGGTTCCATAACATTATCATTTCTAGATTTTTCGATGGAAATATGTAGACAAAGACGAAGTACCATTTTGGCTTCCCACGAAGAGATTTGATGTCGGTGACACGCTGACTGCGGTATCGGCCATACGTAACCCGTGAGGAATACACATCCAAGATTTTGCCGCGGAACGGAACGATCATGACACAAAGAATGCTGAAAATCTGCGTCCGGCCATAAGAAAGGAGAGAGGATTTCGCAGCTGAATACATAACGAGCGACCACCCCAAAAGGGCCATTAGATGGTTCTGGAAATGGTTGGGAAGACAAAGCTTTCTCCAGAACGTTCTTGATGACAAAGAGAGAGTGGGTGCCTTGCAAGAGCTGGGAGAGATGTTCACTCTGGTTGAGCTAGAGTTGGAGTTGGAACTTTGCCGTGAGCGTGAGCGGTCGACCTCCGAGTGTCTTGTGAGAAAGAAGCTAGCAGTTTTTTTTTCGCGGATGAGGATGATCCGATCGCAGATGTGGAACCGAAGCCTCCGCTGTCTTCTCATAATCCGTCGACATAAGTTTTAATGCTATAATTATTATTCTAATTATAACTATTATTTGTTGTAAGAGTGTCTGCATCTGACTACGAACGTCAGCCTTCTTCTACAATCATCCTCCCTACGCCGACAGTCTGGTGGTATGTTTCGGACTAGCCTGGACGACACACATTTCCGCAAGCCGTAAGTCCCTTTGATTGTCTTCCGTCATTTGTCATGCAAAACTAGATACTAATATATAATCAGATCGAAATGCCATGTTAAGGTAGGAAAACTTCCCGGAATGGATTAAGCCGGGCAGAAGGTTTAGCAGCGAGAGTCAAGGTTAAATTAGGAAATACTAGTAACTATGTGCTAGATCTAGAATAAATGTGTTTTAATTGTAAATCCGTTGTCACCTTATCTTATTGCTTTATATCTGTTTTTGTATTACTTTAACATGCAATGATCTTCATTCAACAGAGGAACATTACATAAATGGCGTCCGCGACATTTTTCAAACCTGCAATCTTGGATTCATTCCATGACAGCGACTTGTCCACCTTTGTCAGCCTTTGTAATGCGTAGGTTATCGTTGTTGGCCAAATCTTTTAAGGCCGTTCAAGCAGGTTTAGGTAGGTTCGGAGAAACGTTTTCTGAAAAGTTGGATGCTATAGTATGGCCAATCAGATGGCGGAGTGTCTCTTTTGTGAGAAGGTGAAATTTTGCTGCATTTAAAAGATTTCTCAATAGGAGAAATAAGTTCAGGAATTGAAGGAAGAAGCGATTCAGCGAAGTTGAAGTTGAATGTGAGTGCGTGTAGTTTAGCGTTAGAAAGTGGGCCGCCAGACAGATTGACGACCGGACGGTTCAAGTTGTGGGAAGCGCCAGTTTTGAGGTGTCCAGGCTGAGTGGTAGGTGGAAGTAACTTGGCGAACTTTTTCGCATGTGTGCGTTTTGGTTCTTCTGAAACTTGGTTAGCACGTGCCCACGAACGTGAGTCGAGCGCGTGGAAGACTGCGGATGATTTGGAAGAAAATAAGTGTAGGGAGTATAGTTCCATTCTATAGCATCTAAGATGCTCTTAGTATCTTGTATAATGGCACACAGCACAGAGAAACAACATTTCCCGAAGGAATTAGTGACACGGCCAGATGGAGACAAATTGCATTTAAAGTTACGGGAGATGAAATTGAGAACGATGGAATTCCGTTTACATAACTGAACAAAGTTAAGGTGGTTGATAAACAAGGCTTTTTTGATGCGCAGCTTGGTGAAGTGATTACGATCCGAATTCAACGTGTTGTAAGACGTGACGCGAATTGCATAGAAACACGTGTACGAACCTGCGGCGAGAAAACATAAAGGTGACAGATTAAATAAGTTGGACAGACTTACTTGACAGGCGACAAAAGGATTGATAAGTGTAGAAGAGTTTCGTGAAGGTGGCAGGTGAACGGCACGAAAGTTGAAAATGGCACCTGTAGGGTGTTTTTTCGTCGGGGGCCCGTTGCAGCAGAAATCAGTGGCAAAAAATGACGATTCCATACGAGTAATATACAGGGAATTTTGATAACAACGTTAGTAACATATCAACAATATTTATGAATAAAAATCAACGCGTTTCGGGTGGACAAATCGGCTGCCCTTCTTCGAGATTTCACGAAGCTAAAGTGTCAACAATCAGTGGTGTTGCAATCATTCAATTGGTTGCACAGTTGCCATTACAATGGTTTTCTGTAAAAATCGATTATTTCTAGAATACTGTATTGGTTGACATACGACCAAATTTCCAAGGATCGAAAACAGTAAGAAAACGTTTGATAAACACGGGAAAAAGTTTCATGGTAGAGAGAGAGGCGCTGGGGAAGTTGAAGCAGTCTGTGAGGTGGATTTAAGAAGATTTTTCCAAGCGGAGCTGAAGCAGGGTGCAGATCTATGATCGTTCAGTATGGTGTCTTAAAATTTGTTGATGAAAAAGGCTTCAACACAGTGGAGTTCGATAGGTGATCTTGGTTGGTGAATTATGCGAGCATCGGAGAAGTTAAATTTCTGGTCTTGTTCAAGGCAGTGGTCCGCTATCGATGATTTATGGACCTCGGCTTTAGCGATGTATCGTTGGTGTTCTTTTAGTCTATGGGCTAATACACGTTTCGTTTGACTAATGTATGAGAGTCCACACTGACAGAAAACCTGATGGAACCCCCAATGCTGAAAAACATTGATTTTGTCCTTGAGTTGTGAAGGACGGATTTTGTTTACTGGCGAAAAAAACAAATTTGAATTTTGCGTGTCGGAAAAGTTTGGAAATAGCCCCGCTTAGTTTGGGGAAATATGAGAGTGTGAGCATGCCAACGTATTCATCTATGGAGTGTTCAACGAGGGAAGAAGAAATTGTGTGTCTGGAAAATTTTGTGATGTCGGCATCAATAATGTCAGCGTTGTAGCACCAAATCAATTGCATCAATTGCATCAAATGCATCAATTGCTTTAAGGAGGTTGATTTCTTGGTTAAATGCTGAATCGGTGGAATAAAGTCGTAACGCATGGTGGACGAAAGCGTAGAAGGCTGCATTTTTTGCTGATGGGGGTGGTTAGAGCTATGATGTGGTGGTAGAGCGACGCTGAATGGTTTGCGGTAGACCGACGTCTCAAAATTGGGGCCAACTTTCTTGATTAGGACGTCCAGAATGTGGATTGAGTTGTCTTCTTCGATTTCAAGAGAGAAATCAAAATTGTTGCCAAACGAGTTGATGTTAGTAAGAATGGACTTGACGATCAAGTTTTTCAGCGTTGGGGTGTCTACCAGGTTTTCTATCAGTGTGGACTCTCATACATTGGTCAAATAAAACGTGCATTGGCCCATAGACTAAAAGAACACCACCGATAGATCTCTAAGGCCGAGGTTCATAAATCGTCGATAGCGGTCCATTGCCTTGAACAAGACCATAAATTCAACTTCTCTGATCCTCGCATAATTCACCAACCCAGATCACCTATCGAACTCGACTGTGTTGAAGCCTTTTTCATCAACAAATTTGACAAAAGACACCATAGTGAACGATCATAGATCCACAGCCTCCTTCAGCTCCGCCTGGAAAAATCTTCTTAAATCCACCTCACATACTGCTTCAACTTCCCCGCGCTTTTCGCTTTACCATAAAACTGTTTTCCCGTGTTTTTCAAACTTTTTTTTACTGTTTTCGATCCTTAGAAATTTGGCCGTATGCCAACCAACACAGTATTCTAGAAATAATCGATTTTTCTAGAAAACCATAGCAATGACAATTATGCGACCAAGTGAATGGATTCACCTCTGATTGTTGACACTTTAGCTTCGTGCAATCCCGAAGAAGGGCGGCCGATTTGTACGCTCGAAACGCGTTGATTCATAAATATTGTTGATACGTTCTAACGTTGTTATAAAAATTCTCTTTTCTTAAAATTATTTCATAATATATATCAGGTATCAGGATCGATTTGTTATTAAGGTATATCAAAATTACAAATTTAAATAAATTCATAGAATATATCCGAGGGATGACTGGAAAAAGTACTGATGAATACTATCTTGACGATTTCCAGTCACTCCAAATTCCCATATTCTTTTCTTAATTCATCCTAAATTCCCAGGTTCTTTTTGAGGTGAGCAAATACGGTTAGCCGCAATCTGTTGAGTCCAGGTCCGAGACTTTTATTGGCGGTTGTAAGACGCCAAGAACACCAAAACTTGCAATATAAGCGACTTTTTTAGCTTTCGGCTTTTGTTGAGCAGCCCTTGAGCCACTTGGCGAGCCAAAGTTGGTGACAGCTATGTTCAAATTTGAAGAAATACAGTTTAAAGGTTATGTACCCAGGAGTTCTTGATAACTACGAAGAGGCTTTTCAAACAACTAAAATTCAGCAGACATGATATTCGACGCAGGCACGAGAGTACAGAGCAATGCAGGAGGAAAAAGATTAAGCAAATTTCTATTACCCAGAATTTTTCGGCTATTGCGATGTTGCTATACTGGAAACGTTGAAAGGCAAGAAAACTCACTATTCTTTAATTTGTTATCACTAGAACATACAGTAGGTGAAATACTCATTCTATGGAGAAAAAAGTCTAAATTTTGATAGACGTATTTTAAAATTTTTAGCGTATTTCCGTTACCAAATATCCACAGACAGCCTACAAGTAATATCAAAGGATATGATGCAATAAATTAGCAGTGGCGTCATCGACGCTTGGGGTGTGCTCAACTCTGTGGTTTATTATATTGCTAAAAGTTTTTTTCAGCGTCTTTGTAAATCACTCTGAATCTTCCAATTTGCCAATTATTTTAAAATTTCGTACGATGTTTATTATTTGAAGTTTTGTACATGTTTTGGCATAATTTATTCAAGTTGAAGACGTTAAGCAGTTTTATAGAACGTTTTAAATTTATGTAATCTTCATCACCTTTATCTTATGTCAATTTCTAAATTTAGACGTCCAGGAAACACACAGGTTCGCACGGGTTCGCTTTGATTTTTATTTTACGTAAGTAGCTCGTATAGTTTAAAATTATGTTGAATTTAACTGCAGCCATCTGCAGCCGCGCCTGCTGCAGCCACTAAAATTATTGCAATATTTCACACACATTATGTCATTGGCTCGACAATAAACAAATAATCATGTTTAGAATAAAAATAAGCAAATTTTATTTTTAAATCATTCTCTTTTTAAGTGAACTGCAGTTTCGTATTGCCTCTTACTTTTTATTAACAGAAGAAGGAAAAAAAATATTTTATACATCATTTGCTGTTTTCTTCCATTTCATTTCGGGCAAGTTTCGTAACTTCTTTTATAGGGATTCCAGTTTTAATTAGCTTTTAAACATAAGAAGCGTACTTTCCTCTATTTTTTTTTTTGAATATTAATAGCTCACGGACCTCAATAAGTGCTTTGTTCTTAGCATAACCATGTTCGTGCAGTCCGTTGCGGTCCAAAACCGAAAGGGGAGAGGGGGAATCCTTCAGAAAACAAAAAAAGGTGGGTAAAATGGAAATTTTTTAATTACATTTAAGATAAAACTTTGTCTCCAATAATTAATTTTTGCACTAAGAAGTTTTATCCGAACCATATTTATCACCTTTTCCTGAAGGTCGACATCAGGGTGTGAGGGGGGCCAACAATCTGTGTTGAAGTTTAATTGTCCACATTGTTTTACCAATATTGATGACTTTTATCTCCTTCTATCCCTTGCTTATCTTGAAATATAGTTCCTGCATGGGACTGCGAAATCGTTTCATACTTCTTAAATGTATATTATTGTTTACGATCGTTGCCATCTGTATTTTGAAGGCAATGCGATATTATGTCATCAACACATGGATTATTTTAGTCACTTTCCCCTTGGTAGGTTAGAAGGATGGGTTCAAATTTAAACTGAAACTAAAGTATCCAGCTGTAGTTCGCATTTTTTGTTTTGCTTCCTCTCGCGTTCAAAATCAATTTAAGCACTGATAATAGACCTTCTTTCAAACATGTAGACATGTTGTTTCTGAAGAGAGAACTGTTCGAAGTTTGGCGACAAGAACCGTTGGCCAAAACTAGAAATGCTGTTGTTCTTACGTATGTTTTGGACAAGTTGAAAATAAAAAAATGCGACGAAGATAAATATATTTGCTCCAAAAAATTAGTTAAGCAATTTACCAGAAAACTTACTTCAAAGTAGAGAGCAAGCAGTCGGTCGTTAAAAACGTTCGAGTTGGGAAATCATCAGTAGCTGGATGAAAATATTGTTGTTGTTTTTTTTGTGCAAGAATCTTCTATACCACAAACAGGGAAAAGGGCCGACCGTCAAAAGACTTTTCTAAAGTAGGTTCCAAACCCAAAAGGTTGAGCCTTTATTAGAAACGTATTCTGAAGAAGTGCCATAATTTGCAGCAAGTAGTAGCTTACATACATCTGGCATGAGAAACGCTGCTCACATTGTAAAAAACCGTAACTCACAATTCTCCCAGATGAGCAACCAAAATAAGAAGAATTAAAAAATCCTCCACTACAATCATTCTTTGTTCTTTTCCTCAGATCTTATTATTTCATCGTTATTGAAATCATCTTCAAACACTCATTCAAATAAGTGGTCCCTTGAAAAAACTGTAATCAATTTATTGTCTAATCCATTGCTACCAGAATCATTAAAGTTTGTTGAAGATTCGTCTGCAGTTCATTACAATATATACTAACCTCGAAACGTTCGCATCAAGAAAGAAGAGATGGTTTTATGCCTAGAAATAGTGAAAATTATGACAACAATTTTATAAAAGTATGATATTACTATTATTCGAATTATTATTTTATGAGTTTTTATGTTTATTAATACATTATGAATTGTAATGAATGGAAATTATTTTATTAAACCATTTATTGATTAATGGAGAAGAAACGAGGATGTAATTTTGAAATTAATACGTATAAATGATGACTAAGCCATTATTTATTATCCTTTTTTGGCGTAGAGAATAGAGTTTTAAGTATAAAGAGGGTTATTGTTTTAGTTTTAATTTTTTTCCGCTAGAATGAGCGTTTTGCTGACAGTGGAGCGTTGCAAATTTGGGGTCAAAAGAATCGATTTGGAAAATGACACTTAATTATTTATAAAATTTGATGATCGAAAGTTCAGTGCAGAGCAAAAACACAGAAAAGATAGAGCGAAACAAAAATGTGTGCCTTCTCAACAAAGCTATTGAATGAAGCTAATTTATGAATGAAATGTACTGAAATGAATAAAAAAATCACTTTATTTTATCCCTGAATACGATTACGCACAAAATTAATACAAAACACACACCAAAATATATGAAATACATATGGACGTAAGTTTTAAAATATGGCATCATAAGCTTTGGCTTAGGCCCAAGGACGCTGGTAGGGTAAAATCTGGGGATGCAAAGATCTTAAAAATGGAAATTTTCTACCATACCTTTTTAATTTTACTTTTTTTCCCAAAAGAAGTCGAAATATCTGGCGGAGACAATGGTTCTCCTTTACCTATATCTGCCGGCGCCCATGGCTTGGGGTGGAAAATATTATACTTGGTCTTGACTTTGAAAATAATACGCATATTGACAAATATTGGCACAGAAATGTGAAGGCACATAAAATTATTTTTTCCAACTTTAATGTTATCTAATTATATCATTTACAATGGAAACATATTCTGTAGCATATTTTCGTTTTTATTTAAAAATTTTAAAAAAGCAAGGTCTTTTTTTTTAAAAAAAAGGAACATCGAATTGATTGAATTACAAGCGGATTAGAAAAATACACACTTTTTGAAAATTTTGCAGAAATATGCCACAATGTGTGGAAGTATTCAAAATATAAAAAACACGCACACAGCACACAGAAGCTAAATATGCAAAAACATGCAAGTGCATAGAAATCCGGGCCTTAATAACAAATTTTAATTTTCATGAGAGATCCCTAGAATTTTATACATTCTGGCTCTCAAAATGAAATCCACTTCTAAAGGTTAGTCTCCTTTTGAACTCTGCGCATTTGCGCTGTCTACAAATGGGCGATATAAATTATGTTATATCGATATTATATTATGTTATATCGATATTATATTATGTTATATCGTTCATTACTAATGAATGAAAACCCCACTCGAAGATTTTTCACATATTTATATACAGTGTATGTATATTTAATTCTTTAAGAAAATTTTAGTTGAAATTACATATATATATATATATACATCTTTTCTTTATCTGTTCCTTACTTTTACTTCAGAGACTGTTATTTTATTATATATTTTAATATGTCGATTAATTTTTTAATCGACATATATTTCCTTACACCCTATTTTTGATAGGATTGACATCTAAGATTCGCGACATTAAATATACACTCTATAACAAAAAAATCGATGCACCAAGAAGGAGTTGTCCGATTGTAATGAAATTTCGTATGCAAAGACATTTTGACCGAACATGCAAATGATTAAAATTTGGTGTCCAATGAATGAATAGCGGGAACTCCAGCGCATCGGAACTGCGCATTCAGCAGGTGTATATAAGGAGCGATTCTCAATATGTGGTCAAAATTTCTGTTGCATTTTGACTGCGGATATCTTACGTCGACTGTAACAATGCCTCGCCGAAAGATTCGTGCTCATTACGAGCATATGTCAGAGTTTGAAAGAGGTCGTGCTATCGGATTGAAAGAGGCTGGTTGGACGAATCGAAGAATCGCTGGACATGTGGGTCGAAGCGATGCGGCGATTGGACGGTGCTGGCAAGAGTGGGTCAACAACGGCAGATGTCAGCGTCGGGACGGCAGCGGTCGACCTAGGGCCACAACAGAACGGGAAGACAGAGCGATTGTCAGAGCAGCTGTCACAGCACCGGATTCGTCGTTATCAACTATCCAACGTGTGGCCCGCACACATGTGTCCAACATGACCCTCTGCAGATGACTGAGAGAGCGGAATTTACGCTCGCGCCGACCGTTACGCCGCTTACCTCTCACGCCTTTACACCGTCAAGTCCGATTACAGTGGTGCCGGGCTCGATCAACTTGGAACTGCGCTGACTGGGGACGTATAGTCTTTAGTGACGAGTCCTGACGACAACCGCAGACGTGTCTGGAGACGTCCAGGGCAGCGTGGGGATCCTGCCCTTACTATCGCACGCCACACATGCCCACAACAGGGCGTTATGGTCTGGGGTGCCATCTCCTTTGATAGCCGGACCCCTTTGGTGGTCATTTCTGGCACACTTACAGCACAGCGGTACGTAGACGACATTCTACGACCGGTTGTGTTACCGTTCCTTTTGCGACACCCTGGACTTACGTTTCAACAAGACAATGCCCGGCCGCACACGGCACGTGTTGCTATGAATTGTCTTCAAGCTTGCCCAACACTTCCTTGGCAAGCTAGATCTCCTGATCTCTCTCCCATAGAGCACATTTGGGACGCTATGGGAAGGCGATTGCAACCATCCCGGAATGTTGACGATTTAGCCCGACAGTTGGAGACAATTTGGCAAGAAATTCCGCAGGACACCATCCGGGATCTTTATCAGTCTATGCCACGCCGGGTGACAGCTTGCATCCAGGCCAGAGGTGGACCAACGCCTTATTGACTTCCTCCCTTTGTAACGGTCAAACTCTGCAATAAATCATTCAATTGTTCTGAAATTGTAATCCTTTCTTTTTCTATGTATGTTCTTCACATCCACCAATTTTTATCGCAATCGGACAACTCCTTCTTGGTGCGTCGATTTTTTTTTGTTATAGAGTGTATTTCACATATTTTTACCATTTGGGTAATTAATCCGGACACTGAATTAAAAAGATAATAAAAATGGGCTTAAGGAAACGACATTGCCTTTTATATTTTAAAATAATCTGCTTTCATTGGAAAATTATTCAGAAGACGCGATATTAATTAGAAATAAACTAAATTAGAAATAGCCAGGTCGTTACTTTGACAGACGAATCTTTATCTGAAAGAAATGAAAACAGAACTTGTTTAATGTCAGCTTTCATTTCTTCAGCTCCATACTTTCGAGATAAAATTTTGTTTTGGAAGTTTAAAAGCTCTCTGGGGGCTTAATAAACCAACAACTTTATTTTCATTTGTTGTCTTCATTTGTTTTGGAATTCAACTGCGCACTAAGCAGCGATAAAATGAGTTGGAAGACGGCGCTGTTTTTTAGATATACGACTTTCTGTTTCTATTTTTTTCTAATTCGTTTCCAGGTTTCTAACTAAATGACTTTTATTGCGTTGACAATATTTCGTTCATATTTCTTCTATAACGAGGCGTACACTATGCATAAATTAAAGCAAAAATTCTCACTAAATTACTGTATTTTTTAGGGTTTAATGCGTGAATGAATCTATAATTTGGGGTGGGTGGATAGATGGATAGAGTGACAGATATGGATAAATGAATGGATGGATTGATAGATATGGATAAATAAATGGATTGATAGATATCGATAAATGAATAGATTGATAGATATGGATGAATGAATGGATGGATTGATAGATATGGATAAATGAATGGATGGATTGATACACATGGATAAATGAATGGATGGATTGATAGATATGGATGAATGAATGGATGGATTGATAGACATGGATAAATGAATGGATGGATTGATAGCTATGGATAAATGAATGGATGGATTGATAGATATGGATAAATAAATGGATGGATTGATAGATATGGATAAATAAATGGATGGATTGATAGATATGGATAAATGAATGGATGGATTAATAGATATGGATAAATGAATGGATATATTGATAGATATGGATAAATGAATGGATGGATTAATAGATACGGATAATTGAATGGATGGATTGATAGATATGGATAAATAAATGGATGTATTAATAGGTATGGATAAATGAATGGATATATTGATAGATATGGATAAATGAATGGATGGATTGATAGATATGTATAAATGAATGGATAGATTAGGTGATGGATATATAGATGTGAATTGATAAATATAGGCATTTATTGATATACATAGGCATGAAATAATTGATTTATTAATTTAATTATTAAAAATTTTTTAATTATTATTTATTTACTTTTTATAAGGTATGAAATGATAGATTTATTGATATACATAGGTATGAAATGATTGATTTATTGATATACATAGGTATGAAATGATTGATTTATTGATATACATAGGTTTACACTGCTTGTTAACTATAACGAATACTACTTAAGAAAAATTAAAATTTTTAAAATTCAAAATTCACGCCAACAGAAATAAAAATAAGAAAGGGAATGAAGAGAGTGCGTGTTTTGTTTACAAATTTCTATTTTAAAATAATATTGTATATTTTATGAAAAAAGTTCATAAAGATATTAACTGCCAATCCTTGATTTCAAATTGTATTTACCCGGCAGCTATGACAGTGCTCATAAAAAAGATAAAATATAATATTCTGTAACAAATTTTTCTATGTTTTATATAAAAAAGTCTATTAAATGATTTAATTTTATTATTAAAAGAATACATTACGGGAGCACAAAGGAATAATTTCTCTGAAATAAAAATTTATATAATATACTTACAAAATGGCTCTCTCAGCAAAAATCAGAATCCTTCACGAAAGTGAGAAGGAAAAGAAGAAACTTATGGTTTTCCTTCGGAAAATGTGAAAAGGAAAGCACGGCGAACATCGAAAAAGCGTCAAAAAGAATGAAAAATCAATGACAAAATTTATCGGTATTTTGTTCGGTTTGCCAGGCTGGAGATGAAAGAAATTGTATTGTCCATTGAAGGGTGTGAAAAAGATTGTTTTACATGCAATTTCAAAAAATAAAATGGGAACAAGAATTTTGCCTCTTTTTTTTGGATAATTTTTTTCTGTTTTATAAAAAGAATCCAAGAGTTAGTCTATCTTTTTTCGACTTCAATAACTGCAAAAATTTTCGTCATCTTTTTACAGAATTCAAGCAAAGAATATGACAAACGAAACTGTAACATGTTTATTAAACTTGGACGCAACTAATTTATTTTAATTCGAAATTTATTTCATTTAATACGTTGTTTACACTTTTAATTAAACACTGCAATTGAACATATTATATTTTTTTCAGTTTATCCGAATTTAATTTGTTTTTATTGAATTTACATACAATGAGTATGCATTAATAAGTAAGTTTCGTTTATTAAAGATATTTATGGTAAAAATCCAGTACAAGAATAAACTGCATTGGAAATTTTAAGTTCCTAGGTCTGCAGGTCTTGAACTGTGGTCTTATAACTTTGGAGTTCTCAATCTGTTTAAGGGGTCCGTAAGGTTAAATTATTTACTATATTTATTATTATTAACCTTATTTATTATATTACTTTTATTTATTATATTATTTACCATATTTATTATATTACTTTATTTATTATATTTTATTTATTATATTATTTTCTAATATATTTATTATATTATTTCACTATATTTATTATATTAATTATTACTATATTTATTATATTAATTATTATTACTATATTTATTATATTAATTATTTACTTTATTTATTATACTGCTTAACTAATTTCAATTTTTAGTGCGGCAAAATATCGACAGGTATACCTCGCATGAACTAAACCTAATCGGGATCTCGAATAATACTAAAGCGAGAAAAAGCGTCAGTAATTTTTGAATCTCTAAAGGGATTCTCCTACCAAAATGATTGAAAATTTTTGTTTCAGGTGTTTTGACATGTCTGTGTAAGACTATTTTCGAAGATTGTGGCAAGTCTTGCACAGAAAAGCCAGGACATCAATATAATTTGATACAATAAACCAAGATAGGCTGATTTATAAACTTCAACTAGCTGGTATTCGCGGTTAAGTAAATGACCTTTTCCCTAATTATCCCAAAGGTCGCCAACAATTTGTTAGTCTAGGCAGCTCACACTCCATGCTTTAACATACTCTCTGCCATGCTCCTCAAGGTTCTATTCTCGGTCCTTCGATGTTTAATTTTTATACAAATGGTATTTATTTTTTCCTACATGCTTTAGACTTACTTTCTACGCGAATGATATAAGCGCTTTTGTTGCCGACAAAGATATCAACAACCTTATTCCCAGAACTTTTGAAGCTATTAAACATTATGTTGATTTTTTTCACCTAAATTTTTCTTACACTAAATATGAAAAAGTCTCCCTTTTTACGCTTAGACGGAATATCTCTCTTGACCAACTCTCGATTTTAATAGGCAATCATTCCATTCTCGAGAAAAATTAAATTTCTTGGAATTAACATACAGCCTAATCTAAAATTGCAGTCTCCGCAAATATTAGCAGAAATACGTAATAATTCCGACATCCACGTTTAACAGCTCAGACCAGAGCTTTTGTATTATAGGAGAAAAGTAAGCTCCGAGCTCAACGGAGTGATCCTAGTTCGAATCTTGGTCGAGGAAGATGCCTCTTTTTTCTCCTATTACAAAAGGCTCTACTCTGAGCTAAAAAACATGAGTACCGGAGTTATTACGTATAATAAATTCCCCATGGAAAAACACCAAAAATCTCGCCCCGAAGGCTTTGTGTGTTGACCGTAATTTGGCAATTGTGCACAAATTAGCACAAATTAGCAAAAATCTTAGTGTCATTTGAAATATAAGCTTCTCATTACCTCTTTATATTCTTGTTAATTTATATTACTCTTTTTTTTTTCTATATAAATTATTGTTTTCTCATTTTGGGCTCCGCAGCTAAGACCAATCTTCGACAACTTACTGCATTGCAAAACTTGTTTAAGAATAATTGGTTCGGCTCGCTCCCTCTCATCTGCCGCCTCTGCCATATATTACAATATACTTGCCTAGAATGATCTCGTACATTATAAGACTTCTATATTTCTGTATCGCTATACTAGAGCCGATGTTGTGGTTGACCTACCCGTCTTTGATCCATCTGGATACATCTATGGAGTTTCCACTGTCAATGTATTAAGACCTTCCCATGCGAGAATTAATCTTGGATTGTCTCGTATCGGAGCGATGGGTCCAAGATTATGGAACTCTCTTCCTCTTGGACTCAGATCTTGTAACACAATAACACAATCCAAGAGACAACTTTGTCCTTTATTAACTTATAATTTTATTTTTTTTTTATTTATTCCCATCCTACTCCGGGTATTTTAATCTCTAGCGT
>QLNU02013614.1:14639531-14690171 GCA_006491805.2 Dysdera silvatica
GACCTTTTGGAGTTGGTGTGTTATCATTTTGTCAATTTCTATTGCCTTTAGATATTTTTCAGAAACTGATGGGATTGTTCCCAATGCTCCCATTACTATAGAGATGACATCTACTTTTTTTTCCCATAACCTTTCGGTTTCGATTTGCAGAGTTTTTCACTTAGCGATTTTATCAAATTTTTTCTCCTGAATTCTTGAGTCATCAGGAACAACCACATCCATTCTGCAAACTTTCTTCTTTTCCAAAATTGTTAGATCATGTGTAACAACACATTGCGCATCTCTGATCTAACAATTGTGGAAAAGAAGCAAGTTTGGATAGTAGCTGCAGCTATTCCTGGTAATTCAAGAATTCAGGAGATAGAATTTGACAAAAGCTTGTAGTACGAAGATCAGCAAATCGAAACGTTATGGAAAAAAAAAAGCAGTTGGCATCCCCATATTATTCTTATTATTTATCCCCATATCATTATGTCTATATTATCCCTATATTACTATTATTATGTCCATATTATTTCCCATACCATTGTTGTGCCAGTATTATCCCCCACATTATTATTATGTCCATATTATCCCTCATATTATTATTATTATTATGTCCATATTATCTCCCATATCATTGTTGCGTCCATATTATCCCCACATTATTATTATGTCCATATTATCAAATTATTAGTATTGTGTCCATGTATGTTCAAGGATCTTCAAATTTCTATATCATATCGAAATTCTTTATTATTTATAAGCCATCCCAAGTGCCTCACTTTGCTCCAAATTAAATAAAGAATACTTTACGGAACTTTTTCATTTCTTTATCTTCCTGTCAACCATTATACTTTTCCTTCATAAATTTTTTCACTTTCTGGTTCTAAAACCCGCATCATTTTCTTCTTTTCTTAAGCAATTCCTTTTCATTCATTGGTGGTTATTTGACGTGACAGCTGGTGCTATGCTTTTTTTCATGAATTCCATCGAGCATGGTTGTCAGAACTCGTTCCGCGTGGCTGATCGAGTTCCAACACTTCGTGAGACAGTAAGATGACATTGAAAGATTTGTCCGGGCAGAAGATCCACAGGACAGGGGCCGTCACGTTTGGATTTCTTTTGGATTACTTTGGATAAAAAACATCTGAGAAGAAGGGAATATGACTACTCATTGTTCAGTAGCAAGAAATCTGACAGTAGCTGTTGCCTAAAACATCGCCAAAAAACAAAAAAAAATGCATGTCTCCCTGGAAATAACAATCATGCAATTGGAGGTAGCTAATTTCCATAAAAAAATGCAAGAAGATTGAAAACCAGTACAAGTTTTAATGCCAAACGATTCATTCCTCCCTACTATGTAAATTAGAGTTCGGATTAAAAAAAAATAACACATATATACTATTCTATATTCAAGATAGAAATTTAATATTGTCGCATATTTTCACCATTTCCTATAGAAAGCCGAATCAGCCGTTTCATTAATTCTCAATAATTTATGTTCGTATAACTAAACACATTAATTTTAAGAAACTAATCTATTAACTGCTACATAAAGTAATTATAGCTTTGATACAGAAGCCTTTTGCATATTCATTAAGCATTCTTTAATGGAATCAAGAATTTTAATAACCCATTCTTTTCTAATTAACTTGTATTTTTTTTCTTCTTGTGAGGATGGTCCTGGACATTGTCTTTATCCCCATTGCTTATTATCAATCATTACTTCTCATCAGAGATACTGTTAGCAAATTATGTTTGTCAATCGTCAAAGATCTTGATTAATTGTACTGTCGTTTTGAACAACTAAACTCTTTCGCATCTTTAAATCGCAAGTCCTCATAAAATTTTGCGAATTATGGTAGCGCAGTGTGAAAGCCTTTGTTTAAATGAATTTAACTTCTATTAAATGTTATTCAAGCATTCTTTCAATCTTTCAAACAATTTTACTAAAATTGTGTATTTATAGATTTCAGTAATCGAGAGTGCTTCATAACTCCTCACTATCATTTTCCAATCAGTTTCAACTTTCGCATTTACAGACTTTATTGCCTTGAATGTTCATTAATTTCTGTAATTTCAACTTACTCAAGAGCAATCACATTATACTACATGACAACAAATTAATGAATAATATAAGTTAATTTTAATAATTTGTGGTAGACTCTTTTTAAATCTTCTTAGTATTTCCCTATTCTTTTACTCATCTTGTTAAATTTTATATCCTAGGAATTATTCCCACAACTGCTGAATTGCCTTATTTTGAATTCGCATTATATAAGTACACTTTAAAGTAAAAGTTGTCATATTTGCGAGCACTATGATATATTTTTACACCTTCTCTTTGCATTTAAAAATTTAAATTTCATGTACGTTCCACTGAACGGAGACCTTGACCATTTAAATTATTTAAAAATTGGTTTTATGTTTCTATCTTTTAGATGACTGATTCTGTTAGAGTTCACAAAATGTGGTTTTACAAGGATATGATTGATTTGAAGCGAGTGGTATTTGAAGGTTTTCATATGCGGCAGTGATTTTCTGCATCAAAATTATGTTCAATTTCAGAACCTTCTTTCTTTGAGACCTGCTAATATCCATTTAAATATATTACGAATGAAAAGGACGGCGAGTTTTAGAAAATGATTGGTAATTTCTGAGGAGAATGGAAATGGGTATCGATTCTAGAGATCTCATTGTAGTGACGTTAGATTATGTCATAAAGAAATGGATGTATTCTGACCATAATAGGCAGTGCTCAACGGAACGTAGAACTTGAACCAAATGGATGCCAATTATCTTTCGTTTAAGCGTTTTCAACATATTTTGTGATAATGATCATGCAACGTGCTTAGAAACGCAAATGAGGATTTGGAAACATATGGTGATTCTATTTCACTTGCACTGCAATTCTCAGAAATTTTAATAGCATCGCTTAAAATTGAGATTCTGCATACAGACCTTTTCGGTTTGGAATATTTTCACGTCAGGTAACAGAGCAGTTCCATTTATTAATTTGCGTATAAATGTGATAGAGATATTAATATTCAGAACGAAAGGCCCTTAATCTATCAATGCTCCATATTTGGACCCGTGCGTCTGAGATGTAAATTCATGTTGAGTTGCAATCAGCAGAAATATTATTTAACATTCATGTATTCAACCTACGAAAACACTTGCGTAGTCTCTGCACGGGCGTTGGGCATTCGATTGCATGATTCGAGAGTGGACACAAACACAAGCCACAATAAAAATGATTTTAGTAGGAACAAGTGTAAATATAGGGCTTAAATCCATAAGAAATGCACTATGGTATGGTAATAGAATCTCGCATCTGCAACTTGCCGTAACGGCAAAGCTTTTGACCCAAAATAGTCAATGGTGTAAAAAGATTATAAAGAACTGTACGAGTAAGAAAGAACGGCTGCAGACAGTGGCGTAACGGAAAATCTCAGGCCCGCACAATAACTTTTTGAAAATTAATTTGTATATGCATATATGATATATATTAAGGCTGATAGTGTTGTGTCTTCTATAAGAAATTTACCAGCGATGCATTCCAATATTTTAAACAGAACACATGTCTATTAGTCACCGTTTCATTAGGTAAGGTTCCGGCGGCAAGCGTATACTGTAGCGTCAAAACTCGTATAGATTTTGCAGTTTTATAGGCAATGAAAGAAACTAAAGTAAATACGCCTAATTAGTTTGCCACAGTTGGAAACCGTTCATTTTATTTTATTTTTTACCTAAAGATTAAAAAAAATCCTTATTAACTAAAAAATATATTATTTTTTTTACATATAAATTTTATGGAAAATAAACGACGAAAAAAGGTTCCCTCCTCTTTTTCCTGGGGGCCCTCATCTTGCGGGGATTATCAGTTCGCCACTGGCTGCAGATCTAGGATACATGATTAAATGTTCTGAATTAGCAGATATGTTTAATCTTACATTAGTGTGTTTTGGTGTAAGAAAAGGCAGGAGCATACTGCACCAAGACCTACAGTTTTCTGAGGAATCCAAACTTCTGTCTTCAGGTGAATCTAATGTAGAACTATGAAGTAGAAGCATCAAGCGTTCACTACCATTTGAATCCGAACCATCTAGGTTGTAAACAAGCTCGTCAATACTACATGAGTATCGTGTACGTTTATAATGTCGCAATAAACCAAAAACGGGAAATCACCGAACCACAGCCGTGCTTGGAGAAGTGGGCAAGCAGGGCGACCGCCCAAGGCAGTTAAAAAAGTGTAGTGCAAGTAACAATAAATCAGCTTTTATCGGCCCTTATATACTTTCGATAGAGTATTTGGCAAATTAATTTTTTACTTGTGACGTCATATTTCCCATGATGCTCATACATCTTCTGAATGGTGGCCAAAATAAGTACATGTGTTATTAATTAAATGCGTTAGCATCAGTAGACTATTCACGTCGTCATGTTCATCGTGGTGGCCATGTGGCCACTGTAAAGGCACCCAGTTTCCAATAAGAAAAACTTACCACGAAGTTCCGAGAAGCAGAAATTTATAATTACCTTTAGTGGTTTTTCTTCATAATGCGGCAATAGATCTAAATAAAACCCTTTCATTTATTAACAACATCAACGTGAAGCAAGAAGTGCCAAGTGATATATCTCTAGCTAACTTCGTTTCGAAATGCCCTGACAAGGATAAGGAGTAAAAATGTATCTAGACATGCTAAACGAAGCCAAAAGATAAAGAAAATGAATAATAATAATAAATAAAGTCAGGGATGTTTCCCGCGAGTGAAAAGTTTTAGCCTGACGTTCTAATGTGACTTTTTAATATTCCGGTGTTGAAACAATGGGAAGATGGTAAAATATTGAATTACTGTAAGCAGTTGGCCATTTCTTTAGACAATTTGAATGGATTAGACCTGTACACAGAACTAAAAGTTCTTATTCCATATCGATTCCGGAAACACTGGCTTCTTTACTATTGATCATTCTTAACAGGGACGGCTAAAGGGAAGGGCTAATCGGGCGGCCGCCAGGAGTCCCGTTTGGATGGGGGAGCCAAACTGAAGTCAAGTTTAAATTTTTTTAATGGACCCAATAGTAGAAAATTTCTCTACAAAGAGACAAGTTAAGAGAAATTTTTAGAGACATCTTTAGAGAAATTCTTTCAGAGACTTTTGGCCACTTTTATCGCGTAGGCTATATGGCTCACTGTGCATCTGTGAAAATCTCCTGTTTTCCGTGGAAAGGCGCCAAAAAGAAATCCATGCCAGTTATCCCGGGTTCAAAATCAACTTTGAGCCGCCCCTGATCCTTAAGTACTTATATGAAAAAGGTTCCAGGATACTTTACCAAACATGGCGATAGCTATCAGAACTTTGCTGACTACCCCTATTACTGTGACTTCAGCAGAGCGTACGTTCTCTAAATTGAAATTTATTAAAACATACTTAAGGTCTACTATGACTGATTCCCGTCTCAACGCTTGAACTCTTATTTAATTTGAAAATGATAATTTGTCGTCTTCTTTAGACTTTTCACATTTGAAAAATAATTTCGCTGCACAAAAAGCTAGAAAATTTATTTTGTAAGTTGTAATATTATAATAAATGTAGCTATATTTATTGAGTTAGCTTTTAATTAATTCGTTATAATATTAATAATAATAATAAAAACATTAGAATAATTCGTATTGTAATTAATTAATATTTATCTCTTTTCGATTAAACTTCATTGTCTTCTCTTTATCTTTCGCGTTTGTACCAGTGAAGGACTTTATTTTGTAATAAGCCCTGGTCTGTCTTTTTTTCGTTGTGTTACGTTAAAACATTTTTGAGGGCCGCTAAAATCTGTTTTGACCAGGGCCGCTAAAGCCGTAAATATGGCCCTGCTCTGAACGAAGGAACGGGTAATAATTGGAGACCTCATTCTTAAAACAGAAACCTTAAATACCAATATAATATGCTGACGACATTACAAGATTTCATATTGAAATGCACGACACACAGCGCGTAAACAGTTGCAATGTAAAAAACACATATAATCACATTAGAACTCTATTTGACGGTTTATGTCCATTTCAGAAGCGTATAAGCCTTCTTTCTCAGGACTAAAGTAACACTGATGGAAACCACATGCGTGAAATCCTCTAATGCCAAAACACGGGTCATAAATCAACTCATGGAAACCAGTTGTGGGTCCGTAGCCGCGTCTTTTGCTATGGAACAAAAGAAATTTCTGAAAATGGATACCATGGAGTTAAACGGGAGTTGTTCTTTAACTGGGATATTTGAATTAGTAAGTATGGATGACTTCAAAGAAATTGCGATCAGATGGTAAAGAAACTTTTTCTGATAGATTGACCTTGTCGAAAGAAAATTTATGGCCAGCTTCCCAGGCGTGTTTGGCCAAAGCAGATTTTTCAAATTATTGTTTTGTGTACGTAGGCTTCATGCCAGTTGAGACGAAATCGAAGACCATATGGTGTTTGGCCGATATAAACCTGATGTCACTGGTATGCAATGGAGTAAATTCCCCAATAGTTGAAGTCGGGAATATTGCTTTTGAGTTTGGGAAAGCCAAGTTTACTGATTGGTGAAAAGTCACCTGAAAATTAAATTTACGGAGGATGGAAGCAATTTTTGAAGAAATTCGTGGAACGAAAGGAATGCTGATAAAATTACAAGGAACATAATATATATATATAGAGAGAGAGAGAGAGTGTTGGACAGCTGAGTCCAGAAAGTTTTTTCAAAGCGTGGTCAGTAATGATGGGATTGTAACCGATATTGTTACGAGACGGGATTGTTACGAGATTGGTTGATTGATTAATTAATTTTATATGGCGCAAGGGTAGTAAAGTTCACGTAGGTTAAATATTTAAAGACGAAGAGCTTTCCGATACAAGACAACCGAAATACTTTAATGGATAATGACTTACCTGTAGTGACAACACGTATTTTTATAATAGAGTTAAATGTTATTCACAAAAGGTCAACATAGGGAAACGGAGTACTAGATGAGCATAAAAAAATATAAGATAAAAAAAATAAATTTTGGTATTTTGTGGAAAGTAAATAAATAATCGAGGAATGAAAATATTCTTTATAAGGAGGGATTGAAAACTTAAGATTTTGTATCTGTTTATCAATCTTCCTTCTTATTTTTTTTTATATTTGCCAGCTTTCTTACTATTTCATCATTTCCTAGAAAAGTCTGTTTTGGTGCATAGAAAAAAAAAGGATGAAAAAAAAGAAAACGCCAGTTTATTTGGCTGGTTGTGTTATATTGCGTTATATTGTGTTATTTACGTTGTGTTATATTGTGTTATATTGCACTGCACCATAACCTTGTTATGGCGCAAGGACTACAAGGTGTATTCTGTGCCGCAAACTAAGTGACTAGTTTATTTGATTTAATTTGAGTTTCATGAGTGCTTCCGTCATATCGATACTTGTTGTTTATTTTCCAAACAACCAATAAGCCTATTTTCTATTTTTGATTTCTCACTTCAATATTTGTTTGAAGTGTCTTCTCTGCTCCTGATAACATTCTAAAGAAGACTCGGAAGAAGTAAGCTAAAATGTTAAGAGTATTAACGTACTCGAAAATATTTGTTCATAAGAAATATTTGCTTATAGCGAAGAGTAAAAAGTCAAATGTAGAAATGTGTTATATTCTCTTCAAAGAAATATTGCAGGATGCTTTCTAATCTTTGAAGCTTTGCATTTGATACGCAGTTAGGGTCAAAGTCAGGATTTATTGATCCCTAGGCATTTCAGCGAATCGTTTCCTCTAATTAGTTATATGTAATGAGAAACTATATTTGTTACATTAATTTAATTTCCAGTCGGGCCCCTTAAAATCCCTGGACATTGGGCATTTGCCCTTTCATCCCCTCTCTCCCTCTCGTCTTGCTCCTGCACACAATATATTTCATATATAATATTAAAATCGCGTCTTTTAGTCTTAATTAAAAAAATAAGTAATTAAAATTAAAATAACTAAATAAGTAAATTAGGGTTCACATAAAATCGAGTAACTCCTACGTATATATTGGAGCCCTAAATTGGTCACGAAAAGCCATACTTAACTGTGAGCATTATGTTTGTTTTTATGATATAAAATATGCTATATATGAACTTAAAATCTATTTACGAACTCAAAGTCTATTATTAACGAACTTAAAACTTATTATTTACGAACTTAAAATACTTTATTTACATTCTTGTTATAAAGAGTAATTGTTTCATTATCAATCGTCTTTCTTTAAATCATAAAACAACTTTAGACTCTGCTTTATCTTTCGCATCAAGTTCTGCTTTACATAAAATGTGCAAAAATCTCCGACTACAAAATCGGTGCATGATAGGGAAAATTTTAAGCATATAGATATTTTTGGTGAAAAAAAATTTTCATTTAATATTTTAGCGTAGGTAAGTAGGGATAGTGCATTGCATGTATGAAAACATTTGCCTCTCAACTTTCAAGCGAAAAGTACAGTCCGTTCGCGGAAAATTGACCAGTGGTATCGTTAGAATCACGGGAGCTGACGTCACAAACGGGTTGGTTCCTTACAGTAGAGGGAAGAATGTCATATCATAATTGGTTTTTCGCGTAGAAAACGTGCGCAAAAAATATATCCATATCAAATTATATATAGTTTTAGATTCTGAATGATTTTTCATAACTGACAGGTAGTTGCATATAGTATGTGCATACAATGAATGCACGAGAACATTTAATAGGAGGTCAAATGGCCCGAAAGTGCGGTCATAGAAGATATCTAGACAACAAAAATACAAGAAAATAAGGAAGGTTTGAGTAAGTGGAATCTGCTTGTTGGCAGAGCCGTGGAGGTTATTAAAATTATAATTAAAATGTTAACTTATAAATTAATTATTCAGTTCGCATAAATTACCATTAGAATATTAGAAATCAATTTTTACCAAATATTTTTAAATGGGTTAAAGCTTCTAAACTATAGCGTGTTTACTTGCTACCTTTCAACACCCAGCAGCAAGATTTTGATAGAAAATTTTTCTGTTTTAAATTATTATTTTATTAAAATTTTTTCCTATTTTAAAGTGTTAAAGTACTTTGTCTTCTTTTGGGAGAAGTTTATTTACTAGAGGTTGAAATTATGGCCAAGCGTCAATAGGAAGTCTGGTGTTAGCCGACAAACAGAAGATGGGTTTTGAGACATTACCTAACTTCTTTTGGGAATTGCCCTTGTTCTCAAAAGGAGAATCTTTTCAGAGCTTTTTCATCGAATTCTGAGCAAATCGGAAACGTTCAGCAGCAAAGATATCGGATTTAAACCTTTTTATGCTGCATCATAGAAAAGAGGTGGGGCATAAATATCTGCCCCTATTTTAAAGGGTTGGGTTTTCTGTCTGTACTCCTATTTTTCAAATCTTTAAAAAAAAAGCACTTCTTTTTCGAATTACTCACTTTTAAAGTTCTTTAAAGCATTTTCGACAGTTCCATTTGACGAAAAATATTGTATAAATATTGGCATATTTCTTTTCTAAAATTGCATAGATTTCGTACAGCCATTTTTGGAAGTTTAAGACAAATATAGCCCATTGATCATAAGTGTTAATGTGGGTAGATATGTGATAAATGCCGTATTATTGTGTTTTCTAATGTGTAATGTTACTTTGTTTTCTAACGTAGTGCTAATCAATTTCCTAATGTGGTGTTACTCTATTTTCTAATGCATAACATTACTCTATTTTCTAATGTATAGCGTTACTTTATTTTCTAATATATAGCGTTATTCTATTTTCGATTTTTTAATGTAGTATTTCCCTATTTTCTAATGTATAGCGTTACTCCATTTTCCAATGTTGTATTACCCTATTTTCTAATGTATATCGTTATTCTATTTTCTAATGTATATCGTTATTCTATTTTCTAATGTAGTGTTACTCTATTTTCTAATGTAGCATTACTTAAAACTTTTAAATTCTACAAGTTTTTTATAATTGTTGTCCATTACCCTATATTATATATTTTAGACTGATCTTCAAGTTTCTAAATACGTTATTGTGTCTATAGTTTAATATGAAATCACTTCCTCTTTAAAACAGTATTCTTGCCATAATTTTATGAAGCTTCTTGACTAAGGTTGATAAACCAATGTTCTCCCCTTCTAATTTATATAAACACAATTTTTAAATTTAAGTTAAATATTAAAAAAATGATTTAAACATATTTATGTCAACTATATATAAGCGTAACATGTATATTCTTCAAAAATATAGAAGTAAAGGATATTTATATACGTCAAAGTCTGCATCTTTATTCAGATAATGCGTATCTTATCTTTAATCTAAGTGTATACGTATGTGACCATATAGTTCATATACATGCAGCTCTTTATCAAAATTTCGCAATTACTTTGATATAAATAAAACATATGCAACTTTCCATAAGTACTCACTTATTTTTATTTATAATATTTTCGAAAACAACATCCTAAATAGTCCCATTATTTTCTTTTTTCTTGCGTTTTCTGAATCTTATCTTTCACTTTCTTCAACATACAATGAAACCTCTAAATGGAGAACACCTCTGAACTTCAGAATCTGTTCGCTAGTTGCAGGTGAACACTATCCGAGGGGTTATGAGAATAACAAGAATTAGGACTAGAAATTGGAAAATGCCCGCTAAACAGAAGAGTACGCCATTCGAGGCTATTGTGGAGGTTTTCTTGCAATGACTTGAATTTCGCCATTTAAAAAATAAATTTTGATTTCACAAATGATTCCTCTATTTTACTGTGTCAGTAATACGTATTAACAAATGAATATCCGTTGTTTCATAAGCGATTAAATTTAATATAAGAAAGAAAATTCATTTCTTTTTATGTGTATTATATTTTATCCAGATTGTTGTCCAAAACCTAGCTGAAAATCTTTAAAGCAATTTCAATACTTTGCCTTGCTGTATCTGGTCATGCATACGTATGGCAAAGCCGTATCCAAAAGTATCTTAAAATGCGATAGGATTAGGATATCTAATAAATTCTCAAGAGCTTTTATTATCTTGTTTGCTCTTCAATATCTTTCACTCAAGATACGACGTATTTCGCATACACATAAAACCTACTCTCCATTCCTGTAAAAGACATAAAACATACTCAGTTTCATACGTTTTAATATTTCATCCTTAATGTCGCGATGGAGATGATGAGAAAATGACGACGGTTGGAAGGAATTTACTATTAAACTGCCATTACTCATAAATAAGAGTTCGATTCAATCGTTTCTGCTACTGGAATTCGCATTGATTTTTGCCTGAGAGCAGACTTGAGTTTGCTCAATCATTGGAAAACCCGTGTCTTTTCTCCTGAAATTTGGCGAGACGTTGAAAAAGAAAAAGGACCTTCAAACAACTTAGTGATTTATGATCGAAATGATTTCTATTTCGCTAATAAAAATACAATCCGTTTACTCTGTAGATTTCAAGCTCTTTGATTAGCTGTTGAGTTTCTTGTGTATAATATTTAATCGTTGTTGTGCGCTATTAAATATTGCGCAATTCTAGCCTAGTCTCTGGCATGATATTCAGTAATGACTAAAATTATTATTTTTTTGCGCTTTTACGGCCCAAGGACTGTAGAGATAAGGCTGCGCAAGGACTTTCAGTTTTTGGAGAAATCCGAAAATTTGCTTGCGTTCTTACGGCGCAAGGACTATAAAGGTAATGCTGCGCAAGGACTTGCAGTTTTCCGAGGAATCCGAAAATTTGCTTGCGTTTTTACGGCGCAAGGACTGTAAAAATAAGGCTGCGCAAGGACTTGTGGTTTTCCGAGGAATCCGAAAATTTGTTTGTTTGCGTTTTTAAGGCGCAAGGACTGAAAAGTTAATGCGGCACAAGGACTGTAAAGGTAATGCTGCACTAGGACTCGCAGTTTTCTGAGGAATCCGAATCTTTAGCCTAGGGAACCAAACCCTAGACCACAGCGGGCAGAAAAATGGCACGGGCCCTACAGTACCACTAGGGAGTCGAACCAGGGTCGATGGCATAGCAGACGAATGCATTACCACTATATCACCCTATGGCAGTGGGCAGATTTTTTCGTGTAATCGGAACCTCTTAAGTCATAGGGAACCAACTACTGTATACAGTCGAACCTCGTTAAGACGAACACCAAGGGGAACAGAAAATCTGTTCCTATTAACAGTAATTCGTCTTATCCGGAAAGGGTAGTATGTTATACAATCTGACGGAACTTCAGAAAACGGTTCGTATTAAAAGTAATTCGTCTTAAGCGTGTTGGTCTTAACGAGGTTCGACTGTATACAGCTGGCCAGTAAGCCTTTTTTTTTTGGCATTGTTGGGAATTAGTCGAGAATTAACGGCACGTTAGCTGAATACATTACCACTGTGGCACGGCAGTGCGTAACTTTGCGATAACTCCAGAGCAGTGATTCTGCTAGACAACTGAAAATTACGCATTAATGACTTCCGATGTTCATGCAATTTTTCCCTGTTATTTTCCCTTTTTCCTCTTTAATCCCTAAAGGGATTTATTGTTTCTATGTACGATTTCCATGCACACGCACGAACAGCTAAGGTCTTGTTGTGTCACGTCCTTTAGTTTTCCAAGGCATTCGATACGCTTATATGCGGAATTAAATATATTACATTATATTAAATTATTATATTAAATGCGGAAACACTGAATAGCTGAAAAAAACATGAAAGCATAGTAGCAGGGAGCTGGGTAGGATTTAAATTAAAGCGCTTAGAAATTTTTTGAATTATGAAATATATGCAAACTAGATTCTGTTTCCTAGTATTTTCTTTATATATATTTATACATACAGTTCCTTCTTCGTTGTAATCCCTACATTCGCACACACTGGTCTTTAGAATTAGTAAAAGAATGCGAAGTTTTGGATGGGAAGATCTGTTATCGTAGAGCGCACATTTGAAGTTACGTAAGTTAAGGCATCGATCTTTGGAAAGCAGTTGAAAACTTTTAAAAATGATCGGCGAAGACAGGATTAGAACACTGAGCTCTTAAGAGCATTCCCAAATACCCAAAACTTTTAAATTGTTTCTTTTGTGAGACGTCAAAGAAAGGAACTTTTACTTGAAATGTTTAAAGGTCTCAATAGAAGAGCCTTAAATCGGTAGAAAAGCTTAGGGTCTTCGAGACTTTGGATTGAAAAAAGGTATATGAAAGTCAAAATGCTGATAAATTATTTTAAAATTTTAAAATACTCTTGATAATTAATAAATGAAAATATTTTTGATGGAAATTATAGGCACATTTCTGACATTTTGCAAAATTGTCGACATTTTTCTAAATTATTACCAAAATTATGGACGTTTTTCTAAAGTATTGCAAATTATGGACGTTTTTCTAAAGTATTGCAAATTACAGTCATATTTTGAAATTATTGAACATTGTGTTGATACTTTTAAGTTGGTATTTTTTAATGCCCACCACTTGGTATTTCAACTGTTCAGTGTCCGACAGTAGAACTGTGAGATAGCGGTGAATACTTATGAATAAATAATAATAAAACATAATAAATAATAAAAAATAAATATGCACAAAGAGGCATAAAGTGGCATTATGTTAGGCAATTGACAGCTCCTCAAACCATGAGTGATATCATTTAGCAGGTAACCAGCTCATAGTAGTTTACCTCCCAACCCACCGCACAGAAAACCAGCAGCACTTTATGTTGTTTAACTTCAATTATCGTATTGTGAACCGGAATCGGGGTTTTCAACATTGGACGACAGCGGGCTAAAATTATAAATTTATTTAATATTAAAAATTATATTGTTAAAATTTAATGTTAAAAACTATAGATATATTTTAAGCTATTAAAAGTTGTGAATATATTTTCATGTTGTTGTAAAATATAGTTTTTAAAATGTATAATGGTCATGACCCATTGTTAAAACTTATGGTCATTTTAAATACTGTTAAACTTTATATGAAATATTAGTCCTGGCAATATTGTAAAAACAGGTAATTTAACTATAATAAATAGAAAATATTACGTTTAATGGTGATGAATATAAAGACATGAAGACATAAAAGACATAAAATTTTATTTTGCATGCTCGTACATGTTTACCGCAAACATATAATGATTTGTAAATTATTGCAGACTGGAAACATGCTCAAGATTAGAAAACATGTAGAATGCACCGATGGAGCTAAGGTCCATCTATTAGCTAACTTCCTTCATAATTTGTATACTGGGGAATAAAGAATGTGTGACTGAATTCCCAAGGGTGTTTGGCTAAAGCAGATCAATGAAGTTTTTATTTTCTGACATGGGATTGATATATTTTTGCGATATAACTGCACCTCATTCACTTTTTCATTTTCTCACTGTAATTGCATCATATATTCACAATACACCAAATGCACAAATAATCTTTCAACTATTACTTCAAGTTCCAACGTCTTCCCTTTCAAAAATGTTGCGACTGCAATCACTTGAAATAATCTGAGAATTTCACTTGCATTTTGCAATTGCATATAACCATGCATTTATAATGTGAAGTAGTTTCGGTTTTCTTGCGAGTTCTGGTGAATATAAATATTTCGAAGTACATGTAGATATTATATATATATATATATCATCATCATCATCATATTCAACCATTATCTATCCACTGCTGGATGAAGGTCTCTCCAAATGCTTTCCACACAAGTCTATCCTGGGCCATTCGTTTCCACGTCACCCCAACCTCTTTTCTTATTTCATCCACCCATCTAGTTTGAGGACGTTTTCTAGGTCTTCGGTGGTCTCTTGGAATCCAGTTCAGAATTTCTGTTGTCCATCGTTGATCAGTTCTTCTTGCAATATGCCCAGCCCATCGCCATTTCAGTCCTTTTACTTTAACAATGATGTCCTCTACTCTAGTTTGCTCTCTCACCCAAGTGTTTCTTTTTCGATCTCTCCTAGTTATTCCAAGCATGCACCTCTCCATGCTCCTTTGCGTTGTCTGTAACTTTCGTATTGCTCCAACTGTTAGACTCCATGTCTCTGATCCATAAGAGAGGACTGGCAATACACACTGGTTGAAGACCTTTCTTTTTAGACACAAAGGCAATTTCCCCTTCAGGATAAAACTGTTTCATCCAAATGCACTCCAGCCAAGTTTAATACGTCTGTTGAGTTCTTTCATAATGTTACCTTCCATTGAAATCGGTTTGCCAAGGTAAATATATGAATCAGAAATTTCTAGCTGAATGTTGTCAACCTGTATTTTTGTTTTCTCCATGTTATGGTATGTTACCGCTGTTAAGACATTTGGTAAAGAATTTTGCAAGTATGTCTTCTACATATTCTCCAGCTTCTTTTAGGATATCTAATGTAATACCATCATCACCAGGGGCTCTTCCTTTCTTCATACTTTTTATTGCAAATGAAACTTCTTCTTTTAAGATTTTAGGAGCTGTTCCTTCGACTATTTCAGTGTCTTCGTTTAATCTACTTTTTTCTTCATATAGTTTTCTGTATAATTCTTCAACTCTTCGAAGTATTTCGTCCCTATTTCTTGTTACGGTGCCATCCTCTCTTTTTAATGCAATGATATGTTTCTTCCAGAAAGATAAACTTCCTTTAACAACCCTAAGGCTCTTGTTATTTTCAATGGCTTTCCTTACTAGCTCACAGTTGAATTTTCTTATGTCTTCTTTCATGCTTTTGCGCAGAGTTTTACAAAGTTCTATGTACTCAATCCTGGAACTGGTATTTCGATTGTCCACCTTCATATCTCTTCGCCTTTTCATGAGCTGTTTCGTCTTCTCAGATAATTTGCTATTGTGCTTTTTACAGGTTACACCACCAATTTCAACAGCAGTTTCAACTATTGTCTTAACAATGTTTTCATTTGCTTCTGAAATATTAACTTCTTCAAAAAGTCCTTCTGGTATAGAAAAGCGATTTTTTAATTCCAACTTGAATGCCTCGGGTATTTTTTTTTTTCAGTTTCTTCAAATCCACCTGTTGTATACTTGCTTCCCAATAAGCGCTGTCTTTCTAATTTAGTATTTAAGCGCACTTTACATCTCACAATTTGATGATCACTTACAGTATTAAATCTATTCAGTATGCTGCAATTTTCAATAACTGATTTCTTGTTTGCCAGGATATAGTCAATTTCGCTAGTTCCCCCATTGGGGTATTTCCATGTCCATTTTCTTTGCGGTTTCTTTTATAAAAATGAATTCATGATGCTAAGATTTCCAGCTTCTGCAAATTCGATGAGTTGATCGCCACGTTCATTCCTTTCTCCGTACCGTATTTACCAACTGATGTCTCTCCTTGTTCCTGTTGTCCAATTCTTGCATTGAAATCCCCCATGATGAGCTTGATATGTTGTTTCCCTTTGGTGTGTAACCCTTTGATTTCTTCATAAAATTCTTCAACCTCTTCGTCGGTATGGCTTGATGTTGGTGCATATACCTGTACTATTTGAAGTTGGTATCGCTGGGTTAGTTGAACAACAAGCCTCGCTGCTCGATCTGATGTACTTTCAACTTCCACAAGAAAGTCTTTAATTCGTTTGTTGGTTAAGAAACTAATAGTACTTGTCCTTTCAGTTTATGTTCTTCTACAGTAAAACAAATGTCCGCTTTTTAGTTCCACCAATTCTTCACCTTTTCTTCTGACTTCACTGAGTCCTATAATGTCCCAATTGATCTTTTCAAGTTCCTCTTCCAATTCCTGAAGTTTTGCTTCAGAAGCAAGGGATCGTCCATTATACGTTGCCAAGGTCAATAACAAACGGCAGCCTGGGCCATTCCAGTGATTCTTAGCACCCACTGCTTTCATGCCATGCTGACCGATGCCTTGATCAGGAGCACTCCAGCACCTGGAAACTAGGGTCCATGATTTTTGGTATATTAGCATAGTGGAGGAATTAGCCATCATTTCACCACGCTGGTTAGACGGATTGGTGAATTAGCCTTCACCTTCCCCCTTTCTATTCGTGCAGCAAATAATAATTTGCTTCATAAATTGAAAGCCCGGCCCGCACCACTTGAAGGCGGGGTAGGGCACTGTGTTAGTGGCCTAGCCGGTTTCACACATCGTCACATGCATTCAGCGTGTGGGTACCCTTCCAGGAGATACCATAGATACCAGCAACCCTTTTGCAGGCCATATATATATATACATATATGGAGGACTGTATCCGAAAAGCAGAGTTGAGCACTATTAGGACTTTTTCCCTTAAGTCTTTTTTACGGCTTTCGATTTTGTATTCAGTATGGTGACCTAGGTAGAAAATTATATTTCCAGCATTTAATGCGTCGATGTTTATTCACAAGAGTGGGAATCTCGATTATAGAAAATTTTTAAAAATTTAAATATTTTGGCGTAAATATTATGCAAATAAACAAATTTCGTTTACAAAGTAGTTTCTCGTCTGTTTTGTGCTTCACGTTTCGTTTATTTTGAAGCAGTTACCTATTGTGTGGATGCATTATCTTTGAATTTTCTCCAGAAGTTCATAATTAAATCAGAAAATTTGATCGCGGCTCAATCTCCGAAAGGTAATTAAATGCAGACTGATAGGAGGCATGCAACATATCGGGAATACTAATTTTTTTAATAATACCAACGTTTCTTGGAGGGCTGCTATTTTCCTCAGAAATTACTGTTGCATAGTCCCTATTATCTTAAAAGGCATTGGAACAAAAGATTGAAGGTAAGCGCAGCCAATCACACTGGTGCTCATACATAGATGATGAGGAAAATGTCAGCCATATTTATAGCCCTGAAAATTTTGCATTTCTTGGTTAGTTTTTATGAAAAAATGAAATGTTGGGTATCGGAAAAAAAACATTCCCTTCTCCCGTTTGTAAAACGTACACAGAAGCCTATAAAATCAATATTATTTAGCATCCATTATTAACAGGACAATTATTGTATGATTACATTTGATGTTATTTACTAAGATTTCATCATTGTCGTCGCAAGGGGGGGGGGGATTTAACGTTTTTTGGAACAAATTTATACCCCAACTAGAAAAACGAAGATTACAAGATAAATCAATGAATGGTTTAGCTCTCTAGAAAAATTTTGTACCCCTCTAATAGGCTTGAAGACTAGTTACATTAATGAACATTATAGTCCCTCAATGCTAACGTACCTATACATAAATTAGTAAATATAAAATATTAAATTTTGTATCTTATATAAATGTCCGAACCTTTCACCCATTTTCTAGTAATCTCAATAAAATACAATTCAAAAGAATCGATGCATATAATGTAGTGGAAGGTTAGAAAAAAAACACGAAATTTTCCACTTGACCATAGAGTTTGCGTATATAAGTTCGTGTACAAAGTCTTTAAACCCAATCATAGGTGCAAAAGCGCAATACAAGGTATTTTGAATCTGTTACAAATATTCACTTTCATAAAAAAAAATCTGATACAGTGTTTTCCAAATTGCAGCCCAAAGATTTCAGTAATCTACCCTAAATTCCTTTTCTTACATATACGTTCTCTCGTATTTTCGTAGTAAATGTTACTACAAGCGTACTATAAGTGAATTTGCGACAAGAGTAAAAATGCGTTAAAATAAATGATACATTGAACTCTCGTTTTTACAAGCTCCAACGCATAAACTATGCGTTTTAATGAATATGCGTTAGTTTAAAATATATCCCATAAAAATAATATTAATTACAATTTACCACAAATTGACTTGTCTCATTCCTTTCCAACATCAGATGATATACCAAAAATGGATTTCCTATTCGAATTTTTATTTATTCTTAATCTGACTCATCAGGTCTCCCCTCCTACACGTTCCACAATAAATAGGTCTAATATCTTGGACCTAATTTTTACTTCTTCTAATCTCCCTATTCTTAATATTATGGTACTGCTAGGTCCCTTAGACCATGATATTTCCCTTGTTTCCTTCTCTTTCGTTCCAAAAGCCATTCCTCCTACATTTACTACAAACCATAACTTGAACAAAGCCAATATATACCTTGTTCGATCATTTCTTATTTCTTCCTTAAAGACTTGGTTTAACCTTTCTGACGTTGAATCACTTTGGTCTTCTTTTAAATCTATTATTACTTCAGCTTTAAACTCTGTTCCTAAAATCACTCGTAGAGCTTATAGACTCACAAAACCGTGGATGAATCGACATATTATTCATTTAAAACGCAAAACAAGGCGTCTTTTTCATGGCTTAACTAAAAATCCAAATAATTCTTCTTTTAAACTTTCCTTTAAATCATCATTTTCCAATCTCAAACAACTTATTTCCCATGCTAGACATAAATAAATTTCTGAAGACCTTCCCAGATTTATTTTTTCAAAACCACAAAAATTCTGGAACTTCCTCAGACCTCATCAATCACCTTGCACTTCCCTCTGGTTTAATGATCAAGTTCTCACTGACCCTCAACATATCGCTACTAGCTTCAATACCACCTTCTATTTTGTTTTCTCCACTAGTACCCTTACCGTTTCCAATAATCTCTCTACTACGTTTACGAGTTTCCCTCCTACTATTACCATCTCCCGATCTGGTTTAATTAAACTTCTTCAATCTCTTAAATCTTCTTCTTCAATCTCTTAAATCTTCTTCTTCGAGTCCAGACGGTATTCTTAACTTCATTCTTAAAACTTTCACTCATGAAATCGCGGGACACCTTATACCTTTTTTTAATTCTCCCTTTTCTACTGGTAGATTACCACTTGACTGGAAAATTAATAAAATTATTTCCAATCACAAATCTGGCTCATATGAAAATCCACTGAATTATCGACCAATTTACTTGACTTCTCAAATCTGTAAACTTATGGAATACATTCTTCCAAATGAAATCCGCCAACATCTTGATTCTCAAAATTTCTTTCTTCTTTCTCAGCACAAATTTCGTCCAGGTCACTCAACTACTTCTCAGTTAATACACTTTACTCACGATGTTGCCAAAGCAATTGACCAAGGATTTCAGACTGATGTAATATTTCTCGATTTCGCAAAGGCTTTCGACAAAGTCTCTCACTCAAAATTGTTGCACAAAATTTCACTTTCAAACCTGCATCCCCAGGTCACACGTTGGATTGGTCAATTTCTGTGTAACCGAAACTAATTAGTCCTTTTCAGAAACTCATCTTCTCATTTTCTCCAAGTAACCTCTGGCACCCCTCAGGAAGCGGTTCTTTCTCCTCTCCTTTTTGTAATATTTATCAATGATATTGCCTCTTCACTTACTGTCCCGATTCGCTTGTTCTCGGATGATTGTGTGATATACTCCAAAATTATTTCCCTTGATGATCAGGTTAACCTCTAGCTTAATTTAAATATCATTTCTGATTGGGCTAGGTCTTGGTCCCTACCTCTTAACCATACTAAATCGGCATTCTTGCGCATTCATCGTAAACGTAAGTCCTCGATTTTCACTTATAATCTAGAAAACATTCCGATCATCTCTGTTGAATCGTTTAAGTATCTTGGTCTCACCTTTACTTCTGATCTTCGTTGGAATTTACACATTGCTGCAATTATAAATAAGGCCAGATCTAAACTTTTCTACCATCGAACACAACTAAAACATTCTACTGTTCGAATCCCCCCCACCCCTATGCTATAAAAGTTTCATTTTGCCAACCTTGATACAAGGAGATGAGATTTGGGACCCTTACCAAATAAATAACGTCACCAAACTAGAATCAATCCAAAATTTAGCTACATGATTTATCTGCAATTCCTGCAATCTATTTCATCACTTAAACAAGATCTTGGACTTACCCCCATAGCCATTAACCGTAAATTTCATCGTCTAACACTTCTTTTTAAAGTGTACCATAAACTAACACCGACCAATACTCAGTAATCCAATACTTACCTCCGCCTCTTACACTTCAGATCGCCTTGTTCACTCCTTCAAATTTCTTCCCATATATGCCAGATCAGGCACTTATAAATTTAGTTTTTTCCGAATACTATCTGAGACTGAACTACCCTAGACCAAGAAATTGCTTGCGCTTCATCATTGTCTGTATTTATTCAAAAACTTTCACGTGTTTGATACATTTTGTTTTGATTTTAATTTTGTTTATATTACCTGTATACCCCCTGGTCTTTTTTGTTTACATCTGCTTCCAGTTTAGGCCGATCAGGCCAATGCTTTATTTTGAAGTAAATAGATAAATAAATTTCCATTTATGAACGTTCCTCTTAAATATATTTCCATTTTCTCCTCTTTATCATTTCATTTCTAAGGTTAAATATTTACACAGGAGGTTAATTGCTTTTTTCGCTAAGTGACCATAATAGCTGCGTATTATGATTATGGGAATGTACCAACATATTTCGCATCTGTCCATAATTGCTTGCACTAAAAATAGATGCAAATAGAATCTTATGAACGACTGCTATAAATATAATCATAAACAGCAAGTTTTGTTCTTGTTTTCCAGGTAGCCCTTTTAATAAGACTGAATTTCAACAATCAAATGTGTATGCATATGCATTCTTTATATACATATGCGTTTCTGCTATTTTTGTAACGTTTGTTACTGGCGGCGACCTAGAAAATACGTTATTGTATATAAACATTTATTGTACGTGATAATTAAATCACGGTTTATATATCATTTTAGGAAAGCGTGTTTTAATAAATTGTTTTATGTGAATAAACCACTACATTTAATATCTAGAAGTTAGGAAGAAGACTGAAACCAGTGGATGATCTGTTCCTTTCATTCGAGCAGATAGGGGAAGAAGAGACGGCTGTTTAAAGCGGGTGAAGGGAAGTCCATTGTATTACTCAAATTTTTAGATTTTAGGAGGTTGAGAAAACTATTGAAGAAAAATCTTATATATCTGGATTTAAATATTAGCAAAACTTGGATTTATTGCATTTGAATTTTGTTGAATAGTTGAGGAAAAAAAAGGAAAATTAATAAAAGATATTATTACCCTTCACAGGGATAACACAATTGCCAAATAATTGTCAACACACAAAGCCTCCGTGGCGAGTTTTTGTGAGTTTTCGTGGGGGGGATTTATTTTTACTTAATAATTTTCGACACCCATGTAGAAAGAAGCTCAAACTAGATCTGTTTTTGTTTAGGAGAAAAAGAGACACCGTTCTCATCCTGGATTCGAACCAGGGTCCCTCCGTTTAGCCCGGAGTGTCCTGACCTACTAGACGAACGGGGACAACAACAATGGCCTTTTTCTCCGTATATAAGGACGTAAGGTATTATTACCCTTCACAAGGATAGCCCAATTACGAAAGAGTGGTCAACACACCGAGCCACCGAGCGAGTTTTTGTGAGTTTTTGTGGAACGGCGTCTCTTTTTCTCCTAAGCAAAAAAACAGCCCTGGTTTGAGCTGCTTTCTACGTGGGTGTTGAAAATTATTAAGTAAAAATTAAGGACCTAATATTGTGCAAATTATGCAGTCATACTTCAATGTTTGTTTACAGCGGTGCTCGCCTACTTTTCCCGACAAGGTCAATTTGCATAGAAAACTTTGTGAATACCAAATTACCTTTAGTGCCATCACTGAAGAAGGGCTTGTGTTACAAAAGCCCCTCCCTGCCCTTGCCCCTACAATATCCAAATGTGTTTGGAAAATGCTGATGCATAAAACGTGAACAAAACAGTTACTTGTTTCGCATCTGTTCTATAATAAATGGGGTTATTGCTGAAAATGAAGATGGAAATACGTAATTTTAATAACGGTGGTTTAATATTTAATTATAGGCTGTTCCACCTTTCATAATATACACGCGAAATTAATTTGCTTAATTGTGGTTTTACCATTTTAGCTATTATCTTTTAATATCCCAGTCATCCTATTTCACTATTTCACATAGTGCTTACTGTGCTAACTTCTACCTTGATTATCATTTTAGCTATAATTTTATTACCTCAATTAAATCAGTATTCTAATATATTACATTCTTCAAGAATATTTTCTTTGTAACGCCATAAAATTCTTTAAAAGTTAAAAATGAAGAATGATTTGTTAGCTGAACTTTAAATGCAGAAGTTTTAAAAGTTTGAATATTCACGCGTTATCAATAGGTAACAGAAAAATAAAAAAATTATGACATAGGGATTTTATTACAAAAGCAGCTGTTGCAGAGGTAATATAATTTTATTTGAAAGTGCGCCATGATCGAAATATCTGTATTTTCTTTTATTTTATATGTTTAAATCAATGCATAAAATTTATTTACGAGGAGAGAGAGAGAGAAAATTACATTTATCTCAAGAATATGCAGAACTGGAAAGAAAAACTGTATATAGGAAAAAAATATTTTTACAAACATTTTGAAAATATTCAGATCCCGTTTTTGATTCTGTTGTGAAGAGTTTATTTTTATGCTTATAATTTTTTTCGAAATAAAATCCAATGCACATGTTTTGTAGGACTCATTAAATTGCATATTAGATATACCATAAGAAGAAGATTACCTGAATATATATATAAATATTATGAAAAGTAATTCAAAATTCATATCGGCAGATTGATTTTGCATAGTAATTCGAAGTGAGTTCTGTAAAAATCTCACGTTCTTCGAAGCTACAGCCCAAAGTAGAGCATATTCAAAAAGTATCTGAGCCATTGCAAAAATACTTGTTAAATATTTTCAAAACTATACAACATCCTCATATTTTGAATATGATGTAATAATTAAGAATTGTGGGAATTTATACAATAATTTATAATCCATTATAAAGGTGGTGCAAGTAGATATGGAAGGAAATAATTTTAAATATATATCATAATTACATTGTACGTGTAATTAAACATAACACATAAACAGTAGCCAACTAAAATATTGAAAATACAATAAGTATTTATACCTTGAGAAAATAAATTTAATTAAATATGACTACTATATGGTTATACGTTGCGAACGACCGTTAAGATACATATATTGAATTATAAGCGTAGAAACCTCTATATACGTAGATAAATTGATTGTAGAATTATTGATAACAATTAATAATATATGTAACGTAGATAAATCGATAATTTTTGCGAGACTCGAAGGAAGTCTCTCTGTAACAAAAGTGACATAGCAGTACACCCACGACAAAAGTGGTATAATTCAAAAAACGTAAACTTTGCAAAAAAAAAGGCAGAAAAACCACATTTCCATAGTAACCTATGGTAACCATAGTTACAAATGTTGCTATTTAAAGAGTTTTCTAACGGTATTTACGAAATTTTCGCTGCTGAAAACATATTTCTTGAAAATCAATGAAAAATCTGGTAATCGTAGACATGCGTGTCTCTTTTTTTGAATTCTTCGTGCATTCATTTGAAATTACAATAAGTTGTCTTTAATTTTTGTAGGACTTGGCTACTGATTTTATCGTTTATTTTTGTAACGCCTGGAACAAGGTTCTCAGTACTTGAATTTTTTTGTTACTAAATGCCCTTGTGCCAAGATACGATTTGCATTAAATTGAATACTTAGTATCCTACATAACTCCTACCAATTATACATCATGTCTGCGTAACAGGTCAGTATATACATGTAAGTAATACTGTTGAAGGGCGGTAAGCCAACGACTATTAAGTGTGAGTTATTGCTAGTCACAGTCGTGAACTAAATAATTAAATGGTTTTGACACATAATAGCATATAGCTTTTGCTGAAATACAAATTTATTTGAGCTGAAATATACACTTATACAGTGAAATCTCTCAATGATTACATTCAAAGTACCGGGGAACGATATCGACGATATATTGTTATAAAGTTGAACATGCTGCGCTACACTCTATATCTCTCAGGATATATCTCTGGTATCTATATCTGGATTCTATATCTCTGGTATCTATATCTGGATTTTATATCTCCGGTATCTGTATCTGGATTTATATCTCTGGTACCTATATCTGGACTCTACATCTCTGGTATCTATATCCCTGGTTATATCTCTCTAGTATCTATATCCCTGGTTATATCTCTCTGGTATCTATATCTGGACTTTATATCTCTAGTATCTATATCTGGACTCTAATTCTCTGGTATCTACGTATATTTGGACTCCATAACTCTGGTATCTGCATATATTTGGACTCCATATCTCTGGTATCTATATTTGGACTCTATATCTCTGGGGAAATTATCGTTATAGACAGATGTCGCTGCATATATATATCATCATCATCATCATCATATTCAACCATTATCTATCCACTGCTGGATGAAGGTCTCTCCAAATGCTTTCCACACAAGTCTATCCTGAGCAATTCGCTTCCACGTCACCCCAACCTGTTTTCTTATTTCATCCACCCATCTAGTTTGAGGACGTTTTCTAGGTCTTCGGTGGTCTCTTGGAATCCAGTTCAGAATTTCTGTTGTCCATCGTTGATCAGTTCTTCTTGCAATATGCCCAGCCCATCGCCATTTCAGCCCTTTTACTTTAACAATGATGTCCTCTACTCTAGTTTGCTCTCTCACCCAAGTGTTTCTTTTTCGATCTCTCCTAGTTATTCCAAGCATGCACCTCTCCATGCTCCTTTGCGTTGTCTGTAACTTTCGTATTGCTCCAACTGTTAGACTCCATGTCTCTGATCCATAAGAGAGGACTGGCAATACACACTGGTTGAAGACCTTTCTTTTTAGACACAAAGGCAATTTCCCCTTCAGGATAAAACTGTTTCTTCCAAATGCACTCCAGCCAAGTTTAATACGTCTGTTGAGTTCTTTCATAATGTTGCCATCCATTGAAATCAGCTGGCCAAGGTAAATATATGAATCAGCAATTTCTAGCTCAATGTTGTCAACTTGTATTTTTGTTTCCTCTACAAAATTATTGAACATGATCTTAGTTTTTTGTAGGTTCATCTTGAGTCCAACTTCTTCACTTCTATTAGAGCCTCTAAATATGTCTTGGTTCTGATGGCTCCAAAGGAAATAACAACAATGTGAAAACCGCAAATGATTTAAATATTCACCATTTATTTTTATTCCCTTGTTATTCCAATTTATCAGCTGAAAAATCATCTGTAAAGCTGAAGTAAAAAGTTTTGGAGAAATGGTATCTCCCTGCCTCACACCTTTACCAATTTTGATAGTTTTGGTATCTTTATGTAACCGAAATTTTGCACTTGCATTTTTATACACACGTTTCACCATGTCAATGTACACATCCTCAATGTCTGTTGATCTTAAAGAGTTGATGACTGCTGATGTTTTAATAGAGTCAAAGGCCTTCTCATAGTCAATAAATGCAACACACAATGGAAGTTCATATTCATGTGTTCTTTCAATTAATTCTCTTAATACTTGAATATGGTCCACTGTACTGAATCCACTTCGAAATCCAGCTTGTTCTCTTGGTTGAGCTGCATCTAATTTTTTCTGCAGGCGATGTGTTAGCACTTTTGTGAAGATTTTATAAATAGCAGGTAACAAGCTAATTGGTCGGTAATTTTTCAAATCCTCTTTATCACCTTTTTTATGCAAAAGAATTACTGTTGCAGAATCCCATTGGTTTGGTATGTTACCGCTGTTAAGACATTTGGTAAAGAATTTTGCAAGTATGTCTTCTACATATTCTCCAGCTTCTTTTAGGATATCTAATGTAATACCATCATCACCAGGGGCTCTTCCTTTCTTCATACTTTTTATTGCAAATGAAACTTCTTCTTTTAAGATTTTAGGAGCTGTTCCTTCGACTATCTCAGAGTCTTCGTTTAATCCACTGTTACTTTCATATAGTTTTTTGTAGAATTCTTCAACTCTTCTAAGTATTTCTTCCCTATTTCTTGTTACGGTGCCATCCTCTCCTTTTAATGCAATGATGTGTTTCTTCCCAACAGATAAACTTCCTTTAACAACCCTAAGGCTCTTGTTATTTTCAATGGCCTTCCTTACTAACTCACAATTGAATTTTCTTATATCTTCTTTCATGTTTTTGCGCAGAGTTTTACAAAGTTCTATGTACTCAATCCTGGAACTGGTATTTTGATTGTCCACCTTCATATCTCTTCGCCTTTTCATGAGCTGTTTCGTCTTCTCAGATAATTTGCTATTGTGCTTTTTACAGGTTACACCACCAATTTCCCCAGCAGTTTCAACTATTGTCTTAACAATGTTTTCATTTGCTTCTGAGATGTCAACTTCTTCAATAAGTCCTTCCAGTGCAGAAAAGCGATTTTTTAATTCCAACTTGAATGCCTCGGTATTTTCTTTTAATTTCTTTAAATCCACCCTCTTACTTACTTGTTTCCTAATGAGCTTCTGTCGTTCTAATTTAGTATTTAAGTGCACTTTACATCTCACCATTCGATGATCACTTCCAGTATTAAATCTGTTCAGTACACTGCAATCTTCAATAATTGATTTCTTGTTTGCCAGGATATAGTCAATTTCACTAGTTCCCCCATTTGGGTGTTTCCATGTCCATTTTCTTTGCGGTTTCTTCTTAAAAAATGAATTCATGATGCTAAGGTTTTCAGCTTCTGCAAATTCGATGAGTTGATCGCCACGTTCATTCCTTTCCCCATATCCGTATTTACCAACCGATGTCTCTCCTTGTTCCTGTTGTCCAATTCTTGCATTGAAATCCCCCATGATGAGCTTGATATGTTGTTTCCCTTTGGTGTGTAACTCTTTGATTTCTTCATAAAATTCTTCAACCTCTTCGTCGGTATGGCTTGATGTTGGTGCATATACCTGTACTATCTGAAGTTGGTATCGCTGGGTTAGTTGAACAACGAGCCTCGCTGCTCGATCTGATGTACTTTCAACTTCCAGAAGACAGTCTTTAATTCTTTTGTTGATTAAGAAGCCAACACCACTTGTTCTTCCAGTTTCCGTTCCTCTATAATAAAACAAATGTCCACTTTTAAGTTCCACCAACTCTTCACCTTTTCTTCTAACTTCACTGAGTCCTACAATGTCCCATTTGATCTTGTCAAGTTCTTCTTCCAATTCCTGAAGTTTTGCTTCAGAAGCAAGGGATCGTCCATTAAACGTAGCCAAGGTCAATAACAAACGGCAGCCTGGGCCATTCCAGTGATTCTTAGCACCCCCTGCTTTCATGCCACACTGACCGCTGCCTTGATCAGGAGCACTCCAGCACCTGGAGACTAGGGGCCATGGTTTCTGGTGTGTCAACATAATGGAGGAATTAGCCATAATTTCACCACGCTGGCTAGACGGGTTGGTGAATTAGCCCTCCCCTTCCGCCTTTCTATCCGTGCAGCAAATATTAATTTGCCACATAAATAGAAAGCTCAGCCTGCACCACTTGAAGGCGGGGTAGGACACTAGGTTACTGGCCTGGCCGGTTCCACACATCGTCACATACGTTCAGCGTGTGGGTCTCCTTCCAGTTAGATACCAGCTTTTGCCGGCATGTATATATATATATATTTTACTTTAACTTAAATTGATAGCATTTTACTCTTTAGTAAAACGAGTACCAATGCATAAGCAACAATAAAATGCTTTTGAAATCATTTTTGAAACCTCTGAAATATTTTTTGTTTTAGCTCAGTGATTCTCAAACACTTTACCCTACAGAACCCTTTTCTTACCACACGTCTTACCACGAAACCTGTAGAAATGTTAGTCAAGGAAAACCTAACGAGCTATTATTTATCTCTGCTTGGACACAAACATAAAAAAAAGCCATAAATCAGTATAAAAAGTTTGGTAATACTTTTCTGTAGTCGCGTATTATTGATTACGGTTAGTTTCTATTATGTAATGGATTGTCATGGGGCAGATTAGGAAATTTACAAATTCTCTTGAAATTTTCGGCGATGTTCTACAAATTACTTACGAAATCCTTGGAGATTGTTCCGGAGTCCCAGGGTTCCGCTGAACACATGTTGAGAAACGCTGTTTTAGATAAATCATTTAAACTATTTTCTTTTCATAAACTATATTTTCGAGCGGATGACTTTTCTTAAAATAAAGATACAATAATTAGTTTAGGGAATATATTTTTTCACATCAATAGTTTATTTAAGAAATTGAGTTTATAACCATAATTACGTGAATTAGCCAACCTGACATCAGTATTAATTTTTTAACCTTTATAACTACACATTAACTTCGGGGAAGCGCGTGCAAGTTTTCTTCCGTAGTCTATCAATAAATAATTGGCTTCCCCCTGTAATTTACGGCCTTTAATTTTGTGCCCTTTAAATGTAAATTGTCTCATTTTTTGAATTAAAGGCTGTTTGACTTCCGCTTTTTAGATTTGCTATTTAGGGGACACTTTTTGGAGAGTAAACAAATGCTTCGCTTTTGGAAATTGCTCAAACAATGATGTTGTTTTTTTTTACAACTTTGTTGAGTGTGAGCTGTTAATTTCAACCTATGAACATTCCGTCCTCAATCGTATTATATCAGAAATTATAAATTTATTGAAATCGGACTATAGTGACCATGTTTTGAACTTAGCTGGAAGCGCTAATACTAACGTGGATGACATGTAGAGATCGTTTATATTTTTTAGTACCTTCAGTTTGCTAGAGTTGCCAGTTTGGTTACTTATTCACCAGATTATTGTTAAATCACTGGAATTTTATTAATTTGGATATTTTCACGATAACATTTTAGTCAATCAGATATACTGATTCCGCAACGGAGATTTCGTATTAGTTCTAGTAGTTTCCGTTTGTAGCTTCTTTTGGCCACAGATTTCTTCTCCCTGGAACTAGCCTTCATATTGTTGGAGGAAATGTTGAAACATTTGCTAGTAGACTTGGGAATACAAGCCTGTAGATAAATGCGATATCGAAAAAAGTTGGTAGTATAGTGGAAATTGTAAATAGTTAACATGCTCTCTAAACTATAGCCAAATTGAGACTAATTGGAGAATGGAAAAGAATGTAAATAGTACAAGGAGAAATGGTGGGAAGAAAGAAGATTTATGGATTATCTAATGGATGAAATATACCGAGAAGATGCTGATGATAGTGCTGAAGGTAAACGACCTGACATAGAGGTGTCAAATACCAAATTATTGAAGGAAATAAGAGAATTGGGGTTGAGACTAATCAGAGAGAGAGAGAGAGAGACACTGAACAGGAACTATATGGAATTGACGAACACATGTGAACTATTAACGACAAATATAAAGGAATGAGAACAGGTCAGACAATAATGATGCAGTCAATAGCACAATTAAAAGAGGAGAGAGAGAGAGAGAGGATATGAAGAGGAAGGTGGGGGAATTAAGGAATGAGATGGTGAGAATGGAATACCTAAGAAAGGATTATGTAAATCTACAGGATAATATGAATATACTACAAGATCAGATGAATCATTTGGATCAATATGGAAGGAGAAATTATGTTATCATAAAGGGAATAAAAGAAACAGATGAAGGGGAGCTAATTGAAAAAATTGTAAAAATGGAAAATAATATTGGTATTGATGTGAGGGACAGAATTGAAGTGACACATAGAATGGTATGGCATAGAAATAGAAATAATATATTACTAAGACTTAGGGAGACAAAAATAAGAGACCAAATATGGAGAAATAGGAGATCCGCAGGTTTGACAAATGATATTATTACGGAAAATGAAAGAATATATATAAACGAAAATTTATCACCATACAATAATCTGCTTTTAAATGAACCACTGAGATTCAAAAGGGAACATATTTGAAAATTTTTTTGGACAATAAAGGGAAATATAAAAATTAGAAAAGATGTAAATACCAAGATCTATGATATTAAACATAAAGAGGATCTAACAAAACTGTTGGATCATGGAATTATACAGAAGAGGAAGAGGAGGATGGAGGAATAATTTGTACGCTACGAAATAATCATTGGATATGAAATGAGAAAATAAATACTATAGGTAAAGAACTGACACATTTGGGATGTAACTACGAATATAGATATAAAGAGAAAAATATTAATCGAGGGAATACTGTGAACAATTTGATCAGGCAAAAAATAAGATTATTGTTAATAAATGCACGAAGTTTAAGAAACAAATTTGATCAGTTAAAATGGTTAATAAAAGGGAATAATTAATCAGAAATTATAGTAATATCTGAGACTTGGAAAAAAAGATGATAATGATGACTTAAACGTACACAATTACATCGAAAACACAATAATTAGAAAGAATAAAGTGGGAGGAGGAGGAATGACAATATTTAATGCAACAAATGGTCCTGAAATAGAAATAATTAAAGATTTAACGAATATTTTTACTGATATAGAAATGATGTATATAAAATTAATTAATATACAGACCTCTAAATACTAATATGAATAATTTTTTATCAAATTGAAAGTGTATTAGACGAATTTAATCATAAAATAAATATCATGGGAGATATAAATATCGATTTAAACTAAAAGACAATAGTGAGTAAAAATCTTCTAAACATATTGGAGTCAAGTGGTTATATAAATATTGTTCAAGGAAGCATAAGAATAACAAAATATACGAACATTTTACTAGAGCTGTGCTTTACAAATAATGTCAAAACTAAATCAGTAATATTAGATTCGTTAATCAGTGATCATAGAACATTAATTATATGTATATACATATAAATGAAAATCTGTTAGTAAAAGACTATAATTATAAAAGTGTTTTAAGTAAAAAGAATATTCATAATTTTAAAAATAGCTTAGATAACATAAACTGGGTTGAAACCTTGGAACAGCACAACATAACAAAGAAAATAAATATGAATATTTTTTAGAAATAATACAAGAAATCTATAATGTTTCATTTACATTATAGAAATTTAAAATAAAAAAAAATATATCTAACATTTGGCATAATTAAAAAATAGTTAAACAAATAAATAAAAAAACAAGTTATTTAAAACAATTAGAATTACCAAAAAATAAACAGATTGGATGAAATTTATCCAAATAAGAAATCAAACAAATTGATAAAAAATGGAAAAAAAATTGTATTATAATAATAAATTAAACGATAAAAATCCGATAAAAAATGGAAAACGATAAATAAATTATTGGGAAAACGATAAATAAATTATTAGGAAAACGAAAAATATTACATAAAATATAAAATTAGAAATTAATGAAATAAAAATTGACGATTGATAATTTATTAACAAATAGCCACTACAATGAATAACTTTTTGCTGAAATTTCCAAACAATTGATTTGAATAATGAAAGTAATGATAAGATAGGAACTATAAGTACAAATTCTCTTTGTCTTAATGAAATTACATACGAGGAACTGGAAAAGAATTATCACCTATAAAATAAAAAGGACCGGGTATAGACGATATTAGTCCAAAAATAATTAAAAATTGTAGCGAATCATTAATAACACCTCTTCTACTAATATATAACGACATGATTACCAATTAATATTACCGAAAAGTATGAAAATTACAAAAATAATACCGATGTTTACAAAAGGATTAAAAACGGACCGTAATAACTACAGACCAATTTCAATATTGCCAATCTTCGAAAAAATTTTTGAAAAAATATTAAGTAATAGAATAATAATTTTTTAGAAGACATAGTTTATTTTCTAATTGCCAGTATTGTTTTAGAAAAAAATAAAACTACAGAAGGTGTACCTATAAAAAATTTCACAAAAATAAATAATAAATTGGTGGACAATAATTTCCTATTGGGAATATATTTTGATTTAACCAAAGCATTTGATCTAATAAATTGATAAAGATTGTTGAAAAAAGTGGGAAAATATAGTCTGAGAGAGAAAATCGGGAAAATCTTAACGAGTTATTTAACAGATAGAAAACAAATTACTTTAGTAAATAATACTCAATCAGATATGGTGAACAATAACATAGGAATACCCCAGGGCTCAATATTGGGACCACTAAGGTTTTTAATGGCGGCAAATGATATTCAATTAATTAACGATAATATTTTGATTTATGCAGACGACATATGTTGGTTAGAAAGCAGTTATAACATAGGTCATTTATTTAGAAATACTGACAATAAACTATTACAAATGGAAAATTGATTCTAAAGAAATAATTTTATAGTTAATATAACTAAAACCAAATTTGTGATTTTTAGACATAAAATAAAATAATTAATTTAGAACATGATCATAAATTACAAATAAATAATACTATTATAGACGAAACAAAAAATAATTTTAGGTATTACAATTAGAAATAATTTAAATTGGGATGATCATATAAATGATATTGTGAAAAAAAATTAGAAGATGTTCAGCTATTATACATAGATTAAATACGCTAGTGCCGTTGGAAACAAAAATTAATTTATATTACTCTTTTAATTCATTGAAATTTAATATATGGAAACCCCATATGGGGTAAACTAAATAAAATTAATGAAAATAAAATACAAAAAATAATAAATAGAATATTAAAGAAATTAAAAAAGGTCCAAAGGAATTAATTATGCAAACTATATGTAACAATGTAAGATATTATTAATTACCCTTCACAGAGATAACATGAGTGAAGGGTAATAATATCTTACATCCTCATATACGGAGAAAAATGCGTTTGTTCTTGTCCACATTCGTCTAGTAGGTCAAGACACCGCGGGCTCAATGCGGGGACCCTGGTTCGAATCCAGGATGAGGACGGCGCCTCTTTTTCTCCAAATATAAAAAAAGCTCTAGTTTGAGCTATATGAACGTGGGTGGCAAAAATTATTGTATATATGTAACAATAAAATAATTTTACCACAGGAATTTTGTTTCAAAAAATTTTAAAATACATATATAAAAGAAAACAAACATACTGACTTTAATTGATTTGAAATACAAAAATAAAACATATGGACTAGGACACTATGTAGAATATACAATAAAAAAATGTAAAACTAATAAAGGTCAGGAAAATATAAATTATATAGGAATAAAAACTTGAAATGAACTTCCTGATACAATTAAAAATAGTAGAAATTATATGCAATTTGATAAAAATCTCTCGGTATATTACTTAAAATGATATTCAATGAGATAGGTGGCTTCAGAAATGGCTATAGATTTGAAAGTTCCCTGTGGGTGTATATTCAGTTAATTTGATATTTTATTTATTGGATTGTTGATCTTGTATATATTAAGGGTACTGTATATAAGTAATGTGTCTTAATATTTTAATGTGCAATGAGTGAATATTTTATTTATATCTTGTATTTGTTTTATATGATTCTGTTTTTTTGTTTATTTTATGAATACGTTATTGTGCAAAGTTGATTTCATTAATATGTGATTGATAGGAGGCATGTTCCTAAATAAATTTCACTGATAAGATTGTAACATTTGCACACTCACGAAATAAATAAAAATAAATAAAGTAATAATATACAGTTGAAAGAATACTGATAAGATTGGAGCATTTGTACACTCACAAAATAAATAAATAAATAAATAAAGTAATAATATACAGTTGAAAGAATACATATTTTGACACTAATTTTGTAACAAAGAGGAAAAAAAATAAAATTAATGGAGATTATGACACAAATGGCAGTTAATTTTTTGATTAAAAAATTGACTAAAATGTTATATTGAAATTTAATTGGGAAGAACGCTACAAAAAGTACTGACGAAGAGCAAACAATACAATACAACATAATAATGGTGTTGTATGCATTATAATGCTTATTATTATTAATATATTCATCATATATTGTCGTATTATACAGCATCAAGGAAATAAGCACTATTTTCTTGATATGGAGTTCTTGGTTCATGTCTCACCCAGAAATCTGAGAATTGTCCATGCATCTTCTTAACGTATAGGCAATGCCCAGAAAGGTGATTTTTATACGTTTGCTGTCGTTATGGCAGTGATGTCCAGTTTTTCAAATTAATTCTTTAAATTAGGTTTGATGGTCCCCAATTTACCTATCACGATTGGGATGATTCTTGTTTGTTTTTTCAGAGCCTATTAAGTTCTATTGCAAGGTCACGATATTTGGAGATTTTTTCGAATTCCTTCTCTTTAATTCTGCTGTTACCCGTTATTACAATGTCAGTGATAAACGCCTATTTTTCCTTCACCAATATTATGTTTGATGCATTATGTTAGAACATAATGCCCATTTATTTGAAGCCGAAAGTCTTAAAGGATATTTATTTGGTTGTTTTATGTTACTTTACTTCATTTTCCAAGTGGTTACTGGAATCTCACGACTTCTGCAGATGTTTCAGGAAGTCAGGGAGACCACTCTGTCACATCTTTGTTGTCTAATTGGGTTATTTTACTACAGCTACGGATTAGATGGTCGACCGTCTCATATTTTACTTTACACAGTCTGTATTTACTGCTCTTGTTTTGCTTATGGATTTTCGATGTCATCACGTTCGTTTGCAGTGCCTGTTCTTGTGCAGCATAGATCAGGCATTCAGTTTTTTTTCAAAGGCTCCAATTGAAACCATCACCAATTACGCTGGATATCGAATCTTTCCTCAATATTTTTGAATATTGTCCACGGAGAGGATTCGTTTTTCAATTTGCGCGACATTTTTGAATTCTTTTAGTTTGAGGCATTTTTTGATTCTGATACCTTTGTTAGTTTCCTTGAAGACACTTCCATTCAGAGCTTTTCATTACATCTATTTAAATATTCATTTAGTTCTCTTTTTTCTTCTTCCACAGTTTGTTTAATTTGTAAAAGACCTCTTCGACCTTCTTTCCTCGGTAGGTATAGTCTATCTACGTTCTTCAATGGATGTAAAGTGTGATTTCTGGTCATCTGTTTGAGTAATTTTGGTCAAAATTGTTATTATTATTGTATTACACGTGCTTTCGCACTTAACATGGCAAAATACTGAAGTTATCTCTGCGCAGATTGATTTTATTTAGTGCTTATTATTAAGTATGTATGTAAACAATCATATACACATAACAGGGTTCAGCCTCTGGTATGGGATCCTTTCCAAGGAGCTAAGCTATCAAATATTTCCTCAATATACGTGCAATCAGGGGCGTAGAAATTCAAAATATATGGGGGGGGCTTAAAAATTGTTAAAAAAAAGATCATATAATTAAAGAGAAAAATATGTTTTGATAGGAGGGTCTTGCCTATCTCACTGGGTAAAATTACGAGTGAAGAAACCTTCAGTAATTGGTAGACCGTTATTTTATCACACCTCATATATTGAGGTAATCTTCAGGATTCTTTGAAATTGCACTTAATCAGCGGGGGAGCTCCAGTGGGTATAATTACCACTTCTTAGTCCACTTTATAAGGAGTCTAATCCCAAGTTCAGCATTTTCAGACCCCCGAGACATCCAAGTAAAATGAACATAAAACGATAAAAAAATTAGAATACTGTTAATATATGGCAGCATTACTCTATCACAAACGCACCTATTTTCGACATCATGCTAAAGTGACGAATCTTCACATAAATTCTATTTTATCTAAGGAGATTTTTGGGGTTGTATACTCGTCAGTTATTCTCTTGTAAGAACGTAAAAGCGTATTCTTATCTTAATGTTGACAAATTCCACATTCATTTTCACCAACCTGTATTAAAGCGCAAGAGATTTTAAAGGTGTTTTCCTTCAGCAGATTTTAAACTAGATCTCTTCCGTCCTCCCAATTCCGTGAATACAAAGAACCAAAATTCATAATCTGTTTATAAGTTGCCTTTGTTTATTGTTAGCGCCTTTTCACAGAATACTATTTCACTGCTGTATCAGTGAAGTCACTTGCTACTAATGACCGAGGTTTTGAGCTACTTTAAATTTTCTCTGCTAAAAAAAAAAGATGCAGACCTCCTTAATAATTAATTCAATCACAGGAGATTAGTTTAGTAAAAGATACTAAATTTTCAGGCACCAAGCTAGTGAAGCAGTGATTGATCATGACTAAAAGCGAAAGCCCAGAAACAGATTAAAAATATAAGCACGAACATAAGTTTAATTAGTTTTTGAGCATTCGTACCACGTACGCCGAAAGGTTGTGATTGGTGCGTTAAAAATAACAACAAAGCCGTATTACTGCGCACAAAATCCAAAGTTGAAATGAACTCGAAAAATAGTGCGTGGTTTCCTTTGTATTTTTAGCAGGTGCGACTTAAACGACGGCAATTTCGTCGAAGGCGGGATGGAACAAATCGAAATATAATTATCATACAATTGACCGAAATATAATTGATGTGAAGCATATTTTGCCTATCTTTGTAAATATATTACAAATTAACAAAACGAAACTAAATTAATTAATTAATTAATTTCATTTTATTTTTGAAATTTTTGCATGGGAGAAGTCCTTGGAATTTAATAAATCACGTTTTCATGGAATTAAACTCTTTTTTTTTAATATGCACGAAGTTTATTATCTCTTATTATTTTTTAGTATTCTTGAGTGAGAAAATAAACAAGCTATACGAATTTAAGGGTTATAAATGAAAAACCGTAGTTCATGAAATCACATATAAATGCATAATTTGTTACATTTCCAATAAATATTATTGTATGTTTGCATATCTAATGTCAAAAAACTACGCGATGGGTTACCTGGGATAGACGGCTTACCTGGGAGCTGGGACAGATGGCTTTTACCTGGGAGCTGGGATAGATGTTTTACTTGAAAACTTTGATAGATGGCTTACTGTGACTTTTGAACCACCATCCATTCGCAACCAATCAAACATAACATGATTCGAGCCCAAGGTAGCAGGTAAGCATTGCAATAAATATCAAACACTCACGCAAACACATGAGACTGAAAACACTCACGCAAATGCAGTAGTCAACAAATTGTCACGGTAATGAAATAGTCATTAGACATTCACGTAAGTACTGTACAATAAGAATAAGCAGTATCGGCTATGAGATAAAAAATGTGCTTATTTATGTATCTATGTAAGAACCTATATCCAATAACAATATTCTGTTCTTTCCAGAATAAAACAACCCAGAGTAATTAACAAATCAATATGATATTTATCAAGATAATAATCTTGATAATATTTATCAAGATAATAATCTTGATAATATTTATCAAGAATATAATCTTGATAATATTTATCAAGAATATAATCTTGATAATATTTATCAAGAATATAATCTTGATAATATTTATCAAGATATAATCTTGATAATATTTCTAAGAATACACCTGATAATATTTTTCAAGAATATAATAACAATAATAATAATTTTTACAAGTAATATACATCATTGATAATAATTTATACAGGAACCTAGCATATGTTTAGTAACCAACATAATATAGAAGTTCCGGAGAAAATGAATAAACCTAATCTGCTTCAGACCTGGAAAATAAATATATACTTATAAGGTATTATTATTCTTTGAAGGGTTAGCACAGTTTCCAAATTGGACAACACATAAAGCTATCGAGGCCTGTTTTATGAAAAGCTTTTAGGTGGGAAAAAAAGTATTATTAATAAAAATGCGGGGTGTCAAAAATTATTATTAATAATAATTTTTGACACCCCGCATGTTCTGAGCTCAAGCTAGAGATTTCATATATATAGGAGAAAAATGGGTCATCGCCCTGGCCTAGAGTCTAGCTGGTGACTCTCTCTATAAAAAAACTCTAGTCTGAGCTAAGAACGTGGGCGTTTATATATAGAAGAAAATGAGTCCCCAGCTCGACTCTGGTCCAGGGTGATGACCCATTTTTCTCTTATAGATATATATAAAAGCACTATATATATATATAGAGAGAGAGAGAGAGAGAGAGAGCCCAGAACGTGGGCGTTTATATATAGAAGAAAATGGGTCCTCAGCTCGACTTTGGTCTAGGGTGATGACCCATTTTTCTCCTATAGATATATATATATAAAAGCTCTATCCTATATATATGGAGCTCAGAACATGGACGTTTACATATAGAAAAAAATAGGTCATCGCCTAGCCCAGAGTCAAACTAGAGACCCTCCGTTGAAACCGAGTACCTGAACCGGTTAAGGCACTCCGGTTTCAACGGAGGGTCCCTTGTTTGACTCTGGGTAGGGCGATGACCTATTTTTTTCTGTATATAAACGCCCATGTTCTGAGCTCAAGCTAGAGCTTTTTATACATGTAGGAGAAAAATGGATCATTGACCTGGACCAGTCGAGCTAGGAAACACATTTTCTTCTTAAACGTCCACGTTCTTAGCTCCAGACTAGAGGTTTATATATAGATTAAAATGGGCCATCGCCCTGGCGCATAGTCGAGCTGGGGACCCTCCATTGGGACTGGAGTACCTAACCGGTTAGATCTCCGGTTTCAACGGAGGGTCTCTAGTTTGACTTTGGGTTAGTGCGATGACCCATTTTTCTTCTATATAAAAACGCCCACGTTTTTAGCTGAAACTAGAGGTTTTATATATAGGAGAATAATGGGTCATCCCCCTGGCTCAGAGCCGAGCAAGGGACCCTCCATTGAACCGGAGTACCTTAGCCCGTTAAGTCACTCCGGTTTCAAAGGGGGTCTCTAGTTTGACTCTGGGCTAGGGCTCTGACCCATTTTTCTTCTGTATATAAAAGCTCTAGTCTCAGCTAAGGACGTGGGCATTGAAAAAGTTATTAGTTAAATATGTATTTATAGATAAATGGATATTTTGAATGTTGGAAAGTTTAATTCTACGTTAATCTCTCTGAGTCGTTGAACCTCTTTTGTTCTAAAGTAAGCTATTTGGTTTTCTGTCTCAATTTAAGATAACTTGCAACGCAAATACAATGATATTGGTAATAACGGCTCCCCCTATCTCTGTTGAACGAAGGAGCACTGATGCTACTGCCACCACTGATGGGGTTATGCGACAGCTAACATGGAAAGAAATCGAGTACCATCTTAATGTGCTTCGTGCAACTAATGATGCCCATATAGAAGTGTATTGAATGAGGCAAAAAAAATTTAAATATATACGTCTCATTTTGATTTAATTTTCGCTTATCTATCTTTTCATTTGCCTTTTTAATAAATTTTTGACATTGCAAAGGAATTTTATGAACACCCTGTGTTTATCGCGCATTTCTTATGAATTTAATTTAATTAATGCCAGTGGCAATTTTAAATTAATATTACGGTTATGAGTATGGGACACATATTATTTCTGAAAAATCCAAGTAACTGTAATTTCTTATTTATCAATTCTTTTCTTGAAGTTAGATTTCACTTCACGTGCACCCATTGTAAATTTGTCTTTTTTACGTTTACATTCAACGATCCTAAGACGGAGCAAAAGGACATTATCACTCATCTTATTAACAAAATCCTCCCCTCGGTCTCCCCCAGACTTCAAAATTAAAAATCCTCCCCTCGGCCTCCCCCAGACTTCAAAATTATAGTTTTAGTTTCTTATGAAGACCTCGCATGTAATTATTTTCAAAATACTTTATACAAAATACAAATACAAATACTTATTACAAAATACAAAATACCAAATACTTATTATAAAATACAAAATACAAATTACAAATTACAAATTACAAAATACAAATTACAAAATGCAAAATACAAAATGCAAAATACAAAATACAACATGCAAATTGCAAAATATAAATTACAAAATATAAATTACAAAATACAAAATAAATATACTTATTACAAAATATTTTCAAAATCCTTCCCCACTCGTCTCGCATGTTCCATTTTGTAAATTTTACACATTTTGAAGCAGAGGTTCAAGTGAGGGTTGTACTGAAATAAAATATTAAGTTTTTACTTCCCACGATCTGTGACTCAGGCTGGACCAAGTGGAGGATCCACAGGGGGGGTGGGGGATTAGAAAAATTTCTCTCCCAAATCGATAAAAATACTGTGGAAATCGATTATAACGAGCGAAGATTATAACGACCAACCGAATGTAACGCCGAAATTTTTAAAAAGTTTGATTTCCTATTTTATTTTTTTAAATGCTCGTTAAATCCAGGGACAAAAAAAAAACTCGTTCGCTAAAAGCTATTAAATTGTTTTGCGCTTAATCATTTTATGAAACAAAATCCATATTTTCCTCGCTGTATCCAGAAACTCGCTAAATGCGGGCTCGTTGTAAGGAAGTCCTGCTGTATTTACAACCCCCTAAATCCTACTCCGGATCCGCCCCTGAACTGGACGATTTCTATGCATAGGTTAAACTTTTTAGATACCATTGCTGGGTGGATGAATATTCCGAAGGTTTAAAGTACGATAGTTTGGCGAGGCTTGGCGAAAGTGATTTGGCGCTGTTTGTTTCTTCTTATTTTTTTATGGTTATGTTCTGAACAAGCAGTCGTCTTGTCTTTTATTTATTTGAAAATTATTTGAATTATATGAGTTCAACCCTTTTAATATTCCGGAAGCTTCTCGAGAGTCTGACAATATTGTGTGGGTATACCAAATCTTTCAAAGACATATTCATTGGATGAGTCTTTTCGTTTATGTCAGATTCATTCATTTATTCATTCAGTGACCTATGTGGAACATTTCTAGTATGTATTAGACGATTGGTGTACTCAAGGGGTGTCGATGGGGGTTGTAACCTCATTGCGATGAATTTTTGTATATTTACATGTGAATATATGGAGTTGTAGCTCTGTAATGCCTCATTGAACCTATAATCCCCACTTATGAACTTTCTTCGTACGCCTATGTGTTAGATAGATTGTTATGTCTGTGGAATTAGAACTATAAATAATATGGAAGAGAGAATGTATATTGTAGATACAATTAACGAACACGTTTCCTTATATAAGCTAACATGCGGGTAATCTGACGTTCTAAAGTTTGACGTGGAATTTTCATTTAAAATAAATGTATACATCGATTTTGTTAATGTCCTCAATTCTAAAAATTGAAAGTCGCCTTACGTGAATACGTTGCTTACGTATTTGTGGTTAAAGACGTTGCTTACCTATTTGTGAATAAAGACGTTGCTTAAGTATTTGTAACTAAGGACATTGCTTACGTATTTGTAACTAAAGACGATGATTGCGTATTTGTGACTAAAGTTGTTGCTTACGTATTTTTGACTAAAGACGTTGTATACGTGTTTGTCACTAACGACGTTGCTTACGTATTTGTCACTAAAGACATAACTTTACAAGTGAAAAGTGATCAGAGACTGCATACGTGCCTTCCGATTTGATTTCGAAACTGAAATGTTGCTCATAAAGCTATGTTTTTATTGAGGATAGTGGTAAGAGCTCAAGATGACGAGATTTAAGGATAAGATCTAACAGTTAACATGGTGTATCAATGACACATCATGTTAATTATTATTTAATCATTAATTATAATGATATTTTATTATCATATAATGTATCTTTAATCATTTATAAACACCATAGAAAACTTTGCTCTGTTCAAAATATTGTAAGAAGAGATTTTCTTAATGAAGTGGTAAAAATATGTCTCCAAGATTCAAGAAATTACCGAATGCAAACGCCCGTGTTGATCCTCGAAAGATCAACCAAAATCTTAATTCTAGTGCTGTTAAACTTGCGCATGGAATCTCTGATTTCAGAGACTTATCAGTCAGACTTATCAGTCAGACTTATCAGTCAGACTTATCAGTCAGACTTATCAGCCAGACTTATCAGTCAGACTTATCAGACTTATCATCTGTGCAAGTGCTGTCAGGAGAACACTGAATTTCCATGGATTTGTGACAAAGTTCTAAGCACAAAACCTCTATCAATAAGTATAATTAATTTGCAAAAAGCACTTGGTTTTCTGCAAAAAGAGTTCAAAGATGCTCTTTTAGACTGTGGCGAAATTTATTATTTACTATATGTAAGTTATGGTATGATCTCGGAGTACTGCAGTGTTTTAAGCACACTTTTAAATTTAATCAAGTAGGATATGTCTCATTTACTAATGAATGTAAATTTAAAATATTTTCATCTTAAAAGTATTTGAAAATTTGGAGAACTGCAAATTCTGAACTTCACCCGAAGAATTTAGGATTATCAAAAAGCGCAGCAAAGGATTTTAAATGGTTAAGGGGTGCATGGCGGCGTCTGGTGTAGGAAACCTGGATTTTACGGGCTCTAAAACGTATTTCTTTGATTATTGAGATATACTGAAAGCGAATTTGAACAAAACAATAAGAAAATTAAGTCTAAAAAATTAATGGGTCCTCAAGTAAAAAACAATGACCTTCAACATACAGCTCAAATTGAGAAGTAATAGCTCTTCTGAAATGAGCTAATTAAAAACAAGTATAATAAAAAAATTTTTTTTTAAAGTCAATTCCTTCAATGCGCTGCTCAAATAAAAGGGAAGAAAGGGAAAAATTGCGAAAAGCAATTTTGGCGACATTTGGCTGTAATTGGCGGCAAGCATTAATCGCCAAATACACCAAAGGAAAGCAAAAAAAAAATCATTTAAATTTAATTAATGAATTAATATTTGAAAAAACTGTATTAACATCAAGTGTCATCCACTACAAGTTTAAAAAAATTTATTTGAACTTGATTGGATGGATAGAAAGTATTTTATTAACGATTGAAAATTTGAACAAGATATATATATAGGGAGAGTGTGAGCTAATAGAAGGAATTGAATAAAGCACTTTTATCTCCATCATCACAACCATTCTTTTAAATCCCGTGGAATATTAATAGGGAAAATACGAATAATAAGTTGTGAAATGAAACTAGTGTCAAACAAAATTTGATTAAGTATTAAGAAAGGTGCTAAATTGCATTTTTGTTACAGGTACAAGACTAATTAATTTTATGCGAAGAACTCCAAAATTTGTCGTAAAAGTTAAAGATGGACCACTAAAATTTTATTTGTTGAGTTTGACGGTGACAAACTTCGAAAATTTTCGGTTATTGATAAGTGTACGGGAGTTCTGATTCGTAATTTTGCTTGTTGAGAACAACAAAGTAATTTAGATCGTAATTTGATTTGGCAAGATATTGGAAAACGAGAAATTTTTTAAGTCCAAATGATAATTATGTGCAATTAATCCAATTTCATAGTATACCTTTACTTTTGACTCTGACTACATATATATACATTCATTCGCAATCGAACAATAGACTACTATAAGATTTGATAAGGTAAAAGCTCAGATAAAATCCTTTGAATATTTAAAATAAAAAATTCCCAAACTGTCTTTTGAATGACATTTCGTTTATAATGGTACAATAGCAAAATGACTTCCGTTGAATAATACTTAGATTATGGACAGGACAAAGGACACTGCATTAACACATTCCCTGGGAAATCCATTTCTGCAGAGAAAAGCTGATGAATGCTGAATCTCGATATGACGATAATTCGCGAGACCGCCATCGCCATCGCGATAACTCCGCTGCCAAAAGCGTTAAGGTATTCATTGCAAATCGGCAATTTTTGGCGTGAAATTAAATTCCTGTTCTGGATTTGTTTCACGCTATTATTTAAAATCGAGTTCCTAGGATCTGGTCCTTAAATTTGAATTCAAGTTAATTTTCTAGATCAAGCAAAAAAATAGCCATTAGTTTACCTTCTGCCTTAACCCGTGAACAGGCACGCGGGGTGCTTTACACCCCATGTAATTATATAACATTATATTATTAAAAACGTCCAATTTTACAGGGAACAATAAGTGGCATTTCCGCTTTCTCAGGCTACCCCAAAAGATTGTGACTTTGAAGGCAACAGGAAAGAGTTTGGCCAGTTTCAGAAGCAAGGGTGGACGGTTCTTTTCACAAACTGTGAGTTGTGGGGCGGGAACACCCCGCGCCCCTGCTCGCAGATTAATGGGATCAGTTTTAGGTTTCTTATTTACAAAAGGAAAATATAAAATTAAATATATTATATAACATTCTAGTACAGTGATTTCCAAACTTTTTGTCCCAGAGAATCGATTTCTCATCACATGCCTATCCACTAAATTCCTTGATAAATATTTAAGGAAACTCTAAGTGACACAATGACTCGCAGAAAGAACAGAATTTGAGGAAATTTCGTGGGGCACGATCCCACGTCGTTTCTTTGCGGGAGAAATGCTCTAACCGCTAAGCTACAGGTGACCTGTCATTCCTAAGAGCGTATTTAAGCTCATGGAAGAGGAATTACAGCTCACTTGTAGCTTAGAATTTAAAATACTTCTCCGGCAAAGAAGAGATGTGGGATCTTGCCTCACTAGGTTTCCGTAATTTTTTTTCTTTTTGCAAGTCGTTGTATCATAATGCCATACATTCATCGTTAGGAGAGAAAAAAATCGTTCCTTAAAACCCTAAATGGTTATTATTTTTTACCGCCTGGATATAAATATAAAAATAAGGAATAAATATATCCGTATAGTGAATATTTTCGGTATACATGTTCGAACTCAAACTAGAGATTTTTAGGTATAGTATAAAAAGAGATATCGTCTCCGGCATAGAGAACTATAGTCCTCCCTGAGAAAGGTAATAATAATTTCTCACATATACGTCTTATATACGGAGAAAGGGAGGATCATTCCTGTTCTCGATGGCCTAGCGGTTAAGGCACCCCAGGCTCAACGCAGGGACCCTAATTCGACTCTAGGCCGGGGAAGATGTCTATTTTTCTCTTATAACTAAAAAGCTCTAGTTTGAGCTTAAGCGTAGTTTTCGGAATTATTAACTATAATAAATTTCACACGAAAATCAAAAAATTCGCCCCGGTGGCTTTGCGTGTTGACCATTATTTGAACTGTGTTAAGAAGGCTAGACTAGTATAATAGAATGATTATAATAATAAAGTAGTATATATTAGCATAATAAGTGGTTAGACTAGAGTGACTAATATAATAAAGGGCCAAACTCAGATGCGTATCCAGAGGGTGCTTAGTATGCTGCAGCACCCCCTCTAAAATAAAAAGTTTTTAAAACATTTGAAAACCGCGCATGAATAAGAAAAACTTTCGCAAATTGAAAATTTCGCAAAATAAAGAAATTGGCATTTGTTGACATTGCGCTGATAGAGCAATTTTATCTATGTGTCCGATATATTGACGAGGATGTCGTGAAACTACGAGAAGATTTTATTACTTTTGTTCCAATGGTTGATATAGACGGCGCTTCATTTGCTCAGACTATCAAAAAATCTTCAATAGATTTAGGTTTTGATTTAGAGAATCTTCGTGGCCAAGATTATGAAGGCGCAGCAGCAATGCAGGGGCAATTTAAAGACGTGCAAGCAGTGATCACGCAAAAATATCCAAAAGCTACGTATATCCATTGTGTCGCTCATTGTTTAAATTTATGTATATTGAATTCTGCAACAGTTCCCGAAATACGCAATGCACTTGGACTTACATCGGAAATTTGCGCATTTTTCCATTTGTCTGCAAAGCGAACGTCCTTTCTAAAGAATGTAAGACAAGGAGTGAAGCTAAATTCAAACGCAACACGGCTTAAGACTTTATTTGAAACACGGTAGAATTTGCGACATGAGGCAGTGTTATTGTTCAAAGAATTTATAGCACCGACCGTTTCGGCTCTCAAAATCGTACAATCCGAATGCAAAGATCAGTAGTTGCAAACAGCAAATGTATTGTTTAGTAGCATATACAATTTTAAATTTCTTGTGGAAGTTTAAGTTGCGAGTAAAATGCTATCCTACACCTATAATATTTCTGGCATGTTGCAAAATAAGCAGATAGATCTGATGAATGCTTTAACCCAAGTCAGCAAAACTATTGATCTGTTAAAAAATATACGAGGTGACTCAAAAGTATCTATCTGACACTAAGTTTTTGGGCCTCTATAATAAAGAAAAAAATATCACAAACGAATAAATGTCATAAAAGAAATACCCTGATTATGCAGATTACAGAGAACTAGATGTAAGATGCCTTTTAATACAACTGAAGAGTATTATCGAAAGGCAATTTTTTATCCATACATGGCCTATGTCATTTCTTCCTTAAATGAAAGATTTTTAACACAAGAGAAAACAATCATTTCTTTATAACATCTTCCATATGAGAATGCAATAAATGCACCTTTTTTCGAGAATTAAATCTGCAGGGCAAATGTAGGAAGATGATTTGCTTGGATACCTCGATATCTTACAAGCAGAATGCACTTTATGGACAGCGAAGTGGAAGAAGAATGACATGCCAATTACCGCAATGGATGCTCTAGCTGCATGTGATATAAGATAGTAGTAGTATTTTTTGTTTCCACAGCCAGTGTTGAGCGAAATTTCTGATCCTTACGAAAATTTAAAATATATTTGCAGAATTCTATATCCGAATCACGTCTCATAGGATTGGCCCTATTATCTATATATATAGCAACGTAAGTGTAACTGACGAAGAAATTATTGAAAAATACACCAAATATGAAAAAATAGGTGAATTAAGCGTATTATTTCAGGTGCTAAAGTTTAGTTCTATTTTCAATTATTGTCATTTTATGATATTTGATGGCAATACGTTTTGCTTGAAATAAAAAATATCTGACTTTTATGGAAATCATTATTTTCCCTCCTCAAATTCATTGTGTTTATCCCAAATTTTAGAATTTCAAAAACAAGTTTTCTTTTTGATTAGCGAAAACTCTGAAGATGACAAAATCTTAAAATTAATTTTAAGCATGCAAATAATAATAACGACTCTTTACCCCCCATCCCAATATATTCCCACCGAAATTAGCTACACATAATACGAAATACTAGTAGCTCCACCTAGTGGAAATCGTAGATATACTTTTGTTATTTAGGAGCACCCCCTTCGCAAAATCCTGGATACGCCGCTGGTGAAACTAGTATAATAAAGGGCTAGAATAGAATAATATCTTACAACCTTATATACGGCAATAAAAGGAGCGTCGTTCCCGTCCTCGGTGGCCTAGTGAGTAAGGCACTCCGAACTCAACGGAGGGAACCCAGTTTAACTGCGGCTGCATGCCGGGGACGATGTTTCTTTTATCTCCGATTGCCAAAAAACTCTAGTTTGAACTTAAACGCAAGCGTCCAAGTTATTAACTATATTCATCACAATTATTACTATATTTTACGAGTTATTAATATATTCCTCACAAAAGTCACAAAAACTTGCATTCGTGGCTTTGTTTGTGTTGACTATTATTTGGCAATTGTGGTAACACTGAGAAGAGCAATAATATTTTAGAAATACCTCAGTGTAGAAAGTAAAAAATAATATTCTATTCTGTTGGTTATTAGTTAACTCTCGTTCAGTTATTTAATGGTTGTTTGTGTTAGCTATTATAGTTAACTCTATAATAAGCTATTTAAAACACGACTAACACAGTTAAAATTATTTAATTAGGTGGATGACGATGGTTTCGGCAGTGAATGACTGCCTTTGTCGAATCCAGTTACAAAAGTGAAGGTAAACTTCACCGCACTAGGCGTATAAACACATATTGCCATCTATATTTATGGAGAACATTTATACGCCAAGTGCTGTGAAGTTTACCTTCACAGCATTTATACGCTAAGTCCTGTGAAATTTACCTTCACTTTTGTAACTGGATTCGACAAAGGCAGTCATTCACTGCCGAAACGATCGTCATCCACCTAATTAAATAATTTTAACTGTGGTAGTCGTGTTTAAATAGTTTCAGCACGGTGTTTCACGTTACTAATTAATAGTTAACTCTATCCAAGTGGGAGTGATGGGAAAAATTACAAAATTTACAGACTTCCCTGGAATTGTCGGCCATGCTACTTGCGACACCCTGAAGTGGCACGGAATACTCTCTGTGAAACACTACTCCAACACATCGACTCAAAAGTCCTCCACAAGATGTATTATCAAGACTTTTCTTTAAGTTTGAATAAATTATATTTTTTATTATATTTGTACTCTACTATGAGTTTTTATAATGAATGATATTACTATTAATTTGTATTAATCGTACATGATATGGTGTGCAATTTATCAGTCACTCATGTGCTAAAGCAATTTTGTGCTTCTATGCCTTGTCGCAAGTTCTGGTTTTTTTTTTCTTATGAAATGCGTTAGAGACTATTATTTAAAAAGAATTTTTTTTTTCGTAGAACGTATCCCTACGTTACTCGTATGTATTGTTTAGTCGGTAAAATGATGAAATTCCATTTCGCTGAAAGCTCGTTTCAATTTGCATAATGGTCTAAGAAGAGTCGAAAATTTGAAAGCAAAATGCTTACAATCGTATAATAAGAAACTCGTTGCAGAGAAGAAAAAGGCAAGAAAAACGGAAAGGGAAAGAATAAATCTAAACGCTAACGAGGTGGACTTAAATATATTGAAGAAGAACCGTTTGCTAAATTACAAAAAAAAAATGATTTTCCAGATGTAAAAATCTAAATTAATTGAATAATAAGGCAATAATAATAAAATAACACAGACTACAAAAGTAGATATGACAGAGGGATTAGGGCACACTGGACTCTTTGCAATCAAAATGATTTCTCAGTAATAAATAATTGCTGATAGCACGAAATCAAGAATATTCTTGAAAATAATAAGGAGCAAATATTCTTTTAGATTTCTAATTACAGACTGATAGGCTGGTGAAACGTAACACAACAGAAATGATAACAGATGAAAAAAAAATATATATTCACATAATAGATACTGCAATCGCTGGAGATGGTAAAATTAAGTATAAGGAATTTATTGCAACTTGGCAATGGAACTCAATAGAATTTGACAAAAGCAAATGACATTAATCATAATATTATTTGATTATTTTATTTATTTACACATGCTACACAAAAATTATAGAACATATGATATGATTAGTTAATTAACATTTTTGCATGTGCGGGCCTTGAGGAAATGCGGAACATGGCTTGTTCAGGACCCAAAAAATTAAATATGGAACTCGCAAGATTAGAGCACCCAACCACGGTTCTGCACCAACCTTTCCCCAAAATTTCTGGGTGCACTTGGCTCCATTGCAACGAACCTAAAAGAATTCTTGGGAATATTGGACATTACAAATATCACAAGAACAAACATTCAAAAACTTTGACACAACACACATTGTAGAAAGATTGATTGATTGTTTGGCTTTTTTATGGCGCAAGAGCATCTGGGCTATACTGCGCCAAATTCCATTGTAGAAAGGCATATAGATCATCGGTTCTTCAACTGTGGGCCGCGGACCCCTGGGGGTCCTCGGATCCCTATCAGGATGTCCGCGAGAACATCCCAGTCTTCCACAAAGGTTCAGGAAAATACTAAGACATGAACATTTACTCTTTAATGCTAAGAATAAATTATGAGGGAACGAAAAATTCTTTCCTTAAATGGTGAAAATCAGTGATGAAACACTAGAAATAAATATGTGTGATGCAAATTCCGGGCTTTAAACTTTGAGTTAATTCTTGGGGGTCCGCGGTCCAGTAAAGTTAAAGAACCGCTGGTGTAGACAATTCTCATAAAGAGAGAGAGGGGGGCGGGAATTCAGGCCTGACATAGGAATTGGGAAAGGTGGAAGCCGAAGGCGGCGCTGTAGTCCTAGAAGGTATTTCTCAAGTCTGTAATTTAAACTGAACCAATAACTTCAGACAATGGTTAAAATGTGCAAGATAATTGAACGTAGCACTACACAGATTAAACTGATAAACGTAGTTAAAGTTAAAAGCGTAGTAAAATTTACTCCGCTTATGGTTTAGCTTGTCAAAGATTAAAGTGTTTATTTACAGTGATGTGAGCTACATCATTATAGTAGAGGAAGCAATGATAATGACCACATGGAAAAGATTTGAAAACCTATAATTTTATTGCATGTAATAAAGTTGTGTACATGTAATAAAATTATAGCTTTTATTACAAGTTGTGTACATGTAATAAAAGCTATAA
>QLNU02013614.1:14690271-14703401 GCA_006491805.2 Dysdera silvatica
ACACAACTTTATTACAGCTATCTATTTGGTCGACTGATGCCCAACAACCCCACATCTGCAGTAGAAAAGGTAATGGTAGTTTGATCGTCAGAAAATAAAGGAAATTTTGAAGTAAATGCTACAGTAAAATTCCTTATTGAACGTATAAGAAATTGAAAATTTATTTTTTTTACTCAGAGAATCCTTAAATTTTTCTCGTATCCATGGGCAATTCCGAAAATAAATTCGATAATTTTATATTTATAGAAAAAAAGCAGATGTATTAGCTTATTACTGTAATTTTCAACAACTTGCGTACAAAGTTTTTATTGTTGGAAAGTTAGTTATAAAAAATTAATTAATAATAAGGTAAAATTCCGACCCATTAATGTAAAAACTACATGTAGTTGTATAGTTACACCTGAAAAAAAACACAGTAACCAAATACCGACCATATTTAAAATACCTAAGCCTACATTATTTTCAAGTTTTTGTCAAATTAAAGTAGCATTTGATTAAAAAAATTGGCAAACTGTGAAATTCCGCTATTTTCCTCTTTTTTTTAATTATTTACGATACTTTACAAATAATGTTTCTTTTTTACATTGTCCAAGTTTTTCTACAAATAGTTTTGTCTCTAAAAGCAAAAGATAAAATATTACAAAAGCCTTTTTGGAAGAACTAACTCTTGCTAATGATTCATCGATAAACCGAAAATACGTGTTTTAAGAAAACGTAAGAGTATTTTTTATTTTTTTTCCTACGAAATGTCAGTGGAAACTTATTTCACTGTCCAAAATTCTTTCGTACTTTTAAGCAATTTGCGAATTATTTTATTTATTTACAAATCGTTACCTTACCGTAATTTTTATCGGGAATTTGTTATTTCAGTTATTGAGTCGAGAATAAAGAAGATTTATAAAGATGATAGAACATTCAGTAAAATCTCCTTCACGTACACTTTCGAAAAGTGGACAATTCTGTTTAACGCGCACTTTTCCAATTGCCAAGCTCAATGTTTGTTGTGCCCGAACACTCACGAATTGCGAATGCCTCCGAATAGCAGATGAATTTTTATTTTTAGATGTTTGTGTTATTCAAGGTTTTTTCTGTAAAACGTGTTGCTTGCTGGGTTTAAGCTCAAAATATGTGGAATGAGAAGCAGAAAGAATTGTTAGAATTCTCCAAAAGGTATTATTAATTTTTTATAAGCTTTTTAAAAGGGCTATATATTATATAAACATTACCAATAACCATCCCTGTAATCTAGTATTTAATATATATATATAAGAAAGTGACCAAAAGCGGGTGCCTAATTTGATTTTGACATGTACAATGAAAACTATAAAGTAAAAAACATCGCAAAAAATGTGGAACACATACGTAGTTAAGTTACTTCATAGGACTCACTATTAAAAACAACACAAAATAAATCACTTAAACAAACAACAAAAAAATATAAGATATTATACTTTTACCATTATACAAAAATTCTTCTAAAGCGGGCCCCTGTAAAAAAACGGCAAAACTGGGCACCTAATTTCGTGAAGTGAAAATAAATTGGGAAAAGGGAAAATTAAATATTGAGTGAAAGAGAAATATTTATTTTCTATGAAAACACAAATCTAAATAGTAAATTCTAATGTTTTAATAAAAAAAATCAAAAGATCAATTAGTTTAAATGCATCATTACAGAAAAAGACAAAATCAAAGAAATCTTGTTTAGGCCTATTGCCTGCAGAAGTCACATATCCAGATGTTTTCCTCTGCTCCTGCACAGTCGACGTGGGGCAAGAACCACACATGACTCAGTGCACCCAGAATTCACCTTTTCTGTGGTTAAAAAATTCAGCGTTCTCTTCATTTAACGGCTCTTTTCGAGGAAGCAAATCCAAATTAGATAAAATTGTAGATGTCTTGGAAACATCAGAGACATTATCGGATTTACTGTCAGATTTTTCTTGTTTTTTTAATTCCAAAAATTTTCTCACTTTTTTACTTTTGGGGTTTGAACTGTTTGAAGCTGGTTCGGTAGAACTTTTGGGGTTTAGTTGAGTAGAATGTTTGGATGTTTTCTGTATGCGGCCACGACTATGACTGCGTCCTAGAGATGCTAATCCAGCTTCTGTTGTTTGTTTCTTTTCTGAAGATCTACTTTTTTCTAACGATTCTTGGAGTTGGACCATATAAGCAGAAGAAGTTATTATGGCAGCTTTAGTAGCCTTGCGACCTCTTCTGGATATCCTCTTCTTGATTGTAGGAACAGGAGATATCTGGAAAGGACTTATGAGGAGGGCAGATTTAGAATTTTCCGGGTCCAAACTCGACGAACAACGTGGCATTTAAGGTTGACTTATCACAGTAGTTCCTTTCACAGAAGTCAGAGAACTATTGATTATTACATCAGAAGATGTTGACGGCTCATCAAGGGTAGGGTTAGCATTATCTTCTTTAACTTGCGTAGCTCTGACTGCACTACGTATCTCCTTGTCACCGTAGCAAGAAAGTGGGCATTGCTTCCCACGAGCCTCTTCAATAAAGTCAGCGTCTTTAAATACACCCCTGTCAATTGGCCAAATTCCCGCGATCCGGAAACCATTTACAAATATCTCAGCTGCATTTGGTGTACGCCTTACCTAACATTTCCATCATATCATAAGCACTGACTGGTCTGTCATGTTCTCTAATCTATTGCCTTATCCCCTCGCTGTAGTAGGTTTTTAAGGGCCCCATAAAGGTTCTATCTAAAGGCTACATTTTGTGAGAACAATGCTGAGGGAAGGATATGATAGTGGCATGGTTTCCCTGGCCAAATCAATTTCATTGATGTTTAGGTATGGCTGAAGTGGCCATCAAGGGTGATGAGAACAGGTTTTTCCTCACTGGGTTTCACAAAGCTTAAAAGTGTTCAAACCCCTTTGTAAATAAATTGGTTTGTATCCAGCCTGATGGATGTACTGCAAATAGTGTGCCAGGAGATGCACACTTTTCAAGTTGATTTTTCCTGTTTTTATGTACAAAAATAGCCGTATGGGGCACAAACGTTCTTGCAGCATTCATGCACACCACTGTCGTTATCAGTGCTCCACGTTCATCTGACCTCAGTTAACTAATTTGCCACTCTTACCCCTTAATCCGATGACTTGTGGTATCTTGGACTGCAGAATAGCTATACCGCTTTCATCAACGTTGTAGATGGTGTGTGCAGTAAATTTTGTCTTGTTACAGTCTCTTCGAAAACGCCAAACAATTTGCCAACGTTTATTTTACTGAAACCCAGTGCTCTGGTGTATGATGTCCCTGTAGGTTTTCTTTCAGACAGTGTTTTATTATGGCGTTTTAGAAAAAGCTCAAGCCATTTTCTCCCCGCCATTTCATTTGCAAAAGGATGCTGAATGTTGTTCTTTTCTGCTAATTATAACGCCATCCTGCGTAGATCATTTCGAGTGAGTCCAAAATAAGCAGATTCCATTACTAGGCAATATTGTATAAGTTCTTTCTCCAGTTCTGGGCAAAGAACCGTGGGCTTGCCAACTTTGATTACAGCAGTCACTAAAGAATCTCCATATTTTTCCTGAGAAAGTCTTTGTCGTGTAGGTCTAACTTCAAGTCCAAGATTCTCATCTAAAAGGGGCACCTAACGATACGTTTTATCCCCGAATTTATTTGGGTGAATTTGTGTTGCAGCTTGGGAAAAGGGTTTAGGTTTTAGTTGTATGGACAGAAGGGTGGAGTTTGCTTTTGGACGAATCTTGGTTGAACCATTAAAATTAAAATTTAGAAGTCGATTTGAACATTGGTTTTCCAATGAATCGACTGAGGAGCAAAAGGTGAAATTGAGTAGAGCCACTATCATAATCGTAATTACAATTATAATTACGATCATAACTATGAATCATTATTTACGAATCATGCCAAGAGGAGGAAAAGGCGGTTGAGATCCACGAACACTGGTCTAGGACCAGCACCATCCCTCGAGCCGTGCTCAAATGAGGGAGAGGGGGTGGGGGAATAATGGTTGGAGTTAATTGAGGGGTCGGCGTGTATTGTCAGAGGTGGAGGAATGTCTTTGTGAGTTCCATTGCCGGGAGCCAGCACTATGTTTAGATGAGGGTAAGGGAGTAACAAGAGTTTGGTGAAATAGAAAATGTAATTGGGAAGTGGGGCGAGGACTGTACGGTTTTGTTTTTGTTTTGTGGTTTTACGGCTCAAAGACTACAATGGTCATGCTGCGCCGGGACCTACTGTTTTCCGAGGAATCCGAACCTCTTAAGGCCTAGGGAACCAAACCCCGGACTACAGTGAGCAGTGCGATCTTTATGAGATCTCTGAGTAAGCGTTCTTTGCACTGTTGGGAGTCGAACCCGGATTAGCGGCGCACTACCCGGAGTAACGGAGGACTGTGCGGGGTTGAAGGGTATGTTGATGTGAGTGGAACAGTGTGATCTTAGCGACTAGGTGGTCTGGGTGTGTTAGTGTGTGATTGTCTGCGATGTCGGAACATTTTTCAGAAGCTAGTCATAGTGGTATCGATGGTGATGACGGTGTCCAAGGGGCTAATCTGCGGACTGGTCTGACTGCAGAGAGGTGGGGGGGGTTCTATTTTGTGAAGCACGATGAGTAGCCGCAGAACGAGTAAGTCGCCTGCGGCGCAAGCTTTTTCTGGGCAAGGTAGATGAACAGTGTGGTCTACAAAAGTTACGGGTTGGGGAAGGTATAAGTGGGGGATAAGAAATAGCTGGAGGGGTGAAACTGGCAACATAAGTTTGGAGGAGGCCGAAAAAACGTGTACAGGGTGTGTTCTGTGAGATGTGTGAGTTGGTGATAAGTGGGTTAGGGTGGAGATGTATGTCGTCAAAATAATTGTGACAGAGGTTGTGTATTGTTTCTGTTATAGTGGGTATCTTAATGTCTTGGAAAATCTGATTGTTGCGAACGAACCATGGTATGTGTAAGAGTTTTCTGATTAGGGAATTTTCGAATTGTTGAAGAGAGATTAGTGTTTTCTTGTTTCGAAGAGAGCATGCAGATGTGGCGTATATGAGTATTGAACGAATGGCTAAAGTGTATAGGAAAATTTTACTGCTTGCAGAGAGAGTGGAGCGGGGGCCTATCATATTGCTTGGCAAGAAGCAAACAGCTCTTGCCTTGTTTTTAATCGAAATGAGGTGATTAGTGAACAGGAGTCTTTTGTCAATAGTTAAACCAAAGAATTTGATGGTAGGTGACCAGTTGATAGGGATATTATATATAATATATAAATATTATATATAACAAATTTGTGAATTAAGAAGTTGAAGCAAATCAAAATAGTAATAAATATTTGGCTATCAACACCTTTTACCTGTTCTTTAGTACTCAAAACTGTGAATGAAAAGGGGGAGACATAGTGAATCACAATAAATGATGCGAAAAATTGCAGCCACGCGCCATATATATATATATATATGCCATTACTCAAAACGACACATTTTTATGAAATTTCACGCAGGTAAATTTCTAATGAAGGGAACGATGAAACTGTATAAAAAGTTTTTATATCTATTTTATAAACAGGCATTCTGCGTATGGTTCAGTAATCCCTGACCCCTCTTTCCGCGAGCGTTAGAAGTTGATAGTACATCATATACAGCAGCGAGACTTGTTATTTAACTAACCCAGCGATTCCAATTTCAGATAGTACAAATATATGCACCAACGCTAAGCCATACCTACGAAGAGGTCGAAAAATTTTATGAAGAAACCAAATGGTTATACAAAGGGGAAACAACACATCAAGTTTATCATGGGGTTTTTTAATGCAAGAATCAGACAGCAGGAACAAAGATAGATATCGGTTGGTAAATATGGATACGGAGAAAGGAATAAACGCGGTGATCAACTCATCTAATTTGCAGAATCTAAAAATCTTAGCAACATGAATTCATTTTTTAAGGCTATCCGGAAGCAAAATTTGACAAAAAATGTTTTTTGATTATTTTTTATATTACAATGTTTTTTCATATATACAATGGTATTAAATTTATTTATCTGAGAGAATTAGAAGTTCGTTAAATATTTTTTGCACTAATAGACGCCTAAAGAAATGTATGCAAGAACATTTAACGTGTTTACGTGTTTCTCGAAACAGCGTTTTTCCAGATTCGGGTACGTTGTTGAGAAAACTGGAAGTGAGTATATTCTTGAGATATGTACATATTGTGTATTATATCTTTTTGCATATACTGTAGCAGAAGATCGTTAATATGGTGATAAAATAAATTTTTATCATTTGTTAAGTAGTCAAACTCCCGCGAAATTCAGTGAGTTTTTTTTTTAAAAATTTAAAAAATATTTTTTATACCTCAATCACTATGATTGAGGTACAGCATGTGTAAGAATGTATGTTTTATACGTGCAGCTAGCTAGCTAATTTTGTAGCAGTAGATGATATAGTTACTGAGAAAAGGATAACTGAATTTGATCAATTTAACGTTAGCGAAATAGAGCTTTCCGGGTAGCCGTAAGAAAAAACCACAACGAAAATGAACATGGAAACACTTCAATGGATGAATCAGTGGAATTATTTACATCGTGGCAAACAGAAAATCGATTATTGAAGATTGTAGCGTTACTGAACAGATTTAATACCGTGAGTGATCATCGTAACGTGAGACGTAAAGTTCACTTAAATACTAGATTAGAAAGAATGAAGCTCATTAGAAAACAAATATCTAAGTGGGTGGATTTAATGAAACTGAAAGGAAATACTGAGGCATTCAAGTTGGAATTAAAAAATTGGTTTTCTCCAAGGAACCCAAACCTTTGCTATTGAGGAAACAGAGTTACAAACTACGGGGGCGCAGAAAGACGGCACATGTTCCACACAGTGGCATGGGCAGAAAGTTCATAAGGGGGTTATAGGCTTAATGGGAGGGGTTACAGAGCTACAACTCATATATTCCTATGTTAAATATACAAAATTTCATTGCGATGGGGGTTACAACCCCAAAACATTTCCCGGCTACTCCTCTAATTCTACGGTACCATTGGGAATCGAACCCGGTCAATAGCACATTTGGTGGCCGTGCTACAACTACGTCACTGTGGGATGATGGACCTAAGCTTTTCCGATGATTCTGAACCCCTTAAGGTTTAGGGTACCAATTCTCGGACTGCAGTTTCAGCGGTTAATCAGCAAATTTTTTTAACCGAATCCGTCCTAGATTAACAGTACGCTAGGATGCATATTACTACTGCTTCACCGCCGCTGGACTTCGCCCTTTTTCACAAATCACATAAAGATTCCTAAAACCAGAAGTTCAACCTGTTTGTTTTGTTTGCAACTTTAAACTTGAAAGTCACTGAAGAAGCTTCATTTATGCGCAACCAAACATTAAACAAAGAACTTTAATTTTTAAGGCTCATGAAATTATATATTTAAGAGATAAATCTTGAAAAGGATTTCTTGAAATGAACTTCATCGAGAATGATGCAGCAGCGGGAGATGCTCACTGCGATGAACAATACCTAGGTTAAGATTAGTAAGGTGACGTTACACTAAGCATTTATGAATGAACTGAAGAATTGCGACGTTTTAGACGAAGTAATAATTTGATAACCATAATTACCAATGTAATATATCCCATATTGGCCAGACTAAATGCACTCTACTTTACATAATCAAAGGTCATCAACTTTACGGTTAAAGTGCTGAACTTACTAAATCTCTCATTACAGTGCACGTCTGGGATAAAAGCCACAAATTCAACTTCCAAGACACTTCGGTCATCCGTTAACCGAGGTTCGCTAGCCGAAGTGAATATTTGGAAGCCTTTCTTATAAACCTTAATTCTGAAAATATTGTTAATGACCACAAGACAACTCCGAATTTTAGCCAGGCGTGGAAAAGCTTAATTTCCATCCTCCAAGTACCAAATTTCTCCTTAACTTCTTCTAGTTTCCTTTTGTCACCAACAGGTGGTGCCAGCATCGCGCAGCTAGGATTGTAAACACTGCAACACTTCAGTGTTGTTTAGTTTTGGACCACTCGCATTTCTGAAGAGGGAAGGCCAACGCCCGTCCGAAACCAACCATATTTCTTCCTCCCAATATTTAGAAATTGCTAGACGTTTGCGAATTCTTCTGATCGATAAACTTCTCATTTTTAAAATCTCAACGCTTATGTTCAATATTATAAAATCTTCAGCACATCCATATGTTGGTTCTCTTCATCTGCCCAGTCATACATATCTAACGAGAAACGCAACTAACTTTGAACCAGATTTTTGAAGAACTAATCTAGGGTTGGCGCGTATTGACTGCCTTGGTCCCAGAGTATGGAACTTTCTTCCCTCAAACTTGCAATCATTAAACTCGCTCTCACTATTTAAAAATTATCTTTCTCAATACTTACTAAATTAACATCTACTCATTTTAAAAACAATAAAAATTTCTATCTCAGGCAACATGTGCTTTGTCGGACCCTACAGTCTGTATCCATTGCTGCCCAGAAGAATCAATTTAATACTTCCTTAATATATAAATATGTAATGAACCTAAAATTTTAATTGATTCCCTTGAATAAAGCTTGTATTTCATTGTACTCATTTAATACCAAGGTTAACCAAGGTTAACCACCATTTAATACCAAGATTAACCAATGTTAACCACCATTTAATACCAAGATTAACCAAGGTTAACCACCATTTAATACCAAGATTAACCAAGGTTAACCACCATTTAATACCAAGATTAACCAAGGTTAACCACCATTTAATACCAAGATTAACCAAGGTTAGCCACCATTTAATACCAAGATTAAACAAGGTTATCAGAGGCACTTAACCTCCTAACCTAGAAAAACGAAAATGACAAATAAATGTTATGTTGAAGTTAGGGAGGAAGTCTAAAGCCTCCTAGACCTTGAAACTAACTATGTCAATGGTTGTAACAAAGAATACCGCATCTAAAACATTCTGCACAAAATCCTTTTCTTCGGAGAAAAGTTGATGAATGCTGATTCCAAACCCAAAGAATGGCTGGCCTGCAGCCATTGCCATAACTCAACTGTTAAAAGCGTTGGACAATTCATTTAAAATCTACCATTCTTTACCGCGGAAATATTTCCCTCTTGACTTTGTTTCTGGCTATTGTTGAGTTAAGCTCTATCCTTTACTATTGGATTAAAATAAATTTTACACGTCAGTCAAATGTCATTTGACTTCACCTTTCTTCTCTTTATTCACAAATAGAACTAGTTTGAGGTTCGAGTGTTGAAAAGCTAGGTTTAAGTTTTAATGTTCACTGCCTTCAACTTCTTCAACTTTTCTTTTTTTTTGGCGCAGTAAGCCCAGAATGCTCTGCGCCATAAAAAGCCAAACAAACAAACAATCAACCTATAAAATTCTTCACATGACTTCGATGACACGAAAGGAGGATGTTGATTTAATGTAATGTTTTTAATTTATTTTTAATTTATTTGGACACTCATATTTTTTGTGTATTAAAAATTTTAACCAGATTTTATTAAATACCTTGACATATAAGTTGAAAACAAAAAGTAGGCTGTCCAAATTACAGAAGAAATATCTTGCTATCATAGCAATTCGAAAATGATGGAACAATGCCAAATTGTCACATAGAATAAAAAAATATGTGAACAGGATTTGAAAACTTACAACGAAATTAAACGCCAGTATGTGGATTCAAAGTGACATATCTCAGCTAAAGAAAAGTGAAGAAAATTGCGAAAAATAAAAATAGTGAAATAGATTTACAAAAACCGAAAACCGATGGAGATCTTTTGTAAAGGCCCAACATTATATTCAAGGGTGGATCCAGGAGGTTATTAAGGGGAGATTTCAGGGACTCTCATCAGAAATTTTTTTAGTTTTGGACTGTTAAATAGTTTAGGTAAATGTTGTTATATTACTAGCCTTCCTTTATACTCACCAAAATATTTAATTTACGACAATGAAGTAGAGTTGGGCTTTTCTTTAATTAAACTATATGGTTTAGGGTAGATTATAGTCGAGTATGACAGAAAGATACGCTAGTAAAGGAGACATATACAATAACCAAAATCATAATTTACAATGTAATTAATAGAATAAGTTTAAATTTAAACTTCAAAAACTTTGTAATTATTTTACTTTTTTATAACAAGCAACTTTTTAAAAAATTTGAAGTTTATAGTGCAAGGTCAAGCCATCTTGGTTTCTTTGAAAATTTGTCAATCACTTTATTTACATCAATATGAATGTCTCTGTGAGTATGTATTAAAAGCCCCTCTTTTGGCATCCGCATTCGAAGTCAAGTTTGAAGGCGCTTCAGCGATGAAAAAGTACGTTTTGTTGAAGCAACACGTACTGAAGACATAGTTTGAAATGTGAGAAGGTTGTAGGTTCGTGAAAAAACGTCTGGATAGCATTTCTCCAAGACTTGGACTTGGAGACTTTGAACGCCAGTGCAAGACTTTTGTTTAATTTAGTTGTAACAAATAACACATAAAATATTCTCCATCGCCTATATTGTTTTTCCTATTTAACCCTAAGTGAGGCGACCGTCCCCTCTGCCCCTCGCTGAATCAGCCCTTGATTATATAAAGGATTTTTGGAAAAAAGGATTTTTTTTTGTCAAATATTAAACTAGCTTTTATGGAGAAAGAGTGGAGCAATTATGAAATGTAGATTTTGAAACTTTTTTCTCATTTTATCTTTCTTCTAACTTATTCAACGTTGTTAGCACATGACGTCTATCATTGCTGTTGTACATTGTCTGAATATTTCTACTGTCAGATGTTTAATAAGGCAAATGAAAATTACTGAGTGTTTGCAAAGATTGAAAATGCCTCGTTAAAAGAACTATCTGGTTCTAATGTTCAATCAACAAATCGAAATCTCATGTTGCAAGCAAATGCAAAGCATGTTATTTGTTATGTTCCTTGCCTATGATATGTCAAAACAAGCTAACTTTGCTGTGTTAATGCTTTTCGCAATCTTGTTCCGAGTAACAACTTTGTCTTTGAATCGTCAAGTCGCCATCATTTTGACGATGACTCATTAGCAGCTAAGCCATCGAAGCGAAAGGAATTAATGCTAATAAACTAAAAACACGTGCATTCAAATTTAGCGCTTACGTTTGTTAAAACGGAAGTTAGGGAGACAATTAGTTAATGAGGTTGAATTAGAGCCATATATAGAGAGAGAGCTCAGTCGCACGAAGTGCATGGCGCCATTTTTGCTCAATCCCACTCCACGTTCAGAACAACGTTACACTCTTGCATTTGCTATAATCGGCGTATTTTTTAGTCTCAAAACGGAATGAAGAGTAATATTACATTTTTCGAGCAAATTTTGTATTTTACCTTTAAAATAAGACATAAAAGGACTTTAAATTAGCGCGTAAAGGCTTTTATATAGGGTTGCAAATTTTTTTTTTCTTTACACAGCATTTAAAAACATGTAAATACTCTTTTTTTTTATTTATTTATATAAATCGAACACCACGACCTACTTCGTGGGTTCAGGTCTCACCGAACGCAGGAACATTTCTTTTCTTGTGAACGTTTCACCATCTCCTCACGTTATAACATAGGTCCTGGTATCACTACGCCAATAAACGTTGAGTTATATTGTTTGATGTAAATAATCTCTCAGTATTTTTCAAATTGCGTTTAGAAGTGATAATTTTGAGGTTTCTTAAAAAGCACTTACCTTCAGGTGGATAACTGTCAATTTCCTCAAAGGCTGGTAGTTAAAAGAAAGTATTATTGTAACTTTTGTTTTAAATTGTTTAACTATTTATTATTGCTTTATAAATATTTTTAACTATTGTACTACTAACTTATTTATAGTTTACTTCACTTTAAATTTACTTATTATATTTATTATATTTTTACTTTTTTAAAACGTATCTACTTTATTTAATTACTTATTATTTACTTTATTTTCTTTAATTACTTATTATTTACTTTATTTTATTTAATTACTTATTATTTACTTTATTTTATTTAATTACTTATTACTTACTTTACTTTGTTTAATTACTCATTATTATATTATTTACTATTATTCAACGTCATACAGAAAATCATAGACCCATACCTTACTATACGACCAAGACATGGTCCTGAAAAGTTCAAAAATTAAAGCACAATGCTCTATACCGAATCATTTATTTTCATATAAAGTAATACAAATTCCATGAGATACCTTCCAATGTTGTAAAAAGTTTAGGAAACCACTAGTTTTATGATTGAAAATACGTGGTTCGCTTTTTATTTCGTTGTCAAATATAATTTTCATTAGTTATTAAAAACAAGGATATAAAAATCACCATGTAATAAAACAGAAATAATGTATGTGACAAATTAATAATAATAAAATTATTAAATGCATGGATAAATATTTTTTTTTATTACAGATAAAATAAATTGACGATGCATGCAATTTCAAGTTTGCAGTTATTTTATGAAAAAACATTAATATTTAAAAATTAATAACTGATATAAAAGCTTCTAAATTTGTACTTAAAATTGTAAATGCGTAGATAAACATTTTTTTTTATTATTGATAAAATACGGATAATCCAAGCAATTTAAAGCTGCCATTATTTTAAAAACATAAATGTGAAACTAAAAAGTTATTTAAAACATTAATGATAGGCATTGACACTTTTATTTTACATGGTTAAATTACGGGTCAAACTTATTCCCGATATTATCTCATATCGTAATACTCTCAGATGTGAACAACAAATTATAAAGCGTGGCATATTTCTTACTACCCAAAAACAATTTAAAAAAAAAAATATTTACTTCACACAAACAGGTACTTTTCACGAAGTTAAAATCTTTTCGTTTTATTTTGGCGAACCAAATTTTGCGCCGTTCTTGATCATTTTTTCCATTTGGAATGTGAAATAATTTTACTCCTTGACCACTTCGATTCTTACAATTTACAGTGCAACAAATAACCATTTTTCACAATGAATAGCCTCCGATTATATTGAATATTAAAACACTCGTTATCTGTACCAGCCAAGAGTATGCTAACACAGTACTGAGAGCGCGCGATGATTGAGCCATGATGGCCGCTGTCTGTCACTTGCCCATCAGTTAACCAATCAAGCAGCCTGAGCTCGACAACAATACATGACAGAACTCTCCC